>CM022950.1:44572957-44793861 GCA_012931725.1 Litsea cubeba
TTATGACCCCTTTACAAGTCTAGCAAATAGGTGGAGCTGTGTGGGATGTGTAGTATTCTTCCTTGTCCACGGGCATGGCATCCAGCTCAAGTAATACAGTGACGGAGTGATCCTCGTATCTTGACGTCGGTGTAATACAGGTGCATGTTGCATCTAGTTTTGATATTTTAGCTTATTGGAAGCAACAAGAAAGTATTTATCCGGTGTTGGCCGCCATGGCTCGTGATCTACTGATTATTCCAATGTCTTCTGTAGGATCAAAACATGCTTTTAATGCAGGTGGACATGTGGTGGATGACAGAAGAACAAATTTAACTAAAGAAATGGCGGAGTATTGTATTTGCCTACGAGACTGGTATTTGGCAGATAAGAGGAAACAAGAGTTGACAACACTGGAAGATTATGATCCAGCCGAGTACATTAGTGGACTACACATCTGATTTTTTACTTTTCCTTCATTGTAATTTGTAAATGTAAAATTTTTTTTTATTCTTTTTTATTTTTATTTTCTAAAAGGATTGTAAGGTTTTTAAAGGTAATTCTATTTACAAAACGTTTAACTAGTTAAGATCTAAATGATTCTATTCTCAGTGGAGTAGGTCGAGTTTGACTAAATCACTTAAATATCTTTGTCATTCTCAGTGTTTGTGTTTTAATTTTAATTTTAAATTTAGTAACCAAAAAGGCGAAAATAAATTGAAAAAAAATATTAAAGAGGCATGCCGAACACGGCCGACACGGAAGTACGGCACAACTCAGCCCACTCCAGTCACGGAGCTTCAAGGGCCGTACCCAGCTATGGTAAATCACGGCCTGGCTTGGCCCGTTTGACATGCCTATGTACAAGGAATTCAAACTGGCTTGGTCAAACTTAGATGTTTATTTGCACCCATTTACATATGGGATAACATTATGTATATGTATGTTGTTTGAACTCGTGGTGGTTAAATAAGGGCACTTTCATATGAAAGGTTTTAACACCTAAAATAGCATGAAAATCTCTCATGCTTCCTTGATTAAAAAGGTGCCAGTAGATATTTTAGCTATGAGAGTTGTGATATATATCAAATTCCATCGTTGTCTTTTACTTTTTTGCAACTTCTCCAAGCCCCAAAACTTTTGAATCATTCAAATTTTTCAATAATTTATTAAATGTTGTTTCATGTCTTAAATACTCATAAATTTTGAGGTAAATAAAATCTTACATATTTATTTGAACAAATATTTACACATGTGAAAATGGTGCTTCTAGACAAATTTGGTAATGTGTTGTACATGTATAATTACATATGCAAAACCCATATTTATATCTCATGCGTAAAAGTCAAACGGCCCCTAAATAGTAAATAGGAAATATTTTAGAAGAAAGCATGTGGGTGAAGCAATTTACACTTAGCCCATTTCACCCATATTGAGTTTTACTAGCTCTAAAGAGAACGTTGGAATATAGGCCTATGTGAACTCACCTTTGGGCCCACTTAGGATCATGCTAATCATGAAAGAGATGGGGATGAAAACATTTCAACGAGGTGCAGGAGGGTGTATAATATCAATCTCATTATATCATCTTAGCCCATTGATCTATGACACACTAATTTAGGAGTTGTTTGGTGCACTCATTTACTTACATATGTGTAGCCATTACGCATCCCATGTTGGGTTGCACCATTTATGGATATGATGTGAGAGTGAAAATGCGAAAGTAGTTTGAGAATGGGTGTGGTAAATGGAATTGCACGGCACTAAGGGCTTGTTTCTTTGTAAGAATTTCTGACAGAAATTCAGGTTGTCTGTGAATTCCTGAATTCCAAGTCAGAATGTTCACTTATTGGAATTCCCAACATTTGAGGTAAGTAGCATTTTGAAATTTCAAAAAAGTGGAATTCCAAAATACTAGTCATTCCTCCAGCATTTACGAATCCATGCATTCCGAGAGGCCTCATTGGAACTCCGGCTCTCTCTGACGGTGGTAGGTCATCTTCTTCACTGCACCTCTAAAAGAAAATCAGATTTGGTTATCTTATTTCGTTGCACTCCTTTCATATATTTGGTTCCATGAATCCCAAAACCCCCAAATCCACATCTTTTTTTGATCTAATATCAATTTCATTTTATCTGACATCTTTCAAAACCCTACCATCCTCCTCATGCTTGGTACATCGAGACCGAATAAACCCCATAATTCATGTATCCAACCTCTTTGGACAGATTCTAATCAGAAACGTGAGACAACATTTAATTCAAGAGGATTTGTAGCGACATCATTGTGATCTCGATTTCCTTGGCAAGCGGCTCCGAGCTCCTGGATCTTGATGCTGAGGATGGAGATGTTGGGTAAGGAAAATGGGAATGAGATGGGGATCATTGCTATGTGCAGAAGATGCTGATTAAGGGAGAGATGATTTCTGTGTATTGGTTTCCAAGTTGTGGCCTAGAAATTTGTAGAATTCAAGTTGCATTAAAATTCTCAGGCATGAATTCTAGGTAGAAAAGAAACGGAGAATTTAGGAATGCTAGAATTTGTAGCATTTTAATTTCCAGCTCCTCAAATGCTACAAACTCCAATAGACATGAATTCCAAGAATTCATACAAAGAAACAGGCCCTAAGATTGTGTCAGAGCTACAGTAACTTGGTCGAATTTTTTATCGCTCCATCTTTTTAAGGATTTTCTTAATCTTGTGTGACCCTAAGTCGAGATCCAAATCTTTGGATGTATTTAAAAGGTGAAAAGCGGCTAGAGGGACCAGATCTCAACCATTGCCTCATCTCGGATCTTGACATATTTGGGAAATTTTTCAAACCCTAAAATCTATTTTTTTGTACTTGTGTGGCACCCATTTTCATGATTCGAACCGCTCATCCTCTTTATAAGGTCCAAAATGGCTATGAGATCAAATTAAGTGGCTTGATTCATCATGGATCTCAAGGAATTGGAGAAAAATTATAAACTATTGATTTATCCTACTGATTTAATACATGTTTTTCACTTCCCTTGAATCCCGATCTTTTTTTTTTTTTCATTTTTCTATTCATGTGGGCCCCTAATTAATGATCTAAAAAGTTAATCCTCTTTATAATGATCAAACGGTCATGGGTTCAAATTTCAGGTCTAAATCCATCATGGGTGTATAGATATTATGAAAAGGTTCATACCCTAAAATTTGCTATCCTCTTTGGAAGGTTAGAAAAACATGGAGGGTCAAATGTTATGCCTCGATTCATTGTAGATTTTGAGAAATTCAAGAAAAATGGTAAACTATCGGATCCACTAAGATTCATATGTTAAAATGTCAAACAATTGAAAGTGTTTCATGGGACTTAACAGCATATGGAAATGAATCACATGTACATCATTTACACATATGAATCATTTATAACATATGTAAATGCCAAACAACCCCAAAAAATGATTTTAAAATGCATCATTTTTTTCTATGTCTGATCCGAAGGTAACAATTGGATGAGTGTTAAATTTGTGCTTATGGTAATTCAAAAGGGAGAAGAGGTGTTATGTGAAGAGGGTAATTTGATCATAGTGAATTTTTTCTTTGAAATATCTCTATTTTTTATTTGACTAGATTTAGTTTCAAATAAATAATTGCCATTTTAGGACGGGGTAGGGGAAAGAAAATTTATTGACTTAAAACTAATTAAAAAAGATGTTAGAAGTATTTTAGACTGTTTCATCTAAATAGCTTTTTAAATGTACAGGGATGTCTAAAAAGCTATCAGACAACTTTTTTATTTTTCTTTATTGAGTTTGCCTATGTATTTTTTTCTACTAAATAACAAGTTTGTTTTTACTACTTTTATTTATTTTATTTTTTTTATTTCCAAAGGTGTACAATTAAAAAAGGGTTGATTAGGGAAGCTCTACCTAAATTGCACTCCTTGGAAGCTCTACCAAGGAATAGCTATCCCAAAACCCAAAGGGCCAAAAAGGGCAGAAAAACCACTAAAGCCCCTATGCTGGGCTAGCAAAAAGAGCCCACAAGCTAGGCCAGCCAAATAAAAGTCCATAGGTTGGGTCAGCCAACCAAAGGCTCCTACAAAGAGGCGGCCAAAGTAAGAAGAAAGCAATTGAGGCTGCTTTATTAAATTTGCCCATATAACTTTTATACTAGGACAAAATGAATCAAATTTATCAAAGAGTATATTTATAAAAGGGTCTAATTGGAATAATTCTATTTTAAACCTATCTAATTGAATCAACTCTATTTCAAATAAATCAGAGCTTCCAAACAGGCTAGGAGTGTTCCTGTGCCGGGCTAAGGCATATCCAGGCTCAACCGGGAGTTAGAAACACTGGCCCAAGCCCGACACGGGCAGTAAAACTCAGGCTGAGCCAGCCCATTTAATCAATCGGGCTGGGCCGGGCTGAACTTTTTTTTTTGGCACTTGAGCAATTCTTTGGGCTAATTAAATTAATTACATTCATTACTCACACGGCCTGGGCTTTCTATCAATTAATCCAAGCCTGTCGTAAAGATGGCTGGGCCTGGATCAGCCCGACCCTTGAGCACCCCTAAAACAGGCCTTTGGTTTCTTTTCCATTGGTGCAGATGTGAGATATCTTCCACTTCAAATGATTATCAATTCTATAAAAAGTAATTCTGTGTTTCAATCATTGATCTCCTACAACGGGTGGAGAGTTACATTATTGCTGAACCCAATGCCTACATTTCTTTTGCGGGTAAGAGAGTAATTGAACAAACATTGAATAATACAATGCCCAGGATTCCAAAGCTTTCCCCTAGAAACTTAAGCTTACCTGGAAAAGAACCATGAAGTTTCCCATAAAAGTGAACCAATGGCGTGCCCAATTCTGCAGCCACTCCACAAATGGGCTTGCCGATGCACTACCCAAATCATGGCCCACCTAATGTTATAGTTTTCAAGCATATCCTCCCCGCTCATATACTTAGGAATGGCAATGGGCTGGGTTAATTTAAATTGGGACCCGCCCCAACCCTCTCCTATCAGGGTCAAGTTTCGTAGTGGTTTTCTTGGATTGGGGCGGATTTGGGTTTTGTTGATCAAATCTGCCCCGCCCCATATATTAATGTATATTTATTTATTACTAAATGTATGAACAAAATTCAAATGGAGTAAGTAGTGTTAGGGCATAAACTTAAGCCATACATGAAGAGAAGATAGTGTGTTCAAACTCTACTATATATTTTAAAAATCTTAAACTTTAAATTGCCCAACCCTGCTCAGCCAAGGCGGGTTTGGTATCACATGCCAGTGACCCGTCACAGACAGGTCAGGATTGGATGAAACAAACTTGATGTGCCATCCCTACGTATACTGGCTTGCCATTTGCAACACATGCAGGATAATGGACATTAACAGCAAAACTGGGGAGACTACGTACCACGGCGCATGAAGCTCAAATCCAACCTCTGTTTACTTCAGACATAATGTAATCTTGGTTTTTTACTTTTTTCCTTCATCCAATAATAAGATCCACACTTGAAAAGTCATGAAGTACAGTTCAGTGGAAAATAGTTCTTTATTGAAAATTTATCACAAGTAACAATATTTAGAAAGTATGCTTACCTATTTTTCAAGGGAGCCAAAGGCACCCTACCCAGCAGCTCACGTTATAGATAGATTGTGGCCCAAAACAACCATAACCTTCAGATCTGGTGACTAGGGTCCAACTTGGGCTGGGCTACCTGAACCTACATTAACCAACTTGACCAAAAGTGAACATTTGGTAGGCTTATTCACGTTCAGTTCAAGCTCAAGCCTTGATTTTGAAACCTGAGAGGAACTTAAGTAGGGTTAAGGGTTGTGTATCAGTTACCCATATTTGACCTTATGGGTAACGAACTTCAATTGAAATATAAGTATACAGAAAGGAGCAACTTGACTTGCCCTAGAGCCAAACCCGTATGACCCAACCTGACCAAAGTGAAATTTGGTCCGGGCTTGTTCAGTTTCAAGTTGGGATTAAATTTTAAGTATACATGGAATTTGTGTCTAGCTTGGGCGACAGGTAGCTGATGTTGGCTTTTTTTCTCCCCCGGTAAATACTCAAGCACCCACACTCGCACTATCCATGTCCCTAACCCAACAAGACAGGACTTGTCTTGGAACCCGCCTTATGGGCTAACATATGCACAAATGAGTTGTTTTTATGGAAAGGGAGATGCCCACCGTTGAACTACCAGTGAATTGGCATCCCATGTACTTGACCTTTTTGGTAAATAAGAAAATTCGTTAAAAGGGAAGAAAAGCAACAACAAAAAAAGGAACAATAGGGATAAAAAACATAACTTAGCCTCCAGACGAGAATAACATAAGCCCTTTCCCAATCTGCATCCTATCCAGAAGAGTACCAAAATTTAGCAAGCATATGTGCCTGCCCATTCATGGTCATAGGATTATAATCAAAATCTACAAGATAGAATAAAGAAGCCAAGGCTTTAATGACCAAAATAATGGAATTTTTGAACCAATCATAATCGTCCATCAAAATATGAACCCTATCAAAACCATTTCTCCTTACCTTTTCCAACAAGGCTAAGAATGCCCTCACTTCGGCCTTTTGCGACTTTGGGCATCCCATGCTGACTTGGGCACGGGAATGCCTTGTGAATATTTATACACCATAAAATTTATATCCTTTGCGAAGCAAACACAACAGATCTGAGTCATTTAACCGAATTGCACTTGGCCAGAGAATTCAAAATTTGGTCTAATATGTTCAAGTCTCATATTCATGTTGGGTCGTGTTGGATTAGGTTTTACTTACGATTTAGGGCAAGTTTTTCTTGACCTAATTGAAAAGGTGCTCAACTGCGTATGTCGAAGTTCTAAAAGAGAGGGGGTGGGGCATGGGTTAATAGGAGGACTATGCAAGTTTTAAAATCTAAGGTACCAAACGTACAATAAAGTAAAATAAAAAATAAATGCTAACAATAATAAATGTTACTTTGAAAATTATTTTTGATGCCGAGATTTGAAATCCATACTCGAGTTTTGGCCTCAGTAGCAGATGATCCTTAGCGCTTGATGATCTCCCAATAATGCTCAGTCAAATAGATCTTAGAGGTTGTTGGATTTAGGATTTTGGTGGATATTTCCATGAAGAACTCAACCTAGATCAGTATCATTCCACAAAACCTCTCTGTGATGAGCGTACAAGAATTCTCTTGAAAAAGTTATATATATATTTATATATAAAGATTTTGAGCTTTTGTCAACCGGGTTAAAACTTTCATCACCCGAGGTGTCAAAACAGACAATTCGTTTCATACACAACGGTTAGTTTGACTCAGTTTTTGTGAGACCCCGTCCCGAGTTAATTACGATTAACTCTTGATAATCGAGCTTATGGCTAATTAAACATGTTTAGTTGAATTAATGAAGGCTTAGTACCAAATGAACTTGGTTTAGCCTTAAGAGACTGAATTAAGCTTAACAAACTTGTATAATGGATTGTAAATGGATTTGATGAGTTTGTGAACTCAAACTAGGAATTGAGGGACTTTTGTGTAAATACGGTTTTATATGGATTTCATCGAATACGGAAACTCTTGATGCCAACGCACGTATCTCGAGGAGTACGTTTACTTCCGTCAAAGACTCGAAGTCGTTTGACGAATATTGATTTAAATGACCATTCATTTGACTTGAATTGTAAATAATGGGGAAATTATGGGGGCTAAATGCAATTTGGAAGCTTATATAAGCTAATCACAGTTCTCTGGAATTCTTTTTCCAAAACCCTAGCCCCATCTTCCCTCTCTTCTCTCCCTTTCTTCATTTCCTCCTCATTAAGGGTCAAGTGAAGCTTTGCCAGTGAATTTTGAAGAGGTTTCTCCTTCTTCATCACCTTCCTTAACTTGTATTCAACTTCCTTGAAGAGTAAGCTTTGGAGAAAAGCTTCAACTAGAGGATTTTGTCTCAAATTCAAGTTAAACAAGTGGTTTTCTTCCTTAGATCTTCGAACAAGGCAAGTACTTACTTGTTTTATGCCTTATGATGTTTTGGATGGTTAGAAATCAATTAGACCCTAGAAGCCAGAGAATTGACTTCAGAAACCTGAAGCTCGAAGTGAGCTTTTGGGTGGCTATCGGTCGACCGACAGGTCGACCGACGAACCGACAAGTGAACCGACAGGTATAACCTGTAGGTTTTCCAGAGAATTTCAGTTCTCTGGAATTCTGACCGATGTGGGTCGGTCCACCGACGTTGTGTGGTCGGTCGACCGATGGGTCGACCGATAGTGTAAAAGTAGTTCAGAATTCAGGGAATTCTGACTCGCTGGAATTCTGACCGACGCGTCGTCGGTCGACCGTTAGGAAGCCGTCGGTCGACCGATGGGCTGACCGATAGGCGAACCGACGCTGTGCAGGAAATCGTGAAAATTATCTGATTTGAGGCCTAATGTATACAGGCTGAAGATTGTTAATGTATAAGCCTTCATAGGTGTAAACTCAAGTTTCCGAATACACAATTCAAATGATATTCATCGAAAATAGTACGTGTATTGGAAAATGAATGTTTCACTCATTTGCTTGGCTTAGACGTCTGATAACCATTGGTTAGTGACTACGTGAAATTGTGAATGAATTACATTGAACATGAATTGCATAATGAACCATTTCTGCTGCAGTAGATGTTTGAGGTGTTCCGGAACCTCGTGGAAGTTAGTGATCTCTGATCAAGACTCTGACTTATTCCATACCATTTGACAACCCTTAAATAAAGAGTGTCCATGTAGATATCAACTTAATGATATTACTGGATCCGTTATTATTATTGCTAATGAATTGTTTCACTGGATTATATGATAGCTAGAACTATCATAACATGTATGTATTTGTTGAACCGTCGTGTTCATAGTACTATTGATGAATGTCACAGGCCCAGATGCCCGTGCCGGTCCTGCCGAGGCCGCGCCGCCAGCGGAGGATACCCGCCCGATACCTCCAGGAGGTTTAATCGAGTGGATTTGATTGCTGAGAGCGAAGGAACAATTTTGAATGTAATTAGAAGTCCCCATATTGTATTAAATATACGGTGGTTGACTTTCTTGAATGTAGAATGAACTTATGTATTATATTTTGTCAATGTATAATTTCCGCCATTGTATACAGTTGACAAGTGTTGTAATGGATATCCCTTGTGAGTTTCGTTTTAGCTTTTGTTAATCTGAAATTTACGGGAGTAAGTATGAATTCGCGACTCGGGGTCTGCCCGAGCTAATCAGATCTCGGGACCGGGTCGTGACAGTTTTAGATTCGCTTCCGTTGAGTGAGACCCTTCGAGCAAAAAAAAAAAAGCTTTTTAAAAAGTTGACCGAAGGAAAGCTTTGGTCCACCGAATGGGTCATTCGGTCGACCGACACAACTATCTTCGGGCCCTCGAGACCATCAGAGCTCAAAACCAAGCTCTATGAAAATTAGACTGATCGAACCAAGGTCTTAGGCTCCTGATGGGGTCTTTTGGTCCACCGAGCCAAAGAGCGTCCATTGAAGATCCTGAGAGGCCTTTAATAAGAAGGCATTTTTTGGCCACTTAGACTAAGCTTATTTTTATCAGAATCACTAAGGGCCTTAGGGCCTGTTTCTTAGCATATTGTAAGCGTCAAATTACCTTTAGGTTAGCACATATTGAGGATTTGACTTGAGTCTTTTCCGGAGGCAACTCCCTTGACTATTCATAAAATCGACAATCCAAGAAAAGCGACAAATTTAACTATGACACTAGCATTAATACTTAGCCCGACGGGGCTTGTTGGGAGCCATGCACTTTGAGACCTATAGCTTTTGGAGTGCTTGTGCAAGTCAATCAAATTTGTGACAGATTTTTGCCCTGGCCTTGACGGCCTAGAGGATCTGTGCTTGACGCACGTCATCTCACAATCATGACGATTTGAGGGATTTTGTTGGACTCTATCAGACTCTAGACCTTTTGTTTTTGAAAGGGGCTTATTGTAAATCTGTAGTGTGAGTAATTCAAAAGTTCTGCACTGTAGAAGAAATTCGAAAGACATGAATCCTTTTTTCTTATAAGCCGTGCCTATATTTGAAGTCTTTGACCTAATAAGATTAATGATGTGGGTGGTATCTGCCAAATTCATAGAAATGCATACCGAATAAATTTGGGACGGTTTGAAATATAAGACATGGAGAGCAAACTCACGCCTCATACAACTCCAACTCCTACGTGAGTACATTTGATGAACCTAAATGTAAATAAATTTATTTTAGAAGAACGGCCTCTTACCTTAGTGGCAAGAGGCTTCATTTTCTACTTGATTGCTCACGGTTCAAATCTTAGGCATGTCACCTTCCGTCACCCGAGGGCTCCGTCACCTCACCCGAGGGCTCCTTCACTCACCCGAGAGCTAGGGTGAGTATTTGTGAAAAAAATCATTTTAGAATCTTGTTCTAAACATAGAAGTATTTGTGAAAATGTAATGAAAACAATGAGACTTAAAGTTTATCCACATTGTTAGAGCATGATCGTGATGTAATCACAACCAAAGATCACAATCCTGAGCACTGGAATTACCCATGGATCTGAATTATTCCATTCTTGGGAAAAATTCAATTACAACATTTTCGGAGGGCGGAATATCTCTTACAGAGTCTATAATGAAAAAAAAAAAAAATGTAATTCTGCTATAATAAAAACATGAATCTTCCTCTCTAAATAAGGTCCTTTAATTTCCATTTCATCATGTCATCCATGTTTTAGTACCCAACTAAAAATTTGCCAGCATTTCATTTGAAAATAATTCATTTATAATATTCTGGAGAAAATCTCTTTAATAGAGACCTGAATCTTCCTTCTAATGTAGGGTGAAATTCTTCTACATAGAAACATAAATCTCTAATTTGATGGAGGGTGGAATCTCTTTAACTAAATAAGAACCCAAATATCTCGTTTAGATCAGGAAGACAGAATTCTTTTGAATAGCAGAGGGTATAATTCCTCTTCATTTGGACATGGAGGGCAAAGACCCTTTGAATAGGGACTTGAATTGCTGTTCTGGTGGAGGATGAATTCCCTTTCAAATAAGAATAGAATCTTGTGGTGGATGGCAGAATCCCTTTGAACAGGGACCTCAATATCTTGTGCAAAGAAAGAGATTAGAAAGGAAGAGAGATGAAGTTGCAAAAAATAAGGCTAAGATTCTTTCTTTTTGATTTAGTGGGCCCCACCACAGGAAAATATTTAAAAATATTAATACTGCTTCTACTAACAACTTTTTGATAAAAATAGTTAGCTAAGGAAACTTAATTTGTATTACAGCCATCAATGGTTAGATGAGGAAAGTTAATATGTACTTGGTGAATTTCTTCATTTTTTACATATTAAGTTAATTTACTAAGCATAAATCACAATGTTCATGTGAGCATCTATAGAGGTTAGAAGATTGATTGGGGTGATAATTTTTTCATTTTGACATATTAAGTTTACTATTGTCTTAGATAATCACAATTTGATGGATTTTTTTTCTTTTTTTTTAATACTTCCTATCAAACTGTCATATTTCTGATCACAATGGAGAAATCTTTGGCATCTATGAAACCAAAGAAGAAAGTTTGAAACTACAATTTGGATGTTCTAAGGTAGCCTCATTATGCTAAAGATTTGAAATTCTCCAATGGCAAACATATACTCTGGGATTGAGTAATCAATTTTCTTCCCTAAACCTTGTGCAATCAAGTAGTGATGATCGAATGAGATTTAACCCTATATCAGTAAATCTGTGATAATAAATGTTTTCAGCCATTCTCATCTTCTTTAGGAGCACCCAAAGTTCATGTATACAACTTCAATATTAGCTTTGCAAGAGGTGATTTGCCTTTTACACATATGATAGAAATATAATCTTTAAATATATAAATATAATATACATAAATGTCAAATATATTTGAAAAGGTTACACATAAGAAATTAATACAGTGCCGTATTTGTCAAAGCCACCATTTTCACATGAGTAAATGAGTACATCCAACAGTTTTACATGTATTTAGCTTTTTCAGTGTTTTTCAAAAACTTCTCAACACCTATGAACAATGTCATGATATTTATTATTAATAAAAAAATATCGGATACTTCGGACCATGAATTGAGGTTGGATACAAGTGCATAAATCAATTATACAGGTTGGGACTGTTTCATAAAATACTCAATCTAGGAAGACTTAAGTTACTTAGCTTCAAGAAGTTGATGTTTATTAGTTTTAATAAACAGATTGGATGGCTTGAATTACAAACATGGGGACTACAAAAATTAAAAAAAGAGGTTTATGGTGCCCACATGAATGCCACTACATGTAAGATATGTACTAGCACCTTTTGCAAGGGAGGCCTGAACCACTTTCACACATGTATAGGTGTAAAAGTTTTATAAATAAATACCCTCATTTACACACTACTTTCACACCTTATTTATGCATAACAAGCATAATTGAGTAAAGATAACTGTGAAGATGTATAACCATTGTGTATGTGAATATATATATGTAAATGATTGTAAATAAATGACTCCTAAAATATAGAATTTATGTGAAATAACAAAAAAGATTAAAGTAGGACTCACATGAAATTAAAGACAAAGGTGGGGCCCACATCAGCCTAAAAATACCAAGAACAGATCCACCGAATATAGGCATCCATTTCTACGTGCCTTTTTTATTTTTATATATGTTGCTTGGACAAGGAGAACCAGATGCTAACAGCACCAACTGATGCCTTTTCCTTTTACTTCACCACCTTCACACCAACACAAACACAACATTCCAAAACCAAAATCGCCGTTTTTCTGCTCCTCCGGCTTCTTCTCTCAATTCCAACTTAGATGGGTTCTACTTCCATCAACAGCAGCAGCAGCGACAGTTATGATCACTCTTTCAAGATTCTGTTCATTGGAGATGCAGGTGTTGGAAAAAGCAGCCTCATCTTGAGCTACGTCTCCAGTTCTGAGCAAAAGGAAAATCTTCCCCCCACCATAGGTATACTGCTATAAGTTCTTCATATTTTGCTTTCCGGCATATAAATCTCAATTTTTTTTCGGTTTACATTTGTTTTTTGATTAACTGTGGGATGGGTCATGATTACATGGTGATGCTTTCATGCCCTTGAATATGTGGAGTGATGAACGCTATGGGGGTGTTTGTAGGGAGCCTTTTCTGTGGAAGATGGTAGATTTGTGTAGAGCCATGCATGAGAATGATTTTATGTTCTTACTAGTTAATATTTTCCTCTGCGGTTTATAATTTTCATCTTTTGCGATGCGAAGTTATTTTCCAAATTCTTGGGGGAAATCAGATTTGTTTGTTGGAAGATGTGAATTGGTTTGGGTCTTAGGTTAATGAATGCCATATACAACTGGTGGGTTATTCTCTCTATATACATGCCACTTGTTTTGTGTATGCGTGCGGAAGTGCCAAACCCACAATCAAACAATCATGCGATACAAAAGAGATTAGAGAATCATACGTGGTTCAACAAAACAGCTACATCCACGGCAAGAGAGCAATCACTCACATGTTAACCGTTTTCTTAAGAGTCTAGGGTTACAGATTATACTAACGCAAAATTAGCGAAAAGTCCCTATAGTGGATTGTATCCAGCCTCCAGTCCAGTCCAAGCAAAAACTTCAGTCCAGTCCAAGCAAAAACTTGTTAAGGTGATCGTGCCCCCAAGTGTAGGGTCGTTACGATGTAGTAATAATTGGTGAAACCGAGTTGATTTACAAGGAGCCAATGATCGCAATGTACCTGTCCTATTGGAAAACTAATGCTAGCCTATCAAAAATCTATAAAAATCAGAAATCATACTTTAATTAAAAATTAATTAAAGATCTGAATAAAATTAATTACAACCCAATTTAAAGAAAAATCCTAAACTAGAAACCTAGTCTAATAAAACTATAATAAAAATTGCATCCACCATAAAAATAATCAGAAAACCAATTGGATATGTTAAAAATTCAGAAATAATTAAATTAAAATTCAAGATTGAATGAGAGCCTTGCAATCTAAGGGTCAGGGTTCATTTGTTTTCTAAATACTGAAAATATGGGCGATTTAATTAAAGACCCAAAATCTGAAAAATCAGATTTATTAATATTTGAGAAATTTCAGAAATACACTAGTCTCCATCAAATATTTTCAGTATTCAGCGGCTTTTAAGCATGCAATATATCATTCAAAAATAAGGCATCAAAAAGACATAAATAAAGAAAATAGATTAATAAATTAAAAATCAGATTTTGAATTAAAATTGCTCACCCATAAAATCAATCAATAAAAATAAATCAACTTACACCCTTTCTCCTTCAAATACAAGTATAAAATCTACCCCTCCATCCTTCTTCTTCTTCTTCTTCATTCACACATCAATTTTTTTCTTTGGCCTCGTATGATAGCTGAGTGAGGGGTGTAGGAGATAGAGAGAAGGAAAATGGAAAGGGATTAATGGGAGAGAGAGGAATGCATGAGAGAGAGTGGAGTTGGGAGAGGGACTGGACTTGTGAGAGATGGGGTCTTCTGCCATTCTACGCATATCCCCTTGGATAGAGATGGGACGAGGGCTTAAGGGGATTTGTGTGTGTGAGAGAGAAGATAGAGACGAGGGGAGAGATATCAGGGGGAGGGGAGAGTCCAGATCTCGTGGACTCTCCTCTCACATGCAGGTTATGGGCCACACAACGGGCCTGGTCGGGTCTGGGTTGGTTTATATATCTTAGGTTGGGCTTGGGTGGTACTTGAGTGGTCTTGGATGGGCTAGGCCTAGTAGGGGCTATGGGTCAGGTTAGGTTAGGTGGGATTTGGACTTGGTTTAATGGGTTGGATCGGGTTAGGTTCAGCTTGGGTTGGAGTTCATTGGGCCAAAGTTAGGGTTTGGATTAGAGGTTTGGGGCCCAAAAGGTGAAGGTGGGCCGCAGTGGGGTTAGGTCCAGGCCATCATTGTCGGGACCCAGGTTTCGCAGATCTTGATTCGCTCGTCGGATTTCGGAGTTCTACACATCGGCGGAACGCTCTGACGAGTAGGTCACGATGAGCTGACTTTCGATGCAATCAAAGGTCCAGAAATGATAGGTGATTTTTCAAGTGAGCATCCCTGGGCAGTGGGACCCGCTGCTATGATTTTTGAGCTCTTCTTAATTCTTCCTTCTCGTGGGTCATTGTTTCTGAATTTCTACAAAACAATTAAAACTAACTCAGAAAGAATATTTTTTATTAAAAGGAATGATGTTATGCATGGGGCCCAAAAATGCAAAATTTGAGAATTTCACCAAGACATGCATTTTTATGAGATTTTTAATTAAATTCAACCAAAAGAGTCTAATCGCATGATTTTGTAAAAATCTATAAATTCAATGCATTTTGTTTTAATTAAGTCCACAAACTTATGTAATATAATGAATTATATATGTGATATTATGGACTTATCACACCTCCCAACCAGCGTCTTGCTAGTCCCTAGCAAAAGATGTGAAAGGTGAAGTTGACGGATCTAACTAAATCTAACCTATGAAAACAAAATCCACTTTCGCTGGCACTCTGGACTGCATTTAGTATATGCAGTAAGCCCTTAAACCCCTAGGTTACCCCTAGTGGACGAGTTGTACCTCGTGAGAGTTTGCAGTGAATATGCCCACAAAATTCATTTACCTAAAAATAAAAGAAAGTCTACAGAGGATTTTTCAAAAGACGGTTGAGTTAAATTGGATGCCCTGAATCCTCGAATAATCAAGATATCAGACTTTTCAAAATCTGGTTCACGTTTTTTTTTCAGATCTTTTCAAAAATTGTACCAAAACTTTGGGTGCTTTGTGCAAGTGTATACATCAAATCAAAACATTTTAAATGTTCTATGATAATGCCATGAAAACAGAATTCCCCCTCAGAATTTCCAACTTTCCTAGATTCGGGGTAAATACAAGTCTCCTCTCAAGGCTACTATGACGGCTTTCACACTACTGTTTTTTCAAAGGCTGCGAGATGCATCTTTCTTTTTCTTTTTTCTTTTTAACAATCACATGTGACTGCGCAATGGCTAAATCCCTTAAGCTTTCTAATTAACCCATGTAATGAGCTTTAGGCTAATGACTCCCAAAACAGATGTCTTTAGGGCACTACGTATATAAATACCCCTACGGGTTTACTGGCTCAGGTTAAAAAGGCTACGAACCCAAACTAGTCACCAACTTTTTAAAAAATCTTTTCAAGACTTATATCTAAACACTTTTTTTATACCTATTTGTGATCCCTTTTCATTTTTATTTTTATTTTTTATTTTTTTAAACGGTCCCCAACAATAGGCAGCCTTTTTCAATTCGCCCGAATTAATTCATTGGTTTTGGTTGGTGTAACCTTACCGATGAACTAGGAGAACTCATATGGCCAAATTTCAGAAAGTCATCTCTTTTTCTCTCTTGAAAGAACTCTGAAAATGACACTTAAATCTTTTTATCCAAAACTTTTGCAATGATGTACACGTGTTACTGTGAAAAACAAAGTTCGGTATTCTTTTTATCTTTTAGAAAATAGTGAACCTTCATTTTAGTTCCTTCCAAAAATTCTGAAATTCCAGATTTCTAGACATCTTCGAATCATCAAGTTCTTTTGAAAACCCCCTTTTTTTTATTTTTTGAATTAAAAGCTACGCAAAAATGAAAAATAATTTATCTAAAATTGGACAAGTGTGCTTGTTCCACCCCCCCAACCTAAGATAAACATCATCCTCGATGTTATGCATGAAATATAATAAATATGAAAATGTAACATGAGGAATATATATTAATGGAGGTAAAGTGGAAGAGGGTACCTGGGAATGTGATCTGGTCTTCTTCCTGTCCAAAGTTAGACAAATTACACAAAAAGAAAAAAGACAAGAAAATATATACATATGGTACAAAGGTGTGGGCCACTGTCAGATCCAGCGCCCTTCAATCCTGATAGACAGGATATACCAGAGTTATGACTTCATCATCAGGCACACTGGCCTCCAAGAATGGTTTTACCTCTTTGTCCATAAAACTTTGAAAAGCTCATCATTCTTTGGGTTTTCCAACTCTACTACCCCATATGCAAAAACTTGTTTCACAATGTAGGGACCTCTCCATCTTGATCTTAATTTGCCTGGGAAGAGATGAAGTCTAGAATTATAAAGAAGGACCTTTTGTGATGGATAAAATGTTTTCCTTAAGATATGTTTATCATGAAAGAATTTTGTCCGTTCCTTATAAATTCTAGCATTTTCATATGCATCGTTACATATCTCTTCCAATTCATTTAATTGATATTTCCTCTCAGTCCCAGCTTTCTCCATATCAAAGTGAAATTGTTTAATTGCCCAACATGATTTATGCTCTAATTCCACCGGAAGGTGGCATGCTTTTCCATAGACCGGTCTGAAAGGAGACATTCCTATTGGAGTTTTAAACGCTGTTCTATATGCCCATAACGCATCGGTAAGTCTAAGAGACCAGTCTTTGCGATTTGGGTTTACAGTTGTCTCCAAAATTCTTTTGATTTCCCGATTTGATACCTCCACTTGGCCACTCGTCTATGGGTGATAAGGGGTGGCCACTTTATGATTAATTTCATATTTTCGAAACAAGGCCTCAATTGTGCGGTTACAGAAATGAGTTCCCCCATCACTTATTATTGCACGTGGAGTTCCAAATCGAGAGAAAATGTTCTCCTTTAGAAACTTTTTTACTGTGTTAGCATCATTCTTCTACATGGAATGGCCTCTATCCATTTAGAGACATAATCAACACCCACTAGGACATAGAGAAAACCAAAACTAGAAGGAAATGGTCCCATGAAATCTATCCCCCAAATATCAAATAATTCCACTACCAAAATTGAGTTTAATGGCATCATGTTTTTTCTTGAAATACTGCCCAATTTTTGGCAATGCTCACACGCTTTGCAAAATTCAAAGACATCTTTAAAAAGTGACGATCAGTAAAATCCACATTGCAAAATTTTAAAAGCAGTCTTTTTTGGTGAAAAATGACCTCCACATGCATGTGAGTGACAGAACGAGATGACACTGTTTTGTTCATGGTTAGGCACAGATCTTCTAATAATTTGGTCTGGGCAATACTTAAAGAGATAAGGGTCATCCCAGAAAAATTTTCGAACTTCAGTGAAGAATTTCTTTCTATCTTGTTGTGACCAATGTTGTGGAACTGTGCCCGTAATAAGATAGTTTGTTATGTCTGCATACCATGGGGATTGGAAAATAGAAAATAAATGTTCATCAGGAAATTGGTCCCGTATTGGTGTAGGCTCTAAAGAATCAGAGATGACAAGTCTAGATAGATGGTCTGCCACTACGTTTTTTAATCCCTTTTTTGTCACATATTTCTAAATCAAACTCTTGAAGTAGTAGGATTCATCTAATCAATCTGGGTTTAGCATCTTTTTTGGAAAGAAGGTATTTAAGCGTAGAATGATCAATGAAAATAGTGATTTTGGATCTTATTAGATACGAGCGGAATTTGTCCAATGCAAAGACTACTGCTAGTAATTCTTTTTCAGTAGTGTAATAATTAATCTATGCATTGTTCAATAAGGTTACTTAAGTAATTCTCAAATGAATCTCCAAAGACGGAGAAGTCATCCATAAAGACTTTAAGAATCTGCTCCACCATATCGCTAAATATGCTCAACATGCATCGTTGAAAAGTGGCTGGAGCATTACATAGTCCGAATGACATTCTTCGATAAGCAAATGTTCCAAATGGACATGTAAAGGTGGTTTTCTCTTGGTCTTCCGGTGCCATCTCAATCTGGTTGTAACTGGAACACCCATCCAAGAAGCAATAGTATGGGTGGCCTGCTACCCTTTCTAAGATTTGGTCGAGGAAGGGTAGGGAAAAATGATCCTTACGCGTGACTGCATTTAATTTTCTGTAATCAATGCACACTCGCGAACCAGTGGGTACCCGGGTTGGGACAAGTTCATCATTTGAATTTCGGACAACAGTGACGCCGACTTTCCTTGGAACAACTTGGGTAGGCCTAACCCATTGACTATCCGAGATTGGATAGATTATACCCACATCGAGAAGTTTAAGCATTTCAGCCCTAACCATTTCTTGCATACTTGGGTTGAGTCAGCATTGCATCTGTCTGGAGGGTTTTGCATTTTCCTCCAGATATATGAGATGCTTGCACACGTAAGGGTCAATGCCCTTTATATCAGCCACGGTCCATGCTATGGCATCTTTGTGTTGCTTAAAGATATTCAGAAGTTGGATCTCTTGATCCTTATCGAGGTGTGATGAAATAACCACTGGGTACGTGTCATCCTCCCTTAAATATGCGTATCGGAGATCTGAAGGGAGGGGTTTCAACTCAGGTTTGGGCGGCCTCACCTAAGAGGGAAGAGACTGAGTACCGGTAGGTACGAGCTCCTCAATTTGAGGTTTCCATGCTATATTCACTATGTTAACAGTGCCATATGGGGTCTATAAAATCGGCCAAGGCCTTGCTTGATTCCATTGTGTCTAAAAAAATTGAGTCAGAGGACTCCTCAAGGGTTTCTTGAACAATGGATTCAATGAGATCTACTTGTTCGAAATCAGGACTATCATCCCGCATTTGTTTGCAAACATTAAAGATATTTAATTCAATTGTCATGTTCCTAAAAGAAAGTTTCATGACTCCGTTCCGGCAATTTATCAATGCAATCAATGTGGCCAAGAAGGGTCTTCCCAATATCACCGAAATTTGTGCACTAGGGTTGGCCTAGGCATGTCAAACGGGCCGTGCCGGCCCTGGCCCGCCCGTGCCGTGGGCCGGGCCGGGCCGGCACGGCCCGCCGGGGGAAAACCCGGGCACGGCACGGCCCACTGGCACGGCCCACAGTGGGGCGGGCTGGAGCGGGCCGTGCCAGCGGGCTGGCGGGCCCTTTTTTTTTATAGACTAATATAAATATATAATTACCGTAAGGCGTAACGTAAGCGTAAGTCTATAACGACATGGATTTGAATTTGATTTTCGATCAATAGTCATTAATTTTTCAATAGTTACTTTTCTAAACATTTAAACTTATACAAACATTTGACAAATGATTGAGTGGTTCAAATTAATTTATAGATATTTACTCACATATTACTTAAGTACTATATATGAATTTTCTTTTTCTTATCAGTATTAAAAATAAAAATTAGAACACAAGCAAGGAGAATGACAAAGATATTTAAGTGGTTCGGTCAAACTCGACCTACTCCACTGAGAAGAGAGAACCATTTGGATCTTAACTTCTTGAAGGTTTCTAAATATGATTACCTTTAAAACCTTACAATCTTTTTAGAAAAAAAAAAAAAGAATGAACAACTTATAAATTACAATGAAGAAAAAAGTAAAAAATCAGATTTGTAGTCCACTAATGTATTCTGCTGGATCAAAATCTTCCATTAATGATGTTAACTCTTGCTTCCTCTTATCTGCCAAGTACCAGTCTCGTAGGCAAACACAACACTCCACCGTTTCTTCAGTGAGATTTGTTCTTCTGTCATCTACTACACGTCCACCTGCACTAAAAGCATGTTCTGATGCTACAGAAGACATAGGAATAGTCAATAGATCACGAGCCATGGCTGCCAACACCGGATAAATGCTTTGTTGTTGCTTCCACCAGGCTAAAAGGTCAAAGCTAGATACATCCTGCATCCTAATTACACCTACGTCAAGATACGATGATAACTTCGTCACAGTGTTGTTACTTGAACTTGAGCTGGATGCCATGCCCGTGGACAGGGAAGAATACCACACCCCCCACTCAGCAACACCTGTATACTGGACTTCTGAATTGCCCATACTAAGCCCAGCTGTACCCATTTGCTCACAATAAAATTGAAAAAGTACTTGTAAATTTGCCCTTATATTTGAAAAAACATTTGAATCTATATAATTCATATTTTTATTTATTCCATCAATAAAAAACTGTACACCACTTAATTTTAACCTAGGATCAAATACAGCAGCTAAAGAAAATGTCATTGGAGCCTCTTTCTAATATTTATTAAATTTTTCTTCCATGTCTCTAATAGTGCTACCAAGTAAAAAATGATCTCTAAATCTACTGAATTGTAAAGTAATTTTAAAAAGTTTCATTAAAGCTTCATTAGATGTGGGATAATATATCCTGGAAAAAAATAATGTTGAAGTATAAAAAGGTTCTAATAAATCTCTTATATGGGCACATAACTCCCAATGTTCATCACTAATCATTAAATCTTGTGCATGAAAAGCACAAAATTCATTCAAAACAGTTTTTCTAGAAAGTGCCTTGTTTAACAAATCATACATAGAATTCCATCTATGTTCAACTTCTTTAGGCATTTTAATAGCTGATACGCCTTGCCTCGCACATATTTGGGCATACAATTGTCTTCTTTGTGCGGAGCAAAAAATAAATCTAGCAATGTCTTTAATAGCATCTGTATAACTTGTAATGTGCTTTAAACCAACTTTTGCAATAAGATTTAAGATGTGACATACACATCTATTTTGAAAGATAGAACTATCTATCAAAGTTGCAAGTGGCATCTGCATTCTCATTAATTCAATAGCCACTGTATTATTACTAGCATTATCTAAAGTTACAGATAAAACTTTTTCCTTAATACTATATTCATCTAGTTTTTCCAAAATTAATGCACTTATCCTAGTTCCATTGTGTGGCCATTCAAGAGTGCTAAAACTAAGTATACGTTTATTCATAATCCATTTTGCATCTATATTATGTGCAGTAATACAAAGATAACTATCACCCCCTTTAGAAGTCCACATATCTGTGGTTATGGATATTCTACCAGGAGATTCTGCAAAATAGTTTTTTATATTTATTTTCTCTTCCTGCCAGAGTCTAATAGCATCATTTCTGGCTGTATTTCTTGAAATACTGTGAAATTGTGGTTGACAGTATTGCTGGACCCATTGTTCAAAAAACTCATTTTCAACAAAAGCAAATGGTAATTCGGATAAAACAATCATTTTAACAAGACCTTGTCTAGCACTTTGTGCATTAAAAGAAAAAAAAACCCAAACTGCTACTACTACTACCACCACCAGTAGTAGAAATTTGGGTTTGTGAACCAGGCCCCCCTGTCCCTGCATTCTCTGGCTTATGCTTTTGTAAACATGTTTTTCTATGTCTTGACAAATGGCCGGTACCCCCTTTTGACTGGGCACTATAAATCTTACCACACAATGTGCATTTTGCCTTTTCAACATTCTTTCCATTTTCAAAAACATCATACCTTGTATATATATCCCAAACTGCTGAAGTTCTACTCCTCTTGTTTGGTTTATGGGAACTCTGAGAAAAGGGGGGTGGTAAATCACCTACTTCATCTTGTAATTCAATAAAATCTTCTTCTACATTAACGGAAGAACCTTCTGTGGGAAATCTTCTAGCCATATTTCAAAAGAATAAATTTATAAATAATAATAGTAATATGCTAATAGCCTTCTTTTGTGATAATTTATTATAAGAAAGGAGAGAAAATGAGAGTTAATATAATATAATATAAACTTATATATATGGAATCTCAAATCTAAATATTATAAATACCTCTAAATCTTTGAAGGCCCCTTTAATCTTGTCTCTTGATGACTTGATCTTTGGTCCTCCAAAAACTTCTTAGAGAGAGTGAAAGAGTTGAATACTTGAATGCTTTGAGAGAGAGTTAGAGAATGAAAGAGTTGTGTAAATTGGTGAGGAATGAGAATGGGAGGGTTAGGATATTTATAGACTTAGTATAATGAAAAATGACACAGAATACCCCTTATATGATCGTTTTATAGCTGTTGGGGGGGGGGTAAAATGGTATTTTTAAAAAAATTTGGCTGTTGGGCGTGCTGGCGGGCCGGCCCATCGGGCCGACTGTTGGGCGGGCTGGCGGGCTGGCGGGCCTATACTGGCGGGCCTGGCGGGCTGCAAGGGCTGGCCCACTAGGCCGGCGGGCCTGGCGGGCCGGGCCGTGCCGGGCCGGCACGGCCCACTTGACATCTCTAGGTTGGCCACTGGTTGTGTGTCCAAGACAATAAAATCTACTGGGAAGTAGAATTTCTCGATTTAGACTAAAACATCCTCTATTACCCCTCTCGGTTTCTTGATTGATCTATCAGCTAGCTGAAGAGTGACCTGAGTAGATTTCAGCTCGCCTAGCCCCATCTGTTCGTATACCGAGTAGGGCAATAGATTAACACTAGCCCCTAAGTCAAGCAGTGCTTGCTCGATTCGGAAATTTCCAATGATGCATGATATAGTGGGGCATCCTGGATCCTTGTATTTAGGGGGAGTGTTTTGTTTCAAAATAGTGTTAATTTGCTCAGTCAAGAATGCTTTCTTTTGGACATGCATCATACGCTTGATTGTGTATAAATCTTTCAAGAATTTTGCGTAGGATGGGATCTGTTTGATCACATCTAAAAGCGGAATGTTGATTTTGACCTCTTTGAAAATATCAAAGATTTCTTAGTTATGGATCATTTGTTTTGGCGGATTTAAGCATTGGGGAAACGGAGCTACAGGCTTATACATAGGTAGTTCAGCCTCCTTTTCCATCGCATCAGTAGTTTCTTCCATGACTTCCTTAGAGTTAGACGTAATTTGGGATAGTTTTGGATCCAAGGAAGCAGGTTGTTTATCTTTTTTCGGATCTTCAACTAGAATTGCTTTGTTACTCCTAAGGGTGGTCACAGCTTGAACCTGCTGCTGTGAGGTACAGGGACCTGAGTTGGCCACTTCGTATTGTCCCTTTGGATTATGTTGTGGTTGGGCTGGGAAAGCCCCTTTCTCCCTAATTTGAAGGGTATTATTGATTTGGCCAATTGAGGCTCTTACCTTTTTTTGGAAGTCTTGGAATGTTTGCTGATTGCTTTGGTTGATGGAGTACTGAATTTGAATAAAATTGGTCAACAAATCCTCCAAAGACCCATTTTGAGATTGCGGAGGCGGTGGTGGGACTCCCGATTAAGGGGTACAAAGTTACCCTTTGATTTGTAAGTTTTGGGAGGATAGATGCCTGGTTAGCATTTTGCCCATTTCTCCAACTGAAATTGGGGTGGTTACGCTAGTTGGGATTGTACGTGTTACCTAGTTGATTTGTGAACGGCCTTTGTAGCATTGGCCTGCTCATGCAACACCTCTCTAAATGCAGGGATTGTTGGACAATCCTCAGAAGAATGGGTGTCACATTCACAAATTCTGCACACCGGGGCAGGTTGTTTTCCTTTCCCTAATTCTATGGCCTCTATCTTTCTTGTTAGGGAAGCGATTCTAGCATTAACATCATCTTCTTCATTTTTCAATAGGTATATTCCCACTCCCTTAGAGTTATTCGATTGTTTTAAGTGATCGGTCCCATCAGATGTGTCCCAATTTTGAGCACTTTCCGCGAGAGAATCAAGATATTCCCATGCCTCATCGGGGTCTTTGTTTAAGAAGTCCCCATTACACATCATCTTAACGAATTGGCGCATGTCTGATGTTAATCCATCATAAAAGAGCCCAATTATGTGCCAAATCTCGAATCCATGATGTGGGCAAGCTAGTAGAATCTAATATAACCGTTCCCAACACTTGAAGAAAGACTCCTTTTCTTTTTGCTTGAAATTCATGATGTGCTTTCTTAAAGTGTTGGTTTTGTGAGGTGGGAAGAAATTTTTTAAAAAATTCGCGGACCAAATCATTCCAAGTAGTAATCGAGTTGGCCCTAAGGGAATGTAGCCATGCCTTAGTTTTTCTTTCAAAGAGGAGAAATAACCTAAATTTGATAACGTCTTCCCTAGCTAACATTGTTCAAATGGTGAGTAGCGCACACTTCTTCAAATTCTTTTAAGTGAAGGTACGCACTTTCCAAATATAGGCCATGGAATTTAGGCAATAGTTGGATCACACCCGGCTTGATTTCAAAGTTTCCTGCGGTGGCTGGGACAACCATACATGAGGGTGCGGTGGTCCTAGTAGGTTGTAGGTATTCACTAAAGACCTTCCCCTTTGATTAACCACTCCATTTTCATTTTCATTTTCATTTCTATCATTGTTATTGTTATTTTAATTCCCGGATTCCGCCATTAGACTAGATGGTCTAGGTGAACCAGGAGAACCTAGATTTTTGTAGATCTCAATGAACCTCTTGATCGGAGAGTCCTTTCGCTTTAATCGCTTTAATGAGTCACGATACCAAATTGGTGGTGACTTTGTGCTCATGCATGCACTATGGGATCAAGAAAGGCGGGTACCCAATTTTTATATTTACTTTTTCTTTTTTGAATTTTTTTGACCTAAAAAGGCAAATAAACTAAGAACGACCTAGAAAGCTAAGTTCCCAAAAAGAATTCTGGACTTTCCAAATTTTTAGGCAATTTCCTTGCAAAAAGTCGAAATTGGAGGGTTCCACCCCCCAACCCTTTTCTGAAGATTTCAGAATATTTTCCAGCAACTTAGGTGGCTCAAAAGTGATAAAAAAAACAGTAAATAAATTAATCCTAAAATCCAAAAAAAATTAATAATAATCTACCTAAACTAGCTATCAAAAGGACAAGAAATCAAGGCAATTTTCAAGAAAAAAAATTGAGATTCTAAAAAAAAATAAGCAAGAATTTTATTTCAGATATGAAATTAGCCAATTTTAGTCAAAAATCAGAATTTCAATTCTTCTTTTTAATGTCCAAGGGCTGGTCCAAGCATTCCATGCATGCTACCCCTAATCTAGAATGATGATCGGAATTAAACCACACCCATAAAGCAATTAGAAAGGAGGGTTAGAAAATTACCTTCGTGCGCTTGTAAGCTCCCCGGCAACGGCGCCAAAAACTTGATCGTGCCCCAAGTGTAGGGTCGTCACGATGTAGTAATAACGGTGAATCCTGGTCGATCCACAGAGAGCCAATGATTGCAATGTACCTGTCCTATTGGAAAACTAGTGCCAGCCTATCAAAAATCTATAAAAATCACAAATCCTACTTTAATTAAAAATTAATTAAAGATCTGAATAAAATTAATTACAACCCGATTTAAAGAAAAATTCTAAACTAGAAACCTAGTCTAATAAAACTATAATAAAAACTGCATCCACCATAAAAATGATCAGAAAAGCAATTGGAGATGTTAAAAATCCAGAAATAATTAAATTAAAATTCAAGATTGAATGAGAGCCTTGCAATCTAAGGGTCAGGGTTCAGTTGTTTTCTAAATACTGAAAATATGGGTGATTTAATTAAAGGCCCAAACTCTGAAAAATCAGATTTATTAATATTTGAGAAATTTCAGAAAGACTCTAGTCTCCTTCAAATATTTTCAGTATTCAGCGGCCTTTAAGCATGCAATATATCATTAAAAAAAAGCATCAAAAAGACATAAATAGAGAAAATAGATTAATAAATTAAAAATCAGATTTTGAATTAAAATTGCTCACCCATAAAATCAATCAATAAAAATAAATCAACGTACACCCTTTCTTCTTAGATTACCAGTAGAAAATCTACCCCTCCATCCTTCTTCTTCCTTCACACATCAATTTTTTTCTTTGGCCTCGTATGATAGGTGAGTGAGGGAAGTAGGAGATAGAGAGAAGGAAAATGGAAAGAGATTATTAGGAGAGAGAAGAATGCGTGAGAGAGAGTGGAGATGGGAGAGGGACTGGACGTGTGAGAGATGGGGTCTTCTGCCGTTCTGCGCATATCCGCTTGGATAGAGATGGGATGAGGGGCTTAAGGGGATTTGTGTGAGAGAGAGAGAGAAGATAGAGATGAGGGGAGAGATATCAGGGGGAGGGGAGAGTCCAGATCTCGTGGACTCTCCTCTCATGCAGGTGATGGGCCACACAACGGGCCTGGTCGGGTCTGGGTTGGTTTATCTTAGGTTGGGCTTGGGTGGTACTTGAGTGGTCTTGGATGGGCTAGGCATAGTAGGGGCTATGGGTCAGGTTAGGTTAGGTGGGATTTGGACTGGTTTAATGGGTGGGATCGGGTTAGGTTCAGCTTGGGTTGGAGTTCATTGGGCGAAAGTCAAGGTTTGGATTATAGGTTTGGGGCCCAAAAGGTGAAGGTGGGCCGCAGTGGGGTTAGGTCCAGGTCATCATTGTCGGGACCCAAGTTTCGCAGATCTTGATTCGCCTGTCGGATTTCGGAGTTCTACACATCGGCGGAAAGCTCTCGGCGAGTAGGTCACGATGAGCTGACTTCGGTGCAATCAGAGGTCCAGAAATGATAAGTGATTTTTCAAGTGAGCATCCCTAGGCAGTGGGACCCGCTGCTATGATTTTTGACCTCTTCTTAATTCTTCCTTCTTGTGGGTCCTTGTTTCTGAATCTCTACAAAACAACTAAAACTAATTCAGAAAGAATATTTTTTATTAAAAGGAATGATGTTATGCATGGGGCCCAAAAATGCAAAATTTGATAATTTCACCATGACATGCATTTTTATGAGATTTTTACTTAAACTCAACCAAAAGAGTCTAATCGCATGATTTTGTAAAAATCTATGAACTCAATGCATTTTGTTTTAATTAAGTCCACAAATTTATGTAATATAATGAATTATATATGTGATATTATGGATTTATCATAAGGCCTCGGGTCGACTCAGCTAGACTTTTTGCAGCCTTAGGTCCCTGCAACCACACGTTCTCATTTTTTTAGGACTAAATTGTTCTTTCAACCGTTTTAAGCATAAAATTCTAAAATTTCAAATTTCAAATCTTGTATTCTCCTCCTCCTCCTCCTTCTTCAAACTGGACAAGTTGAATCGGTGCTCAGGGCATAAAAGAAATAGAGGAAGAAATGAGAGAGGAGATGGGTGCTCGGTGCTGGGTGCAAGGAATTTAGGAAATCAGTCATCTTCTCCACCTTATTCTTCTCTCTCATTGCATCAGCATCTAGAAATCTCTCTTCGATCTAGAAAAAATGGTGGATAATCTAAAGTTTCTTGATCGATTGAATGTTTTTGGTCCAGATGGGAGGAATCGGGTTCGGATGAGGAAGAAGCAGTGTAGGATGTGGTTTCGTTGGATGAGAAGAAGATCAAGTGTTCTAGTGTGAAGATTCCGTTCAAAAATGTTTTTTTGATGTTCAGAGCTCTGTATATTCTCCATCGATCTCCTTCTCCCACATCGCACGCCGGAGAAGAAGACTTACGCCGTCGCTGGAGCCACGCATTGCCGCTTCGCCTCCCTTCGCCGGTCTTGCTCCATCGGGAAGGAGAAGACAACGCTGTCTTCCCTGTTGTAGAACCGGAAGGAACAAAGAAGAAGAAGAAAGGTCCTGGGCCTGGGTTTTGTACAACCGGAAGGAATGGAGAAGAAGAAGACAGGTCCTGGGCCTGGGTTCTGTATCAGTTCGGGTCAGGTCAGGTCAGGTTGACTTGATCCACGCAAAAGCCCAAAAGCAAAGGCTGCATAAATTTGTTGCAGGACATGGAGCCAGCGGCGGCGGCCGTGCCTTTTTCCAAGTTGTTCGCATGTGTTGATGGGTATGATTGGATTCTGATGGGGGCTGGATCGATTGAGAAGGAAAAAGGCTTGCCAGTCTCGTTGTAGACGCCACTGTGGTTTTTCGATTGTTGCCGAACGTAGTCGACGATGCTACGCCATTTCCAGAGAAGGAAGGCAACAGCGCTGTTATATCATTTTTGACAAAAATATATGAGTTTGTATGAAATTTATCTTATTTTTTGTGAAATTTATCTACGTTTTTGTCAAGTTTATCTGAGTTTTTCATTTTTTTTTGTCAAATTTATTTGAGTTTGTGAAAATTTATCTGAGTTCTGAAACAAATTTATCTGAGCTCTGGACAAATCTTTTTGAGTTTTTGACTAATTTATTTGAGTTCTGGTACAAATTTATTGGAGTTCTGGATAAATCTAACTGAGTTTTTGGAAAATTTACTTGAGTTTTTGGCGAATTTTACTGAAATATGGAAAATTGGTTTATCTTATTTTTGGTAAATGGATTTGCATTTTTTAATTATTTATATTTTTTAATTTTATTTACATCTTTTGAATTTTATTTGCATTTTTTTAAATTTATTTGTATTTTTTAATTTTATTTACATCTTTTGAATTTTATTTGCATCTTTTGAAATTCACTTGCGCCTTTTGAAATTTATTTGCATTTTTTAAATTTTCTTTGGATCTTTTGATATTTATTTGAGTCTTTTGAAATTTATTTACAGTTTCTGAAATTTATTTGGATCTTTTGAAACTTATTTGCATCTTTTTAAATTAAATTTATTTATATTTTTTAATTTTATTTACATCTTTTGAATTTTATTTGCATTTTTTTAAATTTATTTGTATTTTTTAATTTTATTTACATCTTTTGAATTTTATTTGCATCTTTTCAAATTCATTTGCGTCTTTTGAGATTTATTTGTATTTTTTGAATTTTCTTTGGATCTTTTGATATTTATTTGAGTCTTTTAAAATTTATTTACAGTTTCTGAAATTTATTTGGATCTTTTGAAACTTATTTGCATCTTTTTAAATTTATCAGCATTCTTTTGAAATTTATTGCTTTTTTTAAATTTATCGCATTTTTTTGAAATTTATTTTTGTTATTTTGAAATTTATTTGTATGTTTTTAGAATTTATTTGAAAATCTCATTAATGGGATTCCATTAATCATGGCCAATTAAATGGTAGTTGCCCATTATTGATGGGATATCCCACAAATCATGGGATATGATCTAAATAAAGGGTAAATTAGACATTTTAGGTATGAGAAAGTGTGAGAGGGACCTTTGGCTGCATGACTTTTTTTTGTAGACTGTTTGCAACAAAGTTATGCTTTGAGGGACCCCCGACTGAAGCCCCCTTATATTAAATACATAATTTCCCCTTTTTTAGCCCCTAAAAAAGCCCTGATATAATGACCAAAATACCCTGAACTCGGTCATTAGCTAACCCAATAGACCACTCCGATGAACCTTGAATACAAGACATTCCCAACACCACAAGTGCGATTCACTATATAGTAATGGGGAGTATTCAATATCAATTATATGCAGTCCAGCTCGTGGGATCCACTTAGATGCATATCTATCAAGGCGAGGAGATAAGTGGAAGGTCTCTTTATAAAGGAGCCAAAAGCTCAGCCCCATAAGATCGTCCTAGCCTTGATGTAATAGCCTTAAACTTTAATGGTAGCTTAATGTAATTCTCTTTGAGATTCAATCCAAAGGTGAGTCAAGTTCAATGACTGTAAAATTGGGCCTTATGTCAGATCATGAGATGACCAGAGCATAAACGGGTAGTACTAATTAAAGGCAGGCCCACGTAGGATTCTTTGAGCTGGACTGCACATGGAGTCTCCTAGGAGAATAGTTTCCCTCTATTAATGGATGAGCTAGAATCTATACAAATGCATGACAAAAGGGAAAAATAAAGTTTAGTTAATGAGAATTCGAACTTGTACTGTTGATTCTGCACTAAGAAAATAGAGTACAACAAAAGCAGTAGTTAAAATTGCTGCAAAAAAAAAAAAAAAAAACACTGTTTGTTACATGCTACTCTAAGTAAAGAAAAAATCTAAACGGCCCGGCCCTCTCAAACAATTAACCCATCAAAACTAGTCCCCAGTTGCATCGGTCCAAACGAACATTTCAGTCGTAGTATTGCAATTGCTAAGAGTCTCCTTGCCTTTAATTGATTTCAATTGAAATCAGCCAATTTATTTTTACCATGTGCTCAATTTATTTTGACTTTTCTTTTTCAATGTCTCCCACCTTCCTATATTCTCCCTCGCACGTTCTGTTTTCGTTTCTTTTGCACATTGTAACTTAATATTAATGTTAATTGAAACTTAATTACTATTTAAACTAATTTGATTTTGATGGTAATTGTAGCTTAATTGCATACTTAATTGCCCATTCCCTTTGGACCTTCACACATTCCTGACAAAAGTAGAAAAAACATCTCTTTGGTAGACCCTAATCCCTACTGGCTTTTTTTTTCTTTTGATAAAGAAAAAACTTCATTTAAGACAAACCCAACAAAAAAAAAAACACCGAAAAGAAGACAATCCGAAAATTACGGAGGAGGCAAACAACACCTCGCCCACTCTGGAAGAAAACCATTCCAAGAAAAATTCTTATCAAGTCTATAACTGGACTTAGCCAAATTGTGAGCAGCCTCATTAAGAGTTCTATGAAAAACTCGAAAGAGAAAAAACAATGACACTGACGATGACTATCCAGAAACTCATAGCAGCCCTGAAACATGAAATTAAATATTTTCCATGTAGTTTATTTTGATCATAATGTTTTGCTAGTGTTATGGACAATGACAATGATTTGGGCTCTTTGTCCTCATTTTCCTTTCCATTGTTTGCAAAGAATCCTTGTTTTAATATGGGGAGAAATTGAACTAGATAACCTTTTGATGGTGCTTACATTAATTAAAAAATTATCACTACCTCATGGAGCATATCTTCTCAGATGTTGTAATATTACACTGGCTTTTGCATTTCCCTTCTCTTATCATGTATTACAATGGTTTTTGCATCGACTATGTCCAGGAGTGGATTTTAGGATCAAGATCTTCACAGTTGGTGGAAAGACATTGAAGTTTACAATTTGGGACACTGGTAAATGTTGCAATTTTTACATGGAAGAGAACCATTAGACTATGATTTGTGTGGATGAAGTTTCTCCTGTTTCAATCAATATTAATACTTTTCTGTTTCTATTTCTATTTCAAATATCTTTTGAATCAGTTTTATAATTAATAATTATAGGGTGTCAATTTTCACATCTAGTTGCTCATTACTGCCCCAACCACTGTTTGCAGGCTACTGTTTTTGGTATCTGTAGAAAAAAAGAATAAAAGAAAATAGAGAGAGATTCCTTTTCAACTGTACCCTTAGTTAAAATAGCATGTTCACAACTCTTACCAGAAGGAATTCCTATTTTAATTAGGGGTGTACACGGATCGGATTAGTGCGGATTGGGCCAAATTCGTCACCAATCCGTTACCTACGGATTGACGGATTTGGAATCCGTCACCAATTCGTTGCTGTTAAAATCCAATCCGATCCGTGGAGGACCGGATCGGATCGGATCGGATTAATCCATTCAATTTAATTGTAAAAGAAAATTTCAAATATATTGTAAAAAAATCACATTTTGAACCCTTAAAATTTTTTTCTTATTTTAAATTTAGACATCTTAAAAACCACTTTTCTTATTAGTTGGTTGACAAAGCTTTTTAATGTAGTGCTAAAGAGCAAGAAGATGCCTAATGCATGGAGGAAAAGTATTCTTATACCCATATACAAGAACAAAGGAGATATTCAGAACTGTGCGAACTACCGCGGGATTAAATTGATGAGCCATACGATGAAATTATGGGAGAGAGTTATTGAGAGAAGACTAAGAAGAACAACAAATATTTCAGAGAATCATTTGGTTTCATGCCTGGGAGATCAACCATGGAGGTTATCTTTCTCCTGAGGAGGTTAATGGAACAGTATAGAGAAGGTAAGAGAGATTTACATATGGTGTTCATTGACTTGGAGAAGGCTTATGACCGGGTTCCTAGGGAGATTCTTTGGAAAGTTTTGGAAAAGAAAAGAGTTTGTGTCGCTTATATTGAGGCGATAAAGGATATGTATGATAGAGTCGTGACATCTATAAGGACGACTGGCGGCGAAACTAAGGAGTTTCCTATCACGATTGGTCTACACCAAGGCTCAGCGTTAAGCCCGTACTTGTTTGCCCTAGTTATGGATGAGATTACAAGACATATCCAGGATGAGGTGCCGTGGTGTATGTTATTTGCAGATGACATTGTTTTAGTGGATGAGACGAGAGAAGGAGTGAATGCTAAACTTGAATTGTGGCGGAAAACATTAGAGACAAAAGGGTTTAGGCTAAGTCGATGCAAAACGAAATATATGGAATGCAAGTTTAGTCAAAGTAGGACACCTGGTAACATAGAAGTAAGTTTGGGCACACAAAAGATAGTAGAAAAAAAAAACTTTAGGTACCTTGGATCTATGGTGCAACAGGATGGAGGGATTGATACTGATGTAAGTCACAGGATTCAAGCCGGGTGGACCAAATGGAGGAGTGCTTCGGGGGTCTTGTGTGATCGGAAAGTCCCCCTCAAAGTTAAAGGAAAGTATTATAAGGTGGCAGTACGGCCAGTGTTGTTATATGGATCAGAGTGTTGGGCAGTAAAGCATAATCATGTCAAGAAGATGGAAGTTGCGGAGATGAGAATGCTAAGATGGATGTGCGGGATCACAAGGAGAGATAGGATTAGGAATGAGGAAATTAGGGGCATAGTAGGAATAGCACCGATTGGAGATAAAATGAGAGAAAATCGACTGAGATGGTTCGGCCATGTTAGAAGGCGTCCAACAGAGGCACCTGTTAAAAGGTGTGAAAGCATGGAGTTTGCCAAGAGTAGGAGAGGGAGAGGGAGACCCAAGAGAAGTTGGAAAGAAACTATTAAACATGATCTTGCCTACATGGATCTAACGGAGGACATGGCCCTAAACAGATTTGATTGGCGTCGTCAGATCCATATAGCCGACCCCACCTAGTGGGAAAAGGCTTGGTTTGGTTTGGTTTGGTAAATTTAGACATCTTAATTTATATTTAGACCCCTCATATTTTTTTATTTATATTTAATGTCAACGGATCGGATCGGATTGAATCCGCGGATTGAGGGTGAAATCCGCTACCGATCCGTTGCTAACGGATTACAAAATTTTCAATCCGTCACCAATCCGTTTACCTTTGGATCGGATAAAAATCCACGGATCGGATTGGATTTCCGGATCGACGGATTTTTTGTGTACCCCTAATTTTAACACAGGGTAGCAACAAAATTAAAAGATTTTCCTTTATTAATCTAATTTATAATACCTATTAATCGTAATAGCTTTTGATTGTTTTTACTATGTGGGTCATATTTTGAGTTGTGAAAGTGATGAATCATTGCATCTCAACCATATTAAACAAATAAGAAATAGCCTATATGTAAAATAATAAAAATAACCTAGGTGTAAAGCATTATAATATATTAAACTAGGTGGTTTTGGGTCCAATTTTGACTATCGGTTATAATTTTAACCGGTAGTTACATCAACAACCTTTATCTCTTTATCATAACCACTCATTATTGTTCTTCACTTTTCTTTTCTTTCATTTTTCTTTCAAAGACTGTTTTAATCCAAATTCTTTCATTCCCTTCCGCTCCAATTCTCATTGTTTCATTCTATGATACTTACTCTTGGATTATATAAATACATACTTATATTTTTTTTTCTTTTGTTTTCTTTCTAAATAAAGTTATGGATTAATTGATACATGAATATTTTAAATTGTAATATTTGCCATATCCGTGCTCAGCACGGGTAATTATGCTAGTTCCTAGTTAACAAAGAAGGATATGTTTGTTGGAGAAAATAAAAAAAAAAGCTAAAACATTAAAAAGAATAAAATTAGACATAAAAAGAATAACAATGCCCATTTCAATTTTCCCCCACATGTGCCACCCTCTCCTTCAATCACCTACACTGGAGAACACTCCCAGTTAGCTTATGGGGGCACACCATGGATACTCGCAGCTACCTCAGACACCAATGGCGAACGCATCAGCTCTGTACCCCCAAGCTCCGGTACAAGTTTAGGCGATATGCCGAGGCAAGGGATGGCCATTACAGCCGAATGGATGGACCCGGGCTTTCTCGAGGATCCATGCCTCGACTTCTCAAAGTAAACTTGCCTTCTATGGGGGAAAGAAATACCCCATGATCTTCTCACATACCTTAGTGGGAAAGGTGCTAGGAACGGCTGGCATGCAGAGAAGTAATGGAGCCATGAATGGCAGAAAAAGAGGAAAATGAATGACCACTAATGGCTAGCATGAAGAAGAGTAAATAGGGTCCTGGATTAAAGGAAAAATGCCCACGATCTAACATGTAACGCTTCTCAATTAAGAGACCCCAGCCGTTATCAATTACACAATAAAGAAGAACGTGTGCAGAAAAGAGAAAAATGATATAAGGAAGAAAGAAGAGAAAGGAGAGGTATGCGATTTCTGAACCACAACTCTAATAAGAAGGAGAACACGGTTCCAGAGGCTAACTTAAGCATCGGAGGATCCTCGGTCGGACCACCCGATCGAGTCTTCACTGTGTTTTTCTTTGAAACAGGAATACTATCAAGAGACATTGCGCGGCGAGAAGAGGGAAAACAAACAGAGTCTTCACGGTGATTTTCTATGGTACAGGTAGAAAAATCTGTTCAGATCAAGAAGAAGGAGGGATGTCTCCATTGCTGAGCAGAGACAAGCTGAGTTGACCTGCTTTCCTTGGAGCCGAGCAGAGACAAGCCGAGCTGACCTCCAGTTCTCAGACCAATCAAAATTAGACCTTACAATTGGCGCCGTCTGTGGGAAGCGAAAGAGGAAAATCATCCACAAACACTTCTTCTTGCTGAGAAATATGGCAGACCAAGAGCTTGGTCTCGGATCACAGCACCAAGTTGGACGCTCTCAGTCTCAAATAGAGGCAACACAGGACAAAGGGCGAAGAAGACGCCCAGGAAAGGATCCTGTAATCAACCACTTCGGTGGCCCAGATGTTGAATATGTTTCGTACACAGACAGTGATCGGACTAACCCCATTCTAGGCAAAAATGGACGGATCCAGCCAGAGGTATACTGCGCCGACCCAAGCCATGCTATAAACTCACCATTTATGGATAAATTGCAAAAAGGACCCTACCAAAAGTAGAGGGTCATGAACACCAGATACTAGTTCCACCCCGGGACGGATTTGTCTGCCTGGAGCAATCTTACAAAGAAGCTGTTCGGGACCTGACACAGGGAATGAAGCAGCAAAAGGAAAAGCCCAATTGTCTGCTACTGGAATTGGAGGCGGCAAAGGAGGCGCAGGGACGTCCTCCGAGTGCGGAGGACGCTCAAAAAGGTTTGAAAACTACTCAAAAAATCCGAAGAATAGAGCGACGAGGCAGCATCGATGTACGGGGCCCCAGAAGTGACCATTCTAAATCAAAAGCTTGGCAAATCCGAGCTAAGGCCAGAGCAAGAGATGAAGGGAGTAGGACTTCACGCTCTCGACTACGAAGAGAGGAGGAGACCGAAGTCCAAATACGGGGCGCTAAAAACGAAGGGGTTCCAAGAAAGAAAACAATTCCAAGGGCGCTTGCCGAGGAAGACGTACAAGCCCTCATCGAGAAGGCGTTAGCAAACCAGAAGTCCCCTTAGGAGAATCCAACCAGAGCAATGTACTTGAGAAATGCACAGAACTTCAAGTCTCTCTTTTCAAAAGAGATAGAAAAAGCTGACCAACCTCGGCGATTCTCTACTCCTAAGCTGAGGACCTAGGATGGCATTTCTGATCATGCCGACCACGTCCAGCACTACCTACATGCCATGGCATTGTGGATAGGGAATGAGCCACTAATGTGCAAGGTTTTCCGCTCGAGTTTGGGAGACATGGCCTTGAAATGGTTCTCCTGCCTAGAGCCGAGGTCGATCTGTAGCTTTCGGGAGCTTACTGGATCTTTTGTTACTAATTTTGTAACAAATTCCAAGCAGCCCAGGGACATTGGGGCGTTGCTGTCTCTTAAAAAGCAGGGCTCGGAGAGCTTGAAGGAGTTCAAGCGCTCGTTATTGACGCCTCTATAATGAGGTAAAATAGATTAATGAACAAGTAGCTTTGGCAACCTTCAAGCTCGGGCTGCCGAAGGAGAGTCAGCTTCGCCAATCGTTGATAAAGCGATCTTTGACCACACAAAGAGAGCTGATGGAACGGATCGAAGAGTTCATAAAATTGGAAAAAGACATGGGAGCACCTGAGCCAAGGTGGGCTCGCCCGGCGGAAGAGGGGTCCAGGACAAAGAGAAGAAGGGAGTTTAGAGAAGGCTCTGATAGAAGAACGGGTCGTACCGAACCCATAAGAGCAGCCTTTGAAGGGGCCTTGAAAATCTTTGAAGACCCAATCAGTTAGGACCCAGAGAAAGAAGGGCCGCACACTTGAAAGAGGTGTATCAGATGAGCAGCGAGCCGAGCATAGTAAACAAGTCCGGGCAAAGGAAAGTGGAGATCTCGTTTTCAGATGAAGATTTGCGAGAGGTGGTTCAGCTCCACAATGATGCCCTAGTACTAACTTTATGAGTACATGGGTATGGTGTACGAAATATGCTCATAGATCCGGGAAGCTCATCAGAAATTATGTTTGCCGAGCTGTTAGATAGCCTCGGCCTGAAGCACTCAGATTTAAGGCCGACCTCGATACCCCTATTCGGGTTCAGTGGCCAAGCTGTGCACCCAATGGGCGTGGTAACTGTGCAGGTCAGTGCAGGTCCCATCCGCTTAGACGTGGAATTCTTGGTGGTAGATGTGCCATCCCTCTACAATGCCATTATGGGGGTGGACATTGATTCATCGTATAAGGGCGGTGCCGTCAAAGGATTCGCTTCCCGACATTGAAAGGAACCGCGAAAATCAGAGGAGATCAAGCAGCATCCAGAAGTTGTCTGATCGCGGTAATCAAAGGAAAGGTGAAAAGGGCATATGCTAGAGAGAAAGGCCGGTCAAAAATAGCAACTACAGTTAGGTCGGCCAGAGGTCGGAGATCAAATTGCCGACTTGACTGACGAGGCCGTAAAGGAGCTGAAAAAGGTTTCAGTAAATGGAGAAGATCAGGAGCGGTACTGGATGTTGGATCATCTATAACTGAGGATGAGCAGAGCAGCTTAGTTCGGCTACTCAATCAAAGCTCCGGTGTTTTGCTTAGACTCCGCATGAGACCCCAGTCACGGCAAGCTAGGTCCGACCTGGGAAGGACCATACAGGGTCACCTCGGCTGGTGGAACATGAGCTTATCAACTGGAAAAACTTGAAGGGAAGGCATTGTCAAGGCCGTGGAACAAAGCGAATTTAAAGAAATTCAATTTCTGATCTTTGTACCAAAGAATTCATTAGCTTTTTATCACTTATAGTCTATGTTCTTGTGCCAAGAACGGAATCAAAATGTTAATCCTCTTTGTACCAAAGAATTTGAAAAGTTTGTATCTTGCCTAATTATCCTGCTACTATTCTTGTCCCAAGGATAGAGGATCCATGGTAGGGTATACTTTATCAAAAACAACCTCACAAGAAACAGGGCCAAGGCCTGAAGGGCATCTTAGGACCCACTACTTCGTGCTGAAGTATAAAAACCTATCTGGGAAGGGCCCAAACTAGGTACGCTGCACTGATCTCCTTTTCAACTAATAGCTAGGCATGACGATGCAAGCATTAGGCTAACAAGAGAATTCGGAAAGAACCGACAGTAGCGGCAGGAACAAGAGATCTCTTTCAAAGGTCCCCTTTCTTCTCAGAAAATGGAAAAGAAGAAAAGGGGCTTGGGGGGCAATTGTGGGGGAAAGAAATATCCCATGATCTTCTCACATACCTTAGTGGGAAAGGTGCTAGGAACGGCTGGTATAAAGAGAGGTAATGGAGCCATGAATGGCAGAAAAAAAGGGACATGAATGACCACTAATGGCTAGCATGAAGAAGAGTAAATAGGGTCCTGAATTAAAGGAAAAGCGCCCACGATCTAACAGGTAACGCTTCATAATTAAGAGACTCCAGCAGTTATAAGTTACACAATAAAGAAGAACATGTGCAGAAAAGAGAAAAAGGATATAAGGAAGAAAGAAGAGAAATGAGAGGTATGCAATTTCTGAACCACAACTCTAATCAGAAGGAGAACACGGTTCCAGAGGCTAACTTAAGCATCGGAGGATCCTCGGTCGGACCACCCGATCGAGTCTTCACTGTGTTTTTCTTTGAAACAGAAATACTATCAAGAGACATTGTGAGTGCGAGAAGAGGGAAAACAAACAGAGTCTTCACGGTGATTTTCTATGGTACAGGTATAAAAATCTGTTAAGGTCAAGAAGGAGGAGGGAGGTCTCCATTGCCGAGCAGAGACAAGCCGAGCTAACCTGCTTTCCTCGCAGCTGAGCAGAGACAAGCCGATCTGACCTCCAGTTCTCGGACCAATCAAAATTAGACCTCACACCTTCCTTTAAGGAGAAGTGCCCCCCTAGGTCACAATTCTCTATTGTTGTCAAGGGGCTGAAGATATCATCACTGTATCATCTACAGCAACAGCTGTTCAGGGAGCCAGGTGTGGAAGTCCTCTTTCAATATTTTAATGATGATAAAAATCTTGAGTTGGAATGTTAGGGGCATGGCAAGAAAGTCGGTCCTTCAACAGGTTAGGGATTATTATTCTTTGTATAAAATGAACATTATGATCCTTCTTGAAACAAAAGTTACTAGCAGCCGTGCGGGTAAGGTACTACAGGAGATTGGTCGCCTCTATCAAGGTTATGATGATAGAAGGAGGGGGCCTTTGGGTGTTTTGGGATACAAACACTATTACAATGACAAAGTTGCAGGGCTCGGCATAGCATGCAACTTTCCGCGCAATCCCTGCCATGGGCAGCTCTACACCTTTTATATTTACGGTAGTCTATCTCTCTCCCAACTGGAGTCTGAGAAAGTCTTTATGGTATGACTTAACTGACATTAAGAACTCACTGATTGGGTTCAATGATGCTTGGCTGCTGATGGACGACTTTAACTGCCTACTTGGTCAACACAAGAAGCAAGGGGGGACTCGCTGGACAACCAGGGTAGGTGGTGGGGAACTGGAATCCCTTCTGCTTGGGAAACAAATCCCCTTTTCGTCCAACAGGGGAGCCTTGTTTGGACGAAACAGGGGATCCGGATCCACTCCTGCTCGCCACTGACAGGGCCGGCCCTTGGCCAGGGGCGGGAAGTGCGATCGCCCCGGGCCCTTTTTTCAGGGGGGGCCCAAAAATTCCAGGTTTTCAACTTAAAACTGAAAAAAAAAAACTGTAAGGGGTTAAAACATAATTTTTTATTAACTTGAAAGGTAAAACTAAAAACTAAAAACCCTAACCCATATCCCATCCCATTTTCGTTGACAGGAAGGATCAAGGAAGAAGAAGAAGAATAACATTTTCGTTGACAAGGAAGGAAGAACGAAAGGAAGGAAGAAGGAAGAAGAAGAATAAGAAGAAGGAAAAGAAAAAGAAGAGGAGGAGGAGGAGTACCTGATCTGATATGGTTTTTCAAGCTTGGCCGTTTGCTCACTCAACCCAGCTGCTGCCAGCCTGCTAGGTACTGCTTCTCTCAACCCAGCTGCTCCATTTTTTTTTCTTCTCCTTCTTCAAGCTTCTGCTGATCCTCTCTCTGCTTTTCGGTTTCAGCCTCCAGGGTTGCTTTTATTCACCAGGCACCAGGGCTGCTTTCTCAGTTTCTCTTTTCTCTCTGCTTTTATTGCTTTTATTCTCTGTTGTGGGCAAAGAAGATTTTGCCTCTTTGTGGTGCTCTGATGCTCTAGACAAAGTGCTGTCTTAACTTATCTCTGTCTGGAGACTCTGGACACACTTACTTTTTATTTATTCCATTGAATCCCAACAACTTATTTGTTTTTCTTTCCTATTGACCAGTCTTGTTTTTTTTTTTTTTCCTTCCCTTTTGAGTTTTGACCGGTCTGGGTAATGGGTATGCTGGACTTTTAATATGGGTATTTTTTCCAACTACTGTCTGCTGGTTTGAGTTTTTGGACTGGTCTGGGTTTTTGGACTGCTCTGGGTTTTGCTGGCTTCTTTTTGTTTTTATATAATTATATGAATTATTGCCTGCTCTTGTAGATGGTGATGCTGCTGTTTTGCTTTTACCATTCATGATGCAAAGAGATTTCAAATAGGTTGATGTTATTTGCTTTGGCTATTGAGGATGCAAAGAAATTTTTATTTTGCTGGTAGGGCCGGCCCAAGGGGCAAGCGGGAGAGGCCGCCGCCTTGGGCCCCCAATAATTACAAAATTTTTAGGGCCCCATATTATTTTATGTATTTGTATATATATGTGTAAATATTTAGTCTAATATGTAAATTGAAAGGCCCAAATTAATAACACATGTGTGTAAATATTTAGCCCAATAGATAAATTAAAATGCCCAAATTTAAAGCCCACCTTATTTAAAATAACAATTATTTTAAAAGCCAAACTTAAGGCCCACCACCTATACCACCATAAGATAAGACTTTAAAAGTCAAACATGGGCCCACCACCAAAAGATAAGACCACCAAACTTTTCAGCTTTCCTCATTTCTTGTGAGCATCAGAAAAGAAGTCTCTAGGGCTTTTCTTTTGGAATGGTGTGTGATGTGCTACTGCGCCGGTTCTCCTCTCCGGTAAAGTAAAATTTTTTTTTTGTTCTTTTTTTAAACTTAAAAATAGTTATTTGTAAATCGCAAATCTGATATCATAATTTTCAGTTTTTTTATTTTCTTTTCTGCATCAATTCCTTTCTTTTACAGTTTGATTAAATTTTTTTTGTTTTGGTTGTTTAAGAGAACTACATTGTGCTTAATCATTGGGATTAAATATAGCCTCCCTCGGCATGTAGGCAGTCCTAAAGTTATCTGGATGCCGCACTTTTTTGTAATAAAAAATATCATTTTTTTTGTTAGAAAATTCTAATGAATTAAATTTTTTTTAAAATAATTGTATAAGGGCCCCATTTTTTAGAGGTCGCCTTGGGCCCCCTAAACGTCGGGGCCGGCCCTGTTTGCTGGTTGCTGAAGATGCAAGGGGATTTCAAGTAGGATGGGTATGTTTGCTTTGGCTATTGAGGATGCAAAGAAATTTTTATTTTGTTGGTTGCTTATTGTTATATGAAAAAGAACTATTGAATTGTTACAACTTACAAGTATTTGTCTTGTTTATACATTATAGCCTTTTATTTTAAATGTTTATATATTGAAGTTTGAATGTTAAATTTTTAGTTAATTTTTGACAAAAATTAGATATTGATTGAAAAATGAATAAGGCTATCACTAAGTTTATATATATATAGGCCTAATTTTTACTCTTGCTCTGGGCCCCCTGAAAAATTCAGAACCGGCCGTGGCCACTGATACAAATTATTTGGGTTTTGTGGGACACCGTTTCACCTGGAGCAATAATAGACAGCCCCCGCATCGTATTCTAGAATGGCTCGACAGATGCCTAGGTAATACGGCCTGGACAAATGGGTATGGGTCACTGTCAGTCCATCATCTGACGGGGCAATGGTTAACGCCCTGGATAATGAATGGGTACCGGGAGTGGGTCGTCTGCGGCAGCATCTCCTACCCAGACATCAACATTCAAGTCTCGCATTTGATTCCTTACACTCAGATCAGGCATTCACTACAATGATACAGTGGGTGGCGGAGATGGTCAACACTTTGTCAATAGGCCCATCATAGAATGAGTCGTGGTTAAGAGACTTGTGGCCAGCAGACATTGTCCAACAGGTGTTGGAGATTTCGCTGGGTCAAAGGGACTTACGGTGCTGACTCAATGAACCAGCTGGAAGCTGCAGCTTCAAAGCTCTGTTTTGACATTTGCAGCATCGTATTATAGGTCTACATTTCCCATGGAAGGAGGTTCGGAAGTTGGAAGTGAAACCCAAATTACAGGTTTTTGCTTGGCAGGCATTGCAGGGTAAACTGCCTATTCGCGCATGACTGGCAAGGTGGGATGACACCATCAGTCCCTTGTGCCCGGTTTGCCATCTACATGATGAGACAATAGATCATCTACTAATACACTGCCACTTGGCCAAATCACTATGGCAACACTTTCCCTTATCCATTCACAGACCCGCGTCCACTCCTTCCTTAACCCACTGGTTTTGGCACACGGCGTCTACAACTAATAGAAGATTGGGGATAACATTATTCTGGTATATCTGGAAAGCCAGAAATATGTATCTTTTCCAATACCACCCCATCTACCCCATGTAGATCATCAGTAAAACCATCAACTCCTTGTTTGATTGGAACATCTCACATATTTATGCAGGTCCCGGCAGCAACGTGAGTACGTGACTCTCACCATGGATTACTGGATGCCACCGCCACCGGGATGGATGAAACTAAACTTTGATGGAGCCTTCAGTGGAAACTCAGGCAAAGCGAGTATTGGAGGTTTGACTCGTGATGCATATGGCAATCTCATTATGGCATATACCTGTGAAGTAAGGGCAGCTCACCCGATGGAGGTGGAACTGCTGGCCCTGCAAAGAGGACTGAAACATCTGAACCATTTAACTAATATTTGTCGCTGCTAATAGAAGGTGATTGTTGTTCCGAGTACACAGATTAATAATTCAGTATTTAGGAAACAGATCCTCACAATAGTGAATCACAGCAACAGTAAAACAGAGTTACAGAAAGTAATCTTAGAAATAAATTCACTTACTATTTGAAGGCAGAAAAACAGTACTTCGTTGTTGAACTTACGAAACTCAGAAATTCGCAGTAGAAGGTAGATCAAGGCTAGTGTTTAACACTATGTCCTTGAGACAAAATTCGCCCCCGCAACGGTCCTAACGGGCTTTAATGGCGTCTGTCTCCCAGGATACAATGATCAACGCACACAGTAGCAGCACTGCAAACTGTGTGACAGGCGAACCAGAAGTGCAACAGGACTCTCTCTTCTTAACTATGCATACTCGAAATTGTGCAACAGCAGCAGTGATTTTAGGATTCTCAAAAATGGAAAGACAAGATGCAAATTTATAGCCTGCTTCAGGTCTCTTCAATGGGGCTGCATCTGTTCAGAACAGTGACTGTTCAGTGAACAGATGCATCTTTTCTTTGGACACACCTCTCACCCTTTCACAATTGAAAGGACACACCACTTTAGACACACCCCATTTAATTCAAAAAGAAATTTTTTATTTTAATAAAAATTTCTCCAAAAAATTAATAACGGGTAGTGGGCCGAGCCAGGCCCGACCCGCGCGCCAAGCCCGGGCCGGGGCGGGCGGGGCGCGCGCGTGTGTGGTGGTGACCCAACATAGGTCTACGTCCTCCCTCCTCCACAAAAGTGGGATGCCCCTTGGGGCTCATTTTATACCACTAAGGTAAACATATTTATACCAAAGAAATGCTTTGCTCTCAAGCAATGTGGGAAGCAAGTTTTTCACTTCCTTTTCTTTCCATGTTTAAGCATGTTCAAGTAGTAGTGTTTAGGATGTAATTTCTCATTCACTCCTTAATGGATTAGAGCAACCCAATACATATCTTTAATCTACTCATGGAGTAGATTACATTCCCATGTATTCCCACCTAAAACTATAAGTGGGTCCCACTTTTAGTTTGGTCCAATGATGGCCAAAATAGTGGGTTCTCTAGCCATTTTTCCAACAACTGCCTTGTTCTGATTACAAACATTAGGAATTTTGGGCACCTAACCTGGGATATGATGCCGCTGTTGCGCCGAACTATGCACATGCTCTCATCCTTTCAACATTGGACGATCAGGTTTGTTAGTATTTTTATGTTGGCTAATTCATGGGTTAGACAAAACTCTGGGTCCATTGAGTTGTAGTTTCTAATTTATTTTAGAATGATTTGTAGTTGTGTCGCTGGAAGAGCTGAAGAGAATAATAGAAGAAAATAGTAGATCGAGTGAAATCCCCAAAGCCCAATCGATCGATGCCTCAATCCGATTAATCGGACTGTAATTGCGCCCAATTATTTGGGTGGTCCGATCGTTTGGATGCACTGTCGGATAGATCGGATAAGCGCGCAGAAACGAGAAAGTCACCTTATTAATTTGAGAATTGGTTTCCTTTTGAGACTATGTTTCCCAGTTTGAGTCCTACTTGTGCACTAAATCTTAGGCACGAATTTTGGGCTATAAATATGGTGTTACTTTCAACCCTAAAGACAACCACTCTCATTAATCTGAATCAAAGATATCTTAGAGAGAGGTTATTCTCTAGAGCCATTGAGAGACTATTCTGAATGGTTGCTCTAGAAGGTTGTTGATGCTTCTACATTTCTTGTAGAAGATAGTTCATCTAAACTGGCAAGGTGCAAGGAGATCAAGTAAGGAGAACGGGGCACGGTGGATGTCGTGTCAGTAGATTCTTTGTAAGATCAACTACAGTCCTTAGGTCGAGGTACAGACTCAAGAAAAGGCGCTGTAAGTATATATATCTTGTAACTGTTCGTTAGCTCTTGATTTCTAGTTCGTGGTTTTTCTCCCTGGATAAGTTTTCAACGCTGAATATTGTATCTGCCTTCTTATCGTGTGTGATTGGTAGATAACTAGTTCTATGATGTCTGAATATTTATTTTTGCTGCATTGATTGGTTAAATTAGAACTAGTAATCCATTCTGGTAGCATGCAAAACTTTTTAGGTTTTGCAAGAGATTTGCAAACTTTGTCGTTGACTTACGGGCTGCTTATACAATCCCACCGGATGCGGACACTATCACTGAACTACCTCCCCACATAAAGGTAGTCTTTCAAGCAGAAAAGGAACAAACAAGGGCTTACACGATGGCGTTCTACCACCATCACAAAGAGGAAAATCTCCAACACATCTCAGACGGGCCAGCCAATGCACATCACATTGCTGACCATGCAGACGAAGATAACACGGGCAACGATGGGGAGGAAGAGCCCTGTTACATGGACTAATTCCATGGTTTTGGAGGGAAAATCACCTTACATCTGGTGATTTTTCCTCCAAAATCATGGGGTCTGTAACTCCATAAGTTAGTCCATATAGACTTTTTGGGAGAGGAAGCACCTATAGTCATTTCATATTTCTCGCTACATGTGGACATACGCGTCGTCCGCTTTTGAAGTTGCTCTCAATGTTGGACACGTTTGGACTTTTGGCTACTGTTTTGACCCATGTTACATCTTTCTTTATGTTTCCTTCTACTTTTGCACTTTTGCTTTTCAACTGCTATGTAACTGATGCGTCTACTGTACCCATCAGCAACCCCTTCCTTCTAATGTAAAGTTCCTTTATATGCAAAAAATAATAATAATAATAAATAAATAAATAAAAATTTAAGCTTAAGCACATTGTAAGAATTCTTTAGACAACATTTTGCCCCCTCTTCGGCTTAGATCCAGGTGGCTTTAGGTTTGTTGTCATCTGGTTCGACGAACTAGATTTCCAAAAAAAAAAAAAGCAGCTAATCATTGGCCTTGAACAAGATGTTTGAGGTGAAAACTGAAAAGGCCACTCAACATAATTTTTACCACCAGTGAGATGAATGGGAATGAGTTTGTTGATATCCATACCCAGAATATTGAAATTAAATTTCAACTGCAAAACATCCAAAATAAGGAGGGCTTGACAACCCCAATATTGAGTACAGTAGAATGGGAAAAATCAAGCCATTTAACTTTTGCCAAGGTTACCTTAATCAGTTAGTGCTTTGATTGATTCATGAAAATTATGTAAAATCTTTTTTTTTCTTCTGTGTCTTTGTCAATCTGTATCTAGCAGTTCTAAAGAACTGCAGTTACTATTTATGTGTCAAATGTACTACTTAAAATTTTGCCAGGTTTAACATTGTTGTGTTAATGTTGCAGCTGGACAAGAGAAGTTCAGGACATTGACACCCTTTTACTATAGAGATGCACATGGGATCATTCTTGGTATGCCATTTCTTGTATACTTAGTTTTATTTTACAATACCCATGCAAAGAAAAATAGATTTTCCTTTAAAAAAATTCTTCGCATGATATGACATTGTAGTTTTTGTATTTTATTAGGTTTTCTAAGCATGATTCTAAATACCCACAGATACATATTGGTTTTCCAAGAAACCCCTACAAAATTTTGTATGATCTGTAAGATACCATGTACTAACCCAAAAGCTTAAGCTGATAGGTGGAAGGCCCAAACACCTATATGAAGACATGTTAAACCCATTATGGGCGATGTGGGCCCTCACATGCAGGCCCCAACAAATTTCATGGACGGGCCTGCCACGTGGGCTACACAAGAACGACGGGATTAGAACCCACTCCAATACACCAACCCAAAGCTTAAGTTGATAGGTGGAAGGCCCAAACAAGTATATGAAGACATGTCAAACCCATTACTTGGGCGATATGAGTTGTAACTTTTATTTTTAGATATGGACTGTGTTAGGGCTTCACATTTAAGATAGAAGGAAGGAAAAAGAAGACAGGCAGAAGTACAAGTGAGCTGAATTTCCCATAACCAAAAATTTGGTCTACTCGAGCAAGCTTTGTCAGAATGTTGCCCGCCTCCGAGATAGAATGATCACCCGCTCGAGCGAGCCTCCACCCACTTGATTGGGCGATGCGAAAGTGTCATGCGCGAATTAGGTTTTCTATTTCTATCTTCTCTTTACTTACATGTTTGAGTCCTAATTATCTTAGACAACATTAAGCATGTCCCTAAGCCTATTTAAAGGACTCTGTGGCTACCCTAATGAAGTACCTCTCTCATTGTTCTGAGTTAGAAACCCTAATTGAGAGAATTCTTCATCTCTAGAGCGTCTATTGAAGAGTTGTGCAGCAAAGTTCATCTAGAGAGCAGTTGCTTCTACATCTCTTATAGAAGATCATCTTCTTTCGTAGAAAATCTGAGGAGTCAAGTTGGTTTGAATATGTTGTGGTCAACGGTGTGAAGTCGCTGAGGAGTGAAGCTACACAAGAGGCAACTACAATTTTTAGGTAGTAATTATCTAGGGAGGGATGTGTGAGTGTCTTATAACTGCGAGATTCATAGTGTTTGATTGTTGATTCAGTTTGGATACGTTGTTTTTTACCCAATTTGGGTTTTCCACATTATAATTGGTGTCCCTTGTGGTGTGTGCTTTTGTTATTTATTTCTGTTGCATATCATATAGTTTTTGGGCTGTTGAGTTGACCAATCTATTAATCCACACAAATAAGAACCATCACGTGGTATCAGAGTGTGTTGCACAAATTTGATGTGTTTGATCCTTTGAGATTTTTAAAATGGTACTCAATTAAGAAGGTACATCAACTACAAAGCCCCCTTTGCTTGACAAGTCAACTTATGCATATTGAAAGCAAAGGATCATTGGGTTTCTTAAGTCTATTGAGGATGATGTCTGAGATATTGTTGAGGAAGGCTACTCCAACCCAACAACTATAACGAATAGGCAAACTATTTTTAAACCAAAAGCCCAATGGACTAAGGTTGAGAAGCATGCCTCCAATTGCAATAACAAGGCGATGAATGGTATCTACAATGGAGTAGCTGTTGAAAAGTTCTGTAGGGTCTTCACATGCAAAACGACAAAAGAAGTATGTAATGTTTTACAGACTGTATATGAGGGCATATATATTGTGAAGCAATCTAAATTGCAGAGGTTGAATAAAGAATTTGAAACCATTGTGATGGAAGAAGATGAGACCTTCGACCAATTTTATGTGAAGCTGAATGATATTGTCAATTTTATTTTCAACTTAGGTGAGGAAATAGTTGAAAATAAAATTGTCAAGAAGATTCTAAGGCCTTTACCTTTAAGGTTTGATTCTAAGGTTGATGCAATTGAAGAAAACAAGAATTTAGTCACACTCAAGGTAAATCGGCTTGTGGGAAATCTTCAGACTTTCAAAGCAAACCGTTTGGATATGGGAAGATCTAGGGATAAATGTAATGCTTTGAAAGCCATTAAAGAATCATCCTGAAAAGAAACTTGAGACTAATTCTAATTCTGAGCCTGAAGATGATATAGCTGAACTTATGAAGTGTTTCAAGAAGTAAATGAAGTCAAAACAAGCCAAGTGAGAATTTTTGAAAACTAACAAGAAAAGAATTCCAAGAAAAAAGTTATCAATACGACATGGGATGATGAATCTTCTAAAGAAAAAAAAAGAAGAGGAAAAAGAAGCCGAGCCTTATCCATCTCAAACTTTGGATGGAAAATGGCTTTCATGGCTAGATCTGTGTCTAACAATGATTCTGATGAGGATAATGGTTATGATGAGGTGTTACATAAAGAAAATGATCGGGAGGAGTTGTATCACTCTGCATTTGCTGATTGTGTGAGGATGACTAAGTATGGGAAAAAGGTCACAAGCAAATTAAAAGCTGCTCAAGAAGAAATCTCTTCATTAAAGAATAAGTTAGAGCAAGAAGTTGAAAATGTTCGTCTCTTGGAAAGTCAGAAAAATTACATAGCTGAGAATTTGACTACTGAAAGTCTGAAATCCGAGAAGGCTGAACAAAAGATTCAAAATATGAAGACAAAACCGTAGATACTAAAAACATAGAAAGAAGACTTGAAAGGCAGATTGAAGATCACTTTGTCTCAGTTAGAGGTTAAACAAGCTTCCCTAAACAAGATAAATACTGGTTCAAAAATTCTTAAAGACATCTTGTGCTTTCAGAAGTCTCCTTTTGACAGTAGTGGTCTCGGATATGATCATAGTGCACCCACTTCAACAAGTAAAGGTAAAACTATTTTTGTTTCAAGTGTTTACACATACTACTCCACATACTGCACATGCAAATAATGTGTTGAGTTGTTCCAAGAGAAATAATGTGTCACGCATTGCACTCACATCCACTTGTCATCATTGTGGAATGAAAGGACACATTCGTCTTCATTGTAAGAAGTTGCAGAGTCTTCCAAAGACCAAGCAATGGCAGAAGAACTTCTCTCCACGCAAGACAACTGCAATTTTGGTACGAAGATCTGATTTGCCTAAGGAAGTTGCTCACACTGTGTTGAAAGATCAAAGTACACAAGTGTGGGTGGCTACATACAAAAAGCCCCGATCAAGATTATTAAACCTCCCACCCCAGTGCTGCTTCAAAGATCCAATTCAGGAGGAGTTGCAATTGAGGGGGAGCTATAAATCCTAATTGACAAGCATGCTGCAAGTTAACATCATTGGGTTTTTGAATTATGGACAAAAAGGGGGAGATCGGTTGGAAGATGCTAGATCAAGGGGGAGAACAAGAGATTCAGAGAAAGCCAGAGACAATACAAATCTACATGTTCTGATTTCCTACTAGTGTTGATTGCCAATATTTTTTTTTTATAATTCAATGTATTTTGGGTTTTGCTTTGGGTAGATAAATTTGTATCGTCCTTGGAAGTTTTGTCCATTAATTTTCAAAGAGGGAGATTGTTAGGAAATTGAATGTTTGTTAATTCATGGGTTGGACAAAACTCTTGGTCCATTGAGTTGTAATTTTTATTTTTAGATATGGGCTGTGTTAGGGCTTCACACTGAAGATAGAAGGAAGGAAAAAGAAGACAGGCAGAAGCACAAGTGAGCTGAATTTCCGAGAACGAGAAACTTGGTCCGCTCGAGTGAGCTTTGTCAGAACGATGCCTGCCTTTGAGATAGAATGATCACCCACTCGAGTGAGCCTCCATCAGCTTGATTGGGCGATGCGAAAGTGTCATGCACGAATTAGGTTTTCTATTGATATCTTCTCTTATGCAACCTTAAGCCCGTCCCTAAGCCTATTTAAAGGAATCTGTGGCTACGCTAATGAAGTACCTCTCTCATTATTCTGAGTTAGAAACCCTAATTGAGAGAATTCTTCATCTCTAGAGCATCTATTGAAGAGTTGTGCCGCAAAGTTCATCTAGAGAGCAGTTGTTTCTACATCTCTTGTAGAAGATCATCTTCTTTCGTAGAATATCTGAGGAGTCAAGTTGGTTTGAATCTGTTGTGGTCAACGGTGTGAAGTCGCTGAGGTATGAAGCTACACAAGAGGCAACTACAGTTCTTAGGTAGTGATTATCTAGGGAGGGATGTGTGAGTGTCTTGTAACCGTGAGACTCATAGTGCTTGATTGTTAATCCAGTTTAGATCCGTGGTTTTTCACCCAATTTGGGTTTTCCAATTTATATTTGGTGTCCCTTGTGGTATGTGCTTTTGTTATTACTTCTGCTGCATTTCATATTGCTTTTGCACTGTTGAGTGGACCAATCTAGAGATCCACACAAATAAGAACCTTCAAGAAATAAACTGACATTGTTTCCAAAATAAAATGACATGGCTCTAATACCATGTGAAAGTTAATAATGGCCTACATCTTCCCAAATCTCTGAGGTGATTTCACTGAGAGTTGTCAATGATTATTTATAAGAGTGTAACCAAAGATATTGATTCAAGATGGAAAATATAATCAAACAATATATAGGACAACTAATCGAATAATGAAACTAATGACTAACCTAATATAATCTGAATCTAATATAATATAATCAAATATGAACTCACCATTAACATATCCAATTTTCTCTTAAATATTCACTAATACTAGCCTGTTGCACTTATTTTAACACAATTACATCTTTTGAAAGGTTTTAGCATTCACGGATTGGAGATACTATAATTCTTTTTACTCGATAAAAAACCAATGCAACCTTTTGTTACTACTTAAATGTATTCCGATTTGTTCAAGCACAAGTGTTTTAAAATTTTAGAATCATAGGCCACCATTTTCTATTTTTTAAAAGTTCTTTTTTTATATGAAAATCTAATGGTTTTTGCTCTAGCTCCAAGGTGGGACCTGTTCTGACTTACCCGATTCAACTCGAGGGGGAAAAAGTCTTAAAACCTTGTGTAAGATGCTAGTATGTGCCTGATATTAGGATGGATTGTCACATCCTGGTCCTGAATCACCCTGGATTAGGGTAATCCCTGAGGTGTGACACGCGTACTCCCGTAATATTATACCTTTCTCGAGTCAAGTACAACATCACGAAGGAGAAAATCTCTTTTTTCCATTTGTGAGTCTAGCTCTCTAACCTGTCAATTACATTTAATAGCGGAAGCATTTCAATTCATAAGCTACTAAGTACCATTTCATTGAACAGTCATATTTAAAGTTAGCTGTCAAGTTTGTACAAAACATAATTACACATAGAACCAAAGTAGGGGTTTACAAAAATCACCCTACAAACCAATCCAAAAGATATTCCAAAATATCTTGGGAAATCTAAGTGTGATCCACACAAAAAGGGGTTAGTCACTCCCTACAATGGAGCTCTTAAAATATTCTCATCACTCTCTGATGGCTACATAGAGCCATTTCTCGGCCACTCCTCTAATCCTGGAGGAACCTCTTCGGTTTCCTCCTCTCCCTCCTAGGCCTCCTTAGGATCGGGAGTTGCACCTACGTCTGTGACACCAAAGATAGAATCATGAATACGACGATTCGGCAAGTATAGGCATTGATAATAAATCACATGCTGTATCAAATCGACTAAAAGACAACTGATTAAAAGATGCCAATGTTAAGTACACTAGGCAATTGCGCAATATCAAAGAATCATGCTTCATGAATCAATCGGAGAATAAAACATACTAGTTGGCTACTACATTAAGCCCATCCTCTCAAATAGAGAGCGAATCTAGTTGGGATGTCACCAGCGGCCCGGCCAAAGGCTAGCTGGCTACCCGGTTTTGGAGTTTCGGTGCTCCAGACGATCTACTGTAGTGATCTCGAATAATTAAACCGCACTTAACCCCGTAGGGTATCGTACGATCGAAGCTAAGTAGTGTCGACCATGGGAATCAAATAAAACAGACACATGATTAAGATTTTTGCTATATTTTCCATCGAATCGAATCATTAATATTCAAAATATTTCACACATAAACTTACTTAGCTCGAATTCAATTGAATATGGTATCACTGTAATTTACTAGGCTCTCATCCTTCACATTCTCACACGATGAAGTTTAGGGGTTCGATGTATAGCTATCTTGAATTTGATGACACTTTGTATAGGTGTAGTATAATGGATCTCCGAGACTCATCCATAACAAGGTGCTAGACGAAAGGCCAAATTCACATGAGATGATCTTAGCCTCAATGATCTCTCACGCGGTTAATTACCATTGGTCCATTAATCTCGTCAAAGGTGCCATTTTCTAGGGTCCTACAAGTCCCTCGGAGTCCAATATCCTAATTGGTTTAGTAAGTATTTAATATAAGGGTATTCATCAACTTTTAGTGGTAAAAAGGAAGCATTTTTGTCAAAAATTCCAGGCCCAGACAGAAAAACTCAGGCCCTAGACAGAGCCTTATCTCGCTATGGCAAGTTTACAGCCAAGGACACATCTGTGTCCACTCCGTTTTTCCCATTCCAAACACTATTCCACCTGCACAGGCATTATTCCACCTGCACACACATTTATATACAATTCCACCTGCACTTGACATGCACTTACATGTGCACTATTCCACCTCTCATTCCATCCAATCACCACCCACCGCATCCAATCTCAGCTTTACCATTTTCCAAGCAAACCCACAAAATCCAAACCAAATTCATTCTCAATTTTTGAACCAGGAGGCTAATCATAGAAAAATGAAAAATAGAATTTGATACCCAATCAAAGAAGTAAACAACATGAGTTCTTAATTAAAGCTTATACTTGCCTCTAATCAAGCTTTCCAACCTTTCCAAACCTTTCTCCACTAAACTTAGCTCAAATGACTCAAAAATCCCAAATGTCAACCCTAATCACAAATACAAAGAAAATGCTAATGAATATGCATGAATGGTTATCTATGAGTCTCTTGACTCTATTATAACTCAAAACATAAACCAAAATGGGTTTTGATCCTTACCTTAGCAAGAAATCCAACTCTAAAATGGGTGTGTGGGGAAATTTCCAGAACCACAGGATTAAGCTAATCACAGCCATCAGATGAGACTAAGCATTCTCACGTGCCATCCGCGTGCCATCCACGTGGCACCAATCTCACCCCGGCTACCAGGACAGGAGGTCCGACCGAAGTCAGGCAGCTCCGGGCCCTTAACGCCGAACTGGCCCACCTCGGGCGTCATCTCGGCAGGGAGCTCCACCTCGGCTGGGCCACCCCGGATGCCATCTCAGCAGAAAGCTCCACCTCGGCTGAAGAAGCCGGGACGGAAGCCGAAACCAGAAAGGGTCTCCCCTCACGCCCCTTATCCCCCACGTCACCAGGCACGTGGAGGAATGGAGGCACGAGCCAGTGGGACAGATGCGACATCCAGCCGCTCACAATCTTCACCAGATCCCTGACAGGGCGGCATCCAGCGGCTGAGGCCACATCAGGGCAGGGCCCGAGGGCAGATCCGCTGGTACCCCTACCGCCAAAGGCGCCCAACACGACCTGGCCCAACAAGACGTGCATTAAATGAGATGTGGGCTGACCCGACGGGCATTTAATGCATAGAGGGCTGGATTGGACCACAATTAATGCAATGTGGGCTGATCGTGACTTCCCAGTCCAATCATGGGACCCACACCACAATATCTCCCAAAGATACGTTCCACACTCTATAAATAGAGGCTCATACCACCATCAAAGGTACGCCCATTTTCCATTCACAGAGCCCTTACTCTGTCTCTCTTCTCCCTCTCCTTCCATTGTTCCAGTTCCCACACTGACTTTGGCATCGGAGAGCCTTGCGCCGCCCAGGCCAGGGGGCCTCTGACCGTTTGCTATTCCCTTTCAGGCTTCCGGACGGCATCCAGTCATTCCCAGTCATCACCATCTTCTCGGATAAGTCCTCTAAGGCTCCCTCTCATTGTGGGTCATTATTTTCTGCACCTACAATGGGGCAAGAAGATGGTTCAAGAAAACAAGAGAAGAGAAGGATGAAGAAGATGAGGGGGGTTCCAATCCTGGCCTCCACTTTGCACATCCAATCACCTATTAGCACATTTGGAGAGAAAGAAGGAAGAACGCAGAAGGATAGAAAAAATAAGCAAGAGCAAGCACACTCGAATGGATGAAATGAGTTGGGTTTTAGATGATAAAGGTGCCCATTTTGCAAGGAAGTCCAGTGGTTTAATGTATTTCCATAATGAGTCAAATGGTGGCCCACTTACTCAACGTGCGATCAAATGAGATAAAGTTTGATATAAAAATTGACGTGTTCAACGAGATGATGCCAATATGACATGCAAATGAGGTAAAATGACAAAACTAATAATTACGTAAAAGCCCTCGACTCTACCCAACCGAGTCAAATCGGTTCCAACTAACTATTCAAGACTCATAACTCAACTAACTCATCTATAAAGAACTAATAACCATAAACTATTTTAATTAACAAATAAGTAGGATTAATCAATTAAAACATCATTAATTAAAACTAAACGAGTTTAATTCGGGTCGGGGGTGTAACATGGATCTTATGAGAAAATTTTGTAGGATGACCTCTAGTACTTATGCAAAGAAACTTGTATTTAGATGTTGTCTTAGCAACATCAACAATCACTTTTAGCTGCAATATCTTTTTCTGAACAGGACCTGTCTCGATGTATCTATTAATGTTTTCAAAGATAATACCATTGGAAACAAAAAAAAAAAAAAAAAAAATCATGGATATCATCTTTAAATATTCCACACAAATGTACGACTGCAACATGCATGTTCTCCCTACTTGGATCAACTAGTTACAGTTTTGAGTAAGCATGTTCTCCCTGGTTGGATTTGATAGTAATCCTTTTGCACTTTTGCATAAGTGTCTCATTTTGTCGCGGAGCTCTAGGCATTTTTTCCCCTCCACTCGAACTATATTTTATCTTCTTATTAGCATATATTGGTGTGAAATTCTCAGAGAGTGTATCTACTTTGTTTTCTTGAAAGTTATGATGAAATTCTTGTCGTATTCATGTCCACACCTATGTTGTTGAATTGAAGACTAAATTCTGAATCGTTCTCTTTCTAGTTTATGATGTAACACGACGGGAGACCTTTACAAATTTGACGAATATATGGTCAAAGGAAATAATGCAACACTCCACTAATCAGAACTTTATCAGGGTGCTTGTTGGGAATAAAGTCGACAAGGTAACTTCTTTAGTTTTTAATTTTTTTCATACTTTTAACTCTTTACTAAGTTTATACAACTTATGACTTCTTCTTTCTGGGCAATATTTATGCGAGGGAAATACATAATCGAGTTTAACTGATGAATTACAAATGGAAACTTCTCTATTGGAGTAACATTCGCAATTGTTAGATGCTCCTATATGTTAGCTGTAAAGCATGAAATATTGTACTTCTTTTCAAAGATAATAGAAATGAAACTGCATAAATCGCTGATAACAATTTGAAGAGTACTTTAAGTTTGTCTTCATATTTGTGGGCAAAAGTCTTATTAAGCGTCTTAGATGCAAAAACTAACTAAATCTTAACATTACATGGAGTCATGGAGTTTTTGCTTATTGTGAACCATATACAGAGTCATTAGAGTACATTTATGCTTAATTGATCAGTAAGCCAAAAAAATGGTGAATCTCCTAGATTGTTGATTATCGCATTCTTTAATTACTATTCTTCTTGTCTATGTCACCGGCATATATATATATATGTCCTTTGTTTCTTTAAGAAGTAGACTTTATTCAAGAGATAGAGAAAACATCAACAAAAAGTCTATGAGGAACATATTGCTGAACTAAAAAGGACCAGAAATATCTTCTTTAACCTGCCTCACTTTTTGCTGATCTAAGAACATGTTTAAGGCTCCAAAAACTGGATAAAAATCCTAATTTCATCAATTCAACTCACTATTTGATGCAAATCCCGCAACTATACAGTTGTCTCAAGTAATATAGACTATGGAAGTCCGAATTTTATTCCCACAATGATCGTTACAAGGAAAATAACAATGATCAATGAAAATGAGTACTATTAACTCAAATATAGCTTACAAATGTAAATGGAGATAACAAAAAGAAAGAAAACAAGAAACTAGATCACAAAGAGATGTTAGTAAAAATAGAAGAACTCAAGTGAGAACCAAAACAATTTACAAACCAAGAACAAGGTTAGTAACCAGTAACAAAGTTAATAACAAAAGAAAAATATTAACAAGGTTAATAACAAGAATAAAGGAGCAATGTTAGATAGATCAAGTGAATAAGTGTGTGAAAACAACAAGCGAAAGATGAAGATAAAAATAAAATAAAAGCATCCATGGAAACTAGCTAATAAGAAAAACAAGTTAGTAAGATAGAAAATAAATGGATGGAGATAAAAAAAAATGTGCTAAAGTAGTGTAAAATAAAAGGTGGAATTGATGGTGTGGATAGAGAAATGGAGTATGAGGATTAACACAAGTGAATAAGTGTGTGGGAATGTGAATAGAATCAAAAAAAAAAAAAGTAAAATAAGCAACAATCAATAATGGATAGATTGAACCATCTAGAATCCACTAAGTGACACTAATCCAACACTAATGCTTCTCTTTTCCCAAACAAACACTCAAATCTAATGAGAAATCAATGATTAGATTTGAAAAATATAACTTGAAAGCTCTAAGATAGAAATTAACAATCTAATAGCCAAGACTTTCTTCCATTCATAAAAGAAAAGATTCCTAATGAGTATCTATCAAAAGTAAGCATAAACCATCAAAGGGTATTAAATCCTAAGCATTATTTATCAAACCTAAGAATAGATAGTAAAAAAGAATGCTAAGATAGAAAATAAGCATGGAAGATTGCACAATGCAATGAAGAAAAATCTACTCTAACAGGTTAAGGACATAAACAAGGGAATTAAGATAAAGAGCATAAGCAAAAGGAACGGCATCAACTTAGCTTCATCTAGAAGATCCAATCAAAGGGATTAGCCACCTATTAGAGAAGACAAAGCTTTCATTTCCATTCCAAATCTTCAATTATTGCAAAGTTTTCTTCACTTTCTCTCTAAAATTGCTCTCAATTACATAAATAACTTAAGTAAAGAGGATGAGGCTCTCCTTACCTGTGTTCCTTAAATGCCTAGAGCTCCCTTCCTTATATAGAAATATTTTTCTTGCTCTCTTTTGGTTTCTTTCAGATGTGGGACTTCATAAGAATGGCAATATAAATGTGATTCTCATGTAGAAAACAGTTCCCATATTGATGTGCGATTTTGACTCCCGAAACGTCCGAATTGGGAAAAATATTGTGAAATATGATTTATAGATATTTTAATAATATTTACAATGCTCCTGAGATTACCTCAACTGGACACCTGAGTAAAAAGTTATGGTCAAAATACCAGCCCAGATTTTTTATTGTTCTTCTTCTTATTGGCCCAACTTTGTCATTTCTTCATCCAATTGCCTTCCAAACTTATCATTACTCTCTTTAACTCTTTAATCTTCAAATTATTCTTCAATTAACACCTACAAAGAGAAATTAACATAATTGAGAGTATTTTTTTTAATATATTTTGTACGGAAGCCATTGGAACTCAAATAAATGCATAAAAATGAGCTATCTATAATGGGAAAATATGAGGAAAGCATGTTGGAGAGGAAAATTATGACTTTATACTTAAAATAGTATTTTGAGTTCTTTTATTTTTGAAAACTCATAAAATAATGCTATAAAAATGCAAGTTTTGTGAACTCATCATTGTTTTTCAAGTAATAGTTGTCATTGGAACGATTATCGGATGCCTTAAAACGTACAAATCACCTTCATTCTCACCAGATAGATTGCATGGCAATCAAGTGCTTACATTTCTGTAGAATTGATAAAACCTCGTCCTCATTAGCAAACTGAAGATCTCTATGTTAATACTTTTAGGATCTATGATAATACCTCCAATGCCTGCTGCTGCCATGGTCTTTGTCCCCTTCCATCAAAGCAAAACTACTTCCTTGACATGCATAGGATAACAAAGGAAGGTCTTCCACCTAGAACTCAAGAGATTTGACAATCTGATCTACCATTCCTTGGAGCTCACCTAGGAGGGGGTTTAGATTTCTTCTCATTACTTTCATCCATCTCTCCATTTCTATAAAGGGAGAGGATTCCTACGATATTACTGCATGAAGCATCTCCTGTAACGCCCCAAGATCCAAGCGCCTCAAACCCCATGACGTTAGAGGAATGTGCCAAAATAGAATAAGCAAATGTGAATCTCATATGAACAAGTAAATGAGCAATGCCCTACAATTTTGTTTCACTTTATGGGTTACAAAGGTACTTTCCAAAATTAAACTAATGCAAATCTAGGCTGGCATGGCCAGCTACAAGTAACAAAATAAAAAAATAAAAAAACTCTAGGTGATAAAGGCTTCTCAATGCACTAACTATATCACTCTCTAAACCATGCGGCAACGGAATAGCTGCCAAGCAAACAAACATGCAATGAAAGAGGAAATAATGCACCTGAAAGCACCAAGGATTGGGTTAGACTCATAGAACCAAGAAAATAGACATATTTAGATTACAATACGATATAATGACAAATAGGGAATACGGCTATACCTGATCTCAGCTGCACCTGCATGGTTAGTTCTTCGGTAATAAGGATAAGGAAATCAGACTGCAACGGAAAAAGGTGTGGTGTGTAATGTATGAATAAAGTATTGACAGTATAATCAATACGTATAATGAAATATAACATGCATATGCTCAAGTATAACATATTATCAGAATAAAGGGAAATCATGAGTATTAACATCATTCCATAATTCCAATTAGGAGATATCTCTACAATGCACAAGGCTTATAAGAGACATCATCGATACATCGGCAATATCATAACCAAGTATGAGGATAACGCAACGATAAAGATAACATGAGAGTTGTCCTACCACATCTATATATCTAATGTATCTCGATCCACAATATCAACTTCTGCAGATAGAAGTGCTACACCTCGAATACAAGAATGATAAGAATATCCATCGCATCATAATAATCATATCATCTCATACATATCCATTAAATCCGTCATTGTACGTCCGTAGGAGATGAACAAGGAACGTGGGAGGTCAGGCCCACCCCATCGCCGCAGTTCCATCCACCGTCGATAGACATCGACTATGGGGATCATGGCCACTCATCACTGTCGTACTACCGAATAAGATCGTACATCCATATCCATCTTGTCCATTGAGGCCAATAACCATGACCCCTGTTTCATCATATCGATCTCGTCCTTTGCACCCAGCTCTCACATGTTTGGCTGTCTCAGTACCCTGTTGATACCTACTGTTTTAACATACCATCTATCAATTGTACTAATCATATCATCATTTCATAGTGTACCCGGTCCGAGCCCCAGCCTTCTCAGTATCCGAAGATACCTACGGTACTCATATCTCATCACCATATCATCCATATCACCAGGTGGGGGTATTCCGAACCGGATCGCCTTATTGTCTTCGTGTGGGATAATATGAGTCAAGTGTAAGATCCATGGAGTCTGGGTACCGCTATGCCTCCCTCGTAGCTCTCAGCAGTTAATGACACATACTCTCATATACTCCACTTCTCTATACGCTTAATTAATATTATTCAATTCTATAGCATGTCCATTAATATCTACCGTTATGTTCCCATAATCTAATAATAATATCATACCAACCCCTTAACACCCGCCTCTTTGTACACGCAAACGGCAAATACCAAACTTCAAGTTTGAAAATTCATATAGCTCATTTTGAGTTAATTAACAAAACTTGTGAAGTTAAATCCAAATTGAGGAGATGAGACTAAGATGATCTTTATATAACAACCACCCCCACTCCCTCGCCCCCACACCTGCCAACCCGACAAATAAAAAAGGAAAAAAAAAACATAAAGAAAAGGATCTAGTTCCATCCATGGGTTGTGTTTACTTGTGCACTGACTCGCAAGAACCATTATAGCAAGCATGTGGCAAGTGCACTGACTCGCAAGAACCATTATAGCAAGCATGTGGGGCCAACATGGATGTATAATGGGAAGATTGGGTCCTACAAAGAAAAAATAAAAATCAACCCCATCTCCTAACCCTTAATTTTAAGGTCCTCAAAGTTAACAAGTTTTCTAACCATTCGTTATCTTTAAATTCAATCCATAATGAATATGAATCGTGTTTGAGTTTCAAAGATGAGTGCCTATTCATTAGAGATGGAGGAGTCGAAGTGAGGGTGGGGGTGGGAGTACTGTGTGTTAGTGTGAGAGGGGATTGGGTTGGTACGTAGTAGGTGGGCCCCAAAAGATGGTGCAAACTCATGTATTCTCTGAAAATCGATTCTTATTTAAAAGTTTGTGCATTTTATTTTCTTCTCTACGTTCATTTTACATTAATGATTTTGTAAAGTATAAAATATTAAGCTATCTCACTAGGAATTAGTATTCAATATCACATATTTTTTTTATATCATTTATACACTATTTATCGGCCTTTAATAAAAAAATTTTGCATGCAAGGCCAATAAAAATTTGTTTATTTCAGGAAAGTGAAAGGGTTGTGACAAAAGAAGAGGGGACTGCATTTGCAAAAGAACATGGGTGTTTATTTTTTGAGTGTAGTGCAAAAACTGGAGAAAATGTGCAGAAATGCTTTGAAGAACTTGCACGCAAGGTAATTTCTTTGAAATGGCTTATATATATATAATTAAACCTGCAACCTCCAAAAATCATTCATTAGATTCTAATGCCCTGTCTTAATGAAGAGATTTGGTTTGCATATTTTGAGGTGAGTTATTTTTCGAAAACTGCAACAACGAGTATTATCGTGGTCATCAACCAATGAGTGGTAGCTTGGTTGACCAAGGACCCTTCGCCTCTGGAAGCAAACGGGTCTTGTGTTCAACACCTACCTTTGTTGGCAATCTCCCATAGTTTTACCTAGTGCATGTGGATAGAAGGATTTGCATGTGCCCTTAGAGTAATAGTTCTCGCTTGTCTAGAATCGAGTGTCCCTCGGGCTCATAACCAAAAGGCTCCTGCGCTGGGCTGGGCAGGAGATACTCTCAATTATCAATATATATATATATATCGGTCATCCATCCATCCAATTTATTTGAACCCTCATTTACTGTAAACCAAATTACCTTCACTTAAGAAGATGAACATAAGTATAGAGCACTGATCAATTTTATCTGGTAAATTGCTTGGACAAAAATGCAACTTCATGCAAATCTCTCATTGTTGTATCTAATTTATGCTAATTTTTGTGAGTTGATTCACAATTCTTCACTCTAATTTGACAACTTGACTTCGCAGCTATTGACTGTTGATTCAACTAAAAGTTCAAATGATTGATGCTATTTTTACAGATGCTGACCGATCCTATTCTGCTGGAAGAAGGATCTAAAGATGTGAATAAGGCCAAAAAGAATACACAAGTTTACTGCGCACCCCCTGGTGCTGGTGGTGGTGGTGGTTGTTGTGGCTGATAAATTATCACAAAATGAAAAGTTCTCAACAGCCGATCTGTGCTCGAAATATAATTTGTTCTCTCTTTCTTGTGAATTGTATCAACTGCTACCATCCAGCTCACTTTGATATATATGTATTTGAAGTTCCAGTACTAAATATAGACTCCAAACATACATAGAGATAATTTTCAAAAGTAGGAATAAATGAACGTTTCCTTTCAAAAGTGGGTCACTTTGTTTTGTTTTGTAGTAAAGAAAACATTGCTCATTTTCTTTTTAGCCATTTAACATATGCACCAATGTGGCCCACTGATGAATGGACTGACACTCACTTGGTTTTTCATCTTTGGCTAGTTTACAGTGGACCTCACTGGATAATGATGGGCCAGAAATCTGTCATGTTGGTTGTGTCATGGATGTTCATTTTCATGGATATCTCTGGCTTCTTTTTTACATTATATATTCAGGAAAAATGACTTTATGCTCTGTATTTATTTTTGATGCATTGATGTGATAAAAAAAATGTAAATTAACAAACTCTACTTCGACTTATGTTTAGGAATTCCATTATTTATGAGAATTCAAAAATCCCCCAAACAGGAAATTCTTGTATTCTAGCAAAGGAATATGCCCTTTCTATATGGAGTCATTCCATATCTTATTGAATAATTGTTAGCAATATGAGAAAGTCCCTTAGACATACACCAGACCCTGACCTGGCCTGCTCCAGAACCTGACCCTGTTAGTCAATTTGGATAACGATGATAGAGTGTTAAGGTGTTTTCTGTTACATGTGTAACTAATCAGAGATTAGTTAGAATAGTTAGTTACTGTCTCAACTAATCTCATCTGTTTCTTATATAAATATGTATTGGGTGTTTCCAGAATTGTTAATGAAAGTATCTCTGAATTTCTCTCATCTTCTTCTTCTTCTCTGCAACTCCATGGTGTTCATAATAATCATACTAAATGAGAAAGAGTAATTACATTAATGTCATGACCCGAACCCAAAATTTAATCAATTCGAGTTAACCGGAGTCGAAACCATATTTACTCCTGTGAATTTTAACACATAAAACTCACAAGGGATAACAGTACTCATATAATGCGGAATATACTTCAATAATTACAATGGTTTCAAAATGTATTTACAACATGATCCCGATTAACACTTGCATATATAAAATAATGCAAGGATCACCATATGAACATATACAAAAGTTTTTCATATCCATTTACAGGATTTACAACAAAATTCTCAACAACAAACACGTGTGTTGTCATTTCCACTCCACTAATCCGCCTGGCGGAACCGGAGTGGTCTCCTCCGCTGCCGGTGCGGTCGCACCAACGGTAGGGGCAGCTGGGCCTGTAATGTCATCATAACACTGGTGAATTCAACAATCCAGCAAAGTATAAACAGTGTTTTATGATCATACATGCTACGTGTAAAACAGTAAACAATAATCAATACATAGGTTTGTAAACAAGTCAGTAAGGATCTTGTTCATCCTTGACATTGATAACTTGGCAACTATCGTAATATTTCCAGAACAAATCATATCAAGTGCCATCTTCCGTAAAAGGAAGGATTACCATCTCCATAAACAAGGAGACATTACCATCTTCTCTATGGAAGAATAATATGTGGGATTTATCAGTGTCCGGGCTAGAAACTACTGACATCACCACGGAGTTCCGGAACACTCCACAAATAACTGCTGCAGACAGTATCAATATCAGCTCAATGAGCATGTAGAAATCATTATGTAGTGCCGTGCCAATTCACATGTAATTCATGTACAATGTAAGTCTTTAAAGTTGATTACATATAATGAACGTTTACGAGCTAATCTTTATATAATTTCAGTAATAATTCAATTCAAGTGACTACCAACCAAATGGGTGTACTTCCAAGTGCTTTAATGTACATGTGTTAATCGATAGACATTACAGTTCTTATGAAAAGTCGCACATTAAAGACCCTTCATTAACCCTTATTGGCGGTAAAAAGGTACAAACAGCCTTGACTAAATCAATAGGCTTTATATCTTAAATTTCAAACCTGTAGTCTGAAATACATTATTTTGATGCACTGTCGGTTCACTCATCGGTTGACCTGTCGGTCGACCGAGATGTGCTTTTCGGCTGACCGATAGGTATCGATCAAGCTGACGGTTCGAAAACCAGAGCCGAATTACCTCGTTCAAGTCACTGCGTCGGTTCATCTTTCGGTTGACCGAAAACGTTCATCGGCTGACCGACCTGATCGGTCAGGTCTCGATTCAAAAACCAGAGACGCGTTTTCCTACACATTTAACACTATCGGTCAGCTCGTCGGTTAGCCGTCGGCTAACCGACAGCGTCGGCTGACCGATACTGCCCAGAGACGAGACACAGAATTCATACACGAATTCTGGTCTGTCCAACTTCCTTTGAACCTGAACCAAACCTCTTGGAACCTCCTGTTCCCTTCTCTACACATCATTTAAACGCATATATGACTTCTATTCCATAAAAATGAATCTAACACCTTATTCAATTATTCAAGAAGAAATTCTCATTTCATCAAATCAAATCCAATATAACAAAGCAGAGAATCACAAGGAGCTAAACTCCAATACATGCACAACTAAAAGAAAAGAACATTAGCATCTGATCATCATTATTTGTTTATACTTGCCTCTCCTGCAGTTGAACCCAAAAACCCCTTTTTGTTTGTGCACTTGTGATTTGAGAGGACAACTTTCCCAAATAAAACTTGGATGCTCTACCAAGAAAACTCCATGATTTCCTCAAGAGAACTCAAGCAAAGAGAGGAAGAAGATGGCAACACCCATTTTCCTCTTTGTGAAGCATGTGCAAATTATCTAGTTGTACTAAACCCAGATCTTGACTCTTAAGACAAAAGATCCAAAGCTTCTAAAGCTTCAAAACCCATTTGACTAACTCAACGAAGAAGAAGGAAGAAGAAGAAACCAGTTCCCTTTTGGGCTGTGCTGGAGCTTTGCAAAACACCATTCTGTGCATGTTAACCAGCTGGAACCTCTTGAATTGCATGTGCTGGGACATGCAAGCATATGACACATGTACTCCCATTTTGTAACTGAAACCCATTCAAACTTTGAAATTACACTTAAGGTCACACTAAGACCTCTTTGATTTACCTTAAGTCAAATGAATTTAAGTGTATTATGAATCTTGATGTACTCATCGAGATACACACGATGATATCAAATTCCACCCAATTCGACTATTTCCACATAAACTGATATTTACGAAAAAGTCCTCAAAATCACTAATTGGGGTCAAAAATCAAGTTCATGTTTCCCCAAATCATTGTATTAGACTAAATTCAATCATCTAAGACTAATTTCAGTCACAGTGATCAATAATCTCATGTAATTTAATTAATCACATCTTAATTAATGATAATCACGATTAATTAGCGTTAATCGTTCTTAAATCGGGATGGGGTGTAACAATTAACCAGTAATGAGTCAAACCAAATATACTCGAATAACTTAGGTGAACAACTACTCCCACGTACCAACCACCACAGACCACACACACAATAAAAGTAGAAGAAAAGCCTGAAAATCTAATTCTCGGTTGCTCCACATGGAGTGAAAGAGTACCACATCATCTTCACTGTAACATATAACCCATGAATAGCCCATTCAAAGCAAAATGTGATAACAAGGATGCAGAGCATGGTAAGAATCGCGTCTTACCCTAGTGGGTAAGACGTTGGGTTCTTACCGGAAGGTCAGGCTTTCGACCCTTGCCCCCCACGCTCTCCTTGTACATGCGAGTTTCTCCTCGCATCTGCGAATCTGTGGCCTCCTTACATGTCTGAGTTTATATTTTCCTCGCATGTGTGAGTCCCCTTTTCCTCACATGTGTGAGTCTCTCAAGGGTCCCAGCCCCTTAGCTAGAATACAAAAAAATTTAAATGATGTAGAGCATGGTGATTGGACTGAAGTTGTTCATTTTTTAACCCCATATCCTTATGCCACGTTTATCTCTTTAATTTTTAACTATACCAAAGAGACATGTACCGTCTAATAAGTCGACCACAAAATATTCACTCATGGGACAGCCTGTTTGTTCAGGAGAAAGTAGAGTAAAGGAGTAAAAACAAGGACATCATATGCTTTTTTTTACTTCTTAATGTTTGGATTAAATAATTAAAGTGAAAATAAAGTGTTGATGTCTATATTTGATGGAAGAAGGAGATTGAAGAAGTAAACTTTGATGTGAATCTACTAGTGTCTTTTACTCCACTTTTGGGGTTTCTTTTTTAAGATTTTACTGGAAAAATCCCCTTAGAATCACTGAAGACAAAAAATGACCCAAAACATATGTATCTTACTCCCAGGGGCCCTTTTTTATTTTTTTTATTATTAATTTTACCTAGGCGGGGATATCCGTGCTCCCCTTAGACCAATCGCCGTGATTTCGTGTATCGTTTCTTCTTCTTCAATATTGGAGTCAATGTGCCTCTATTTCGCCTTCCTATAGCAGATTTAATGTGAGAGTTTTTTTCCAATTTCTACAAGCAAAACCCAAGGACCATCTCTGAATCAACGCAGGAGACCCTTGCTCTTTGAATTTGTTGGGTAAATGTTTAAATTGGGTTTGATATGGTGGTCGGCTTTGGTATGGTGTGGCTGAATTTGAGATGGAATGGAAGAATCATCATTACCAAGAAAAAGAATAAAATCCTTCCATCTCAAATCCAGCACATCACACCCAAGCCAACCACCATATCAAACTCATACCAATATCAAACCCATTTGGAACTCATACACAACAAATCCTAGGAGCTAGGGTTTCTTGAATTGGTTCGAAGACAGTCCTTAGATTTTGCTTGTAAAAATTGGAAAAAAGCTCTCATATCAATCAAATCTACTATAGGAAAAGGAGAAACAAAGGTAGAAGGAGAAATAAGCATAGATAATGATGTACGAAATTGTGGCAATTCCCTATAAGGGGAGTGGGGATATCCCCACCCAAGTAAAATTAAAAAAAAAAAAGAAAAAAAACAAAAATATATGTTCATTTTTTTGTCTTTAGTGGCTAGAGGGGATTTTTCCAGTAAAATCCTTTTTTTTAAATACTTCAACTAAAAGTAACAACTTGGGAAAAAGTAAATTTTTATCTTCCAGTGCTTCTTATTTAACACCCTACTCTTTCACTTTATTCAGAATTTGACCCGAACTTTCTTTTAACTCGTCCCATGTAAACAAACAAGCCCAACTTAATTGGACATGGGAGGACCATAAGGTGGGCCAAATTTTCACATATTTTAGTCAACATGGGAAATTTCAATTTCCAACGTCTACGAAGTGAAACCTCTAAATTAAAGGCACTCACCAAAAATCTTATTTGGCTTACAGGATTCTCATAGGAGAAAATCCCACAGGGGATCTATTTCAAATATTTTTTTTTTAATTAAGGAGGTCTTGTAACCGGCTTTGCTCGACAAGAGAAGCACAACCAGGAAGAGCAGCTATTGTCCATTTGTTGTGTGTGTGTGTGAGACAGAGAAAGTTGAAAGAGAGTGATTACTAAAAAAAGACCTAAAATCTCTAGGCCTAAGTGCATGTTTGAGAGGTCTAATTTTTCCCTCTATTTCTCTAAAATGGATAGAGGTTTTAAAAAATAGAGTGTTTGGTACCACCTTTTAGCCTCTACCCATTTTAGAGAAGTAGAGGCAATGGCTCTACTTTCCACAGCTCCCTTGATGAGGTAGTTGAGAAATTAGGGAAAAAAGAAGAGGCGGAGATACAGTGTTTTATGCATAATCACGCTCAGTCCGGTTTTTTCAATTTTTTCTCCAAATGTGAGAGGCCCAATCAAGATCCAAACCGCTGAAAATGTTCACAAGGTCAATCACGGCCATGTATCCAAATTTCAGCCGTTGAATCATCACCAATCTCGAGATATGTGCCACAAACCATGAGCCATTGGATGTAATTTGTTATGATCTGTGGGCCCCAAACACGAGATCAAAAACGTCGGATATGTTTGGAAGAAAACGGCTATGTGGTCAATTTTGATCACATAATACCTTGTGAATCTCGAGATATGTGCAAAAAAAAAAAAAACATTGATGTATTATGCTCAATATTACATTTGTCCAATAGCAATAAATTATTTTAATTTTTTTATTATTTAGAGGCATGCAAAATAAGATCTAAACTGTTAGTAATATTCACAATCCCAAACATGCCCATGAGACCAAATTTCACACGTTGGATCATCACCAATCTCTAGATATGTAAAAAAAGTGAGCCATTAGATATAATTTTATGGATTATGTGGGCCTCAAACACAAGATCCAAACCGTGAGATCTCTTTGGAAGGCTAAGTATGTCAATATGGTCAATTTTTATGGCCTAATACCTTGTGATTCTAAAGAAATATATGGAAAAACTCTCAACCAATAATATAAAAATGTCTATTTAGCATAGACCTTGCATTACCAAACACCTCCTTTATTTTAGCCTCTTTTTTCTATGGCTCTTTTTTGCTCGGGTCTATATTGAATGGTCTTTAAGAAATAGACTAGTGGTCCCAAACATTGCCTAAGAAAGGACTCTAACATGGGGTCCTACACAAATGCAAGGTGAATGAATGTTTCGTGCTGTTGCACGCCATAAGTCCCAATTAATGCAATGCCTGTAGAATTCCACAATTTGCCACTTGGGACTAATTTCACTTTGAGTCTCGTATGATAACTATTTAATAATCTCTCTAACAATATTTTGCAGTTCAGTAAAGATTACATTCATAACAGAACAACTACGAACGACCTCTTATCCCAGTGGTAAGTGGTGTCAGTTCTTACCTGATTGCCTAGAATCAAACGTGTTAATCAAACACTGACATAAATGCCTCACTCTCTCCAAGTCTCTAAAAAGATCACACTCCAAGGCTCTCTCTCTCATTATTGTAAACTTTTCCAGAATAATCCATTCCCCTGACCCACTTTAACCGACCTGAATCTGTGATAGGCAAGTGGGCCACATGGACTATTTGCATCCACATGAAACCCACCTAGCGACATGCACATCTATAAATATGGGGACATTGCCTCATTTTTGTACAAGTCAAATGAAGAGATCCAAGTGAGGTGAAGTGGAGAGAAGTGAAGTGAGAGTAGTGAAGTGAAGTGAGAGTCGTGAAGTGAAGTGTTGAAAGAGTGAGTGCTCTCTTTGAAGTGAGTGAGTGTACGTGTTCAGTGAAAGTGTAGTGAGTCTCTTTCTCGTAAGAGTCTAGGTTTAAATGTGTGTCTTTGTAATAGTGTATATGTATAAAATTTATAAAATGGGTTCTTATTCTGTGTAATCTATATAAGCTGTAGCTAGTGTGTATCTCTCATTGTCCAACAAAGTGGCATCAGAGCCAGGTTCTGTCAACAAGCAGAGATGGCATCAAGCTTAGTTTCACCCCAGATTCTAAAGCTGACAAAGGAAAACTACGAGAACTGGAGTACCCAGATGAAGGCGTTATTCGGATCGCAGGATTTATGGGAGATTGTCACCGACGGGTACGTGGAACCCATCGCGGAGTAAGAAGCTACCTACACCATGGAGCAGAAGATTGCCCTCAAGGATCAAAGGAAGAAAGACAAGAAGGCATTGTTCCTACTCTATCAGGGTGTAGATGACTCAACCTTTGAGAAGATCACTTAAGGCGTGTGAGACTCTTAACACTATCTTCGAAGGAGTAGATCGGGACAAGAGGGTTCGTTTGCAAATCCTCTGTGCAGAGTTTGAAGCAGCCCACATGTTAGAAGGTAAGAGCATCTCTGATTACTTTTCACGATTGTTAATAATAGTTAATCATTTGAAGAGAAATGGTGAAAAGATGGAACACATTTGAGTTGTAGAGAAAGCTTTAAGATCCTCACAACCAAGTTTGAGCACATGGTTGTGGCTATTAAGGAGTCCAAGGATTTAGAGTCTCTCTCAATAGAAGAGCTAATGAGATCACTCCAAGTCCATGAGCAACGTATGCAAAAGAATAGTGGCTCCATGTGTTGGAACAAGCACTAGAGTCAAATTGACTCTGAGTGAGCAAAAGCCTGGTCGCAGAAGTTCGAAACGGTGCAGCAGCACCAATAACAATCGTGGTAGAGGTAAAGGTAGAGCAAATCCTCAAAGCCAAGCACAAACTCAATCGAGGCAACAATCGCGGAAGAGGAGCGGGCCAGGGAAGATCTAATCGAGGTCGTGGTAATTCAAGACGTGTCCAATGCTACAACTGCAACAGGTTTGGACATTATGCCTCAGAGTGCTAGAGCAAACCTGCAGATCGAGACGAGCGATCAAAAACTTTTCAAAAGCAAGAGAAGAAGAGAAAAAAAGTCTCCATGGTTCTTCTAGCACAAGAAGAAGGCTATGGCTAGGGCTGGCAATCGTGTCATGTTAACAAATTCGGGTTATGGGTTAACAAATTCGTGTTAAAATCACCTCAACCCGTACATGACCCATTAACTTAATGGGTTAAAAAATCTAACCCAAACACGACCCGTTAATTTAACGGGTTACATGACCCAACCCGTTAAGTAATTTAGTCATTTCAAAAATTAAAAGAAAATCCATACAAAAATATATAAGGAGAAAAATATTAAACCACACGAAACTGTAAGTGAGGATCTCGAGTGCATCCCACCTAAAACCCCATAATAAAATAATAAATTTCAATTTCTTCTTTATGAATATAAATTAATTCTAGCTACACTTGGGGACTCAAAAAATTTTAACGGGTGAAGGGAGTTGTTAACGGGTTAATAGTTTAATTCGTACACGACCCGTTAACTTAACGTGTTAACAGGTTTGACCCGTTAACAACCCGAGCCCAGTAAGAGCCCACCCGAATCAGTTAATATTGTGTGGGTTCGTGTCACATTAACGGGTCGTGTGGCATTTTGACAGCCCTAGCTATGGCCAAGAAAATGTGTGGTACCTGGATTCTACAGCAAGCAACTACATGTGTGGGAAGAAGGGACTCTTTAAAAGTTTGCTGAAGATTTTGGTGGAAAAGTAAGCCTCAGAGGCTCATTAAAGCTTTCCGTGCGAGGTAAGGGAAAGATTAAGATTTATCAGAAAGATGGTGTGCCTGTGTATATCTCAAATGTGTATTACATGCGCAATATGAAAAGTAATATCCTCAGTCTTGGGCAACTCCTGGAGAAGGGGTACGTAATACACATGGAGAATCTCTCTCTTTCATTGAGAGATGTTCATGGGAGGCATATAGTCAAATCCAATTGGAGAAGAATCAGATGTTCCCACTCTATCTTAACACAAGGCTAGAGAAGTGCTTCCATGGATTTATAAACAGTGAGTCATAGAAGTGGTATCTTCGATATGGGCATCTCCACTTCAACGAGCTCAAACTATTATCCACTGCAAAGTTGGTATGGCTTGACGACCATCGAAAAACCCAAGCATGTTTGTGAAGCATGCACACTTGGGAAGCAAAAAATAAATTAATTTCTAGTAGGGAAGTCATGGAGAGCAAAGGCACCGGTGCAATTGGTTCACACAGTTCTTTGTGGACATTAGAGCACCTTCTTTTGGAGGTAACATATACTTTATCACATTCATCGACGATTTCAGTAGGAAGCTTTGGGTGTTCTTCATCAAAGAGAAGTCAACTTCCTTCAATATCTTCATGAATTTCAATACCTATGTTAAAGTAGAACGTGGTCGTAAGAATAAGACCCTTAGAGGTGGAGAGTACACCCCAAAAGAGTTTCAAGAGTACTGCATATAGTGGGGCATCATGTAGCAGTTTACAACTGCTTATACACCACAACAAAGAGGAAAAACCCCACCATCCTCGATATGACGAGGACCATGCTTCAAGAAAAAGGCCTTCCAAAAGAATATTGGGCTGAAGCAACTACATGTACAGCCTACTTACTCAATAGATGCCCTACAAAAAGTGTTAAAAAAAAGACACCGCAGGAGGCATGGAGCGGCCATAAACCGAGTGTGGCACATCTAAGAATATTTGGGTGTGTTGCATGTGCCCAAGTGCCAGAGGCCAAGAGGAAGAGGCTTGATGATCGTGGAGAAAAATGTATCTTCATTGGATACAGTGAGGAGTCTAAAACCTATAAACTCTACAACCCACTTACTAAAATGGTGGTGGTAAGTAGAGATGTAGTCATTAGTGGAGAGGAAGCATGTAGATGGAATGAAGAAAATACAGCCCAAGAAAAGCCTCTTGAAATAGAAGAATAAGAGACACATCCTCAAAATCATGAAGGCCCGCGACAAGATCGGTTCGAAGGAGTCAAGAAGAACAAGATGGATCATCAACAAGCAGCTCGAAGCTCAAAGCTCTTCCTCATCTATAACCCTAATCAAAATGAGAAGCCTAAGAGATATCTATGAAGAAAACCGAAGAGACAAATCTAATGTATCTCTATGCTAACTATGAGCCTGTAACATTCCAAGAAGTAGTAAATAAAGATTGTTGGAGAAGATCCATGGAAGAAGAAATTTACACTATTAAGAAGAACGACACTTGGGAGCTTACTACACTCTCTCCATGCCAGAAAGCTATTGGTGTCAAGTGCGTATACAAGATCAAGCGCACGGTCGATGGAGAGATTAGTCGATACAAGGCAAGGCTTGTATATGGCATTGATTATGAAGTAGTCTTTACTCCTATCGCCCAACTTAATACGGTAAGAATGCTTATATCTCTTGAAGCATGTCATAGTTAGAGAATCTACCAATTAACTTGATGTCAACTTGATGTTAAGTCGGCATTCCTAAATGGCATACTTGATGAAGAAGTATGTGTATAACAGCCCGAAGGTTTTATAGTAGAAGAAGAGGAGCAAAATGTATAACGATTAAATAAAGCTTTATATTGGCTAAAGCAGGCCCCACGAGCATGGAATGCTCGTATAGATAGCTGTCTAGAGGAAAATGGCTTCTCTAAATGCCCGTATGAATATTCATTCTACATAAAGAGAAATGCTCGTGGAGAAATGGTCATAGCATGCCTTTACGTCGATGACTTACTATACACTGGAGACAACCCGTAGATGTTCAAAGAATTTAAGCATGCTATGTTCAAGGAGTTTGAGATGACCGACAGTTGACTAATGTCCTTTTTCATGGGTATAGAAATCAAGAAACAACAATACGACATTTCCATCTCATAGGAAAATAAATGCAAAAGAACTCTTTGAGAAATTAAGAGTGAGCAACTGCAATGCCATAAGCACACCTGTAGCAATAGGCTTGAGACTGGCGAAAGAATGAGAAGGTTAAGACATTGATCTGACACTATTCAAAAGCTTGATTGGAAGCTTAAGGTATCTTTATTGAAAATTTATCACAAATAACAATATTTAGAAAGTATGTTTAGGCACCCTACCCAGCAGCTCACGTGATAGATAGATTGTGGCCGAAATTCAAACATCCATAACCTTCTGATCTGGTGACTACGGTGCAACTTGGGCTGGGCTACCTGAACCTACAGCATCCAACTTGACCAAACTCCAAAAGTGAGAATTTGGTGGGCCTATTTACGTTCGGTTCAAGCTCGAGCCTAGATTTTGAAACCTGTAAAGAACTTCACTAGGGTTAAGGTTTGGGCATCAATTACCCATATTCGACTTGGGCATCGAATTTCAATCGAACTTCAATTGAAATATTAGTATACAGAAAGTAGCAACTTGACTTACCCTAGAGCCAGCAAATCCTGCATGACCCAACTTAGCCAAAGTGAAATTTGGTCTAGGCTTGTTAAATTTCAAGTTGGGATTAAATTTTAAGTACACATGGAATTTGTGTCTGGCTTGGGATACAAGTAGCTGATGTCAACTTTTTTTCTCCGCTGATAAATACTCATGCACCCGCACTCACACTATCCAAGTTCCTAACCAACAATACTGTTAGGCAAAAAGTCCATCATAGTACCTGTCCGGCCAATAGTGACAAGTTGTTGACAAGGCTCATAAAAAACGGATGGACAAATCGTCAACATGACAGCCAGCGTTTCCCGAGACAGAGAAGTGTCTCGCTATAGCGAGACTCATGCTCGCTATAGCGAGCTATGTGGCTGAAGCCCAATTTCGTTCAGACTATATGCAAGAGTTCTTTTTTGCTTGTGATTTTAAGTGGTTTATTCTTAGAAATCTCTTGGACGAACTTATGCCTATAAATTGGGAGATTCTCTCAACCCAAAGATACACACAAGAAGTTAATTCTCTCTCTTGATCTGAGGTTAGAATACCTTAAGAGAGATTCTCTTGTTTCTTTAGAGCCATTGAGAGATTGTTCTGAAGGGCTGCTCTAGAAGGTTTTGTTGTTTCTACTATCTTATAGAAGATTGATCATCTTGGTGGACAAGGTGCGAGGAGATTAAGTAAGGAGAACGGTGCACGGTGGAAGTCGTGTTAGTGGATTCTATGCAAGAACAACTACGGTCCTTAGGTCGAGGTACAGACTGAGGTAAATGAGCATGTGAGTATATCTTGTAAACTGTTCGTGAACTCTTGACTTTTGGTTCGTGGTTTTTCTCCCGGAAATGATTTCCATGTAAAATTTGTGTCTGCCTTCTTGTGGTGATTGCTTGGTAGATTTATTTGCTAGTTCTGTTTGATTGGTTTATTTACGCTATATTGATTGGTTAAATTAGAACTAGTAATTCATTCTAGTGGGTCCTAAAAAAACCTTCTATTGGTATCAGAGCGGGTTACACTATTTTATTATGTTGATCCATATTTGCTAGAATGGATAATCACCGTGAAGGCACTTCAACCAATAAGCCTACTCTGTTGGATGGTAGCAATTATGCTTATTGGAAAGCCACGATGATTGCCTTCTTGAAAGCCATAGATTTGAAAGTTTAGAAATCTGCTGTGAATGGGCTATTCATTGCCCACTATTACTGCTGATGGGGTAACTGGTCCCAAACCTGAAGATAAGTGGATTAAGGAAGAAGAGTTGGCTGTCAATTGTAACTCTAAAGCTTTGAATGCTATTTATAATAGAGTTAATATGTCTGAGTTTCATTGAATTTCTACATGCACTACTGCGAAAAAAGCTTGGGATATTCTACAACTGTGCATGAAGGCACTGAAACTGTCAAACAGTCGAAACTTCAGAAATTGTCTACAGCCTTCGAAACCATAAAGATGGAAGATGATGAAACTTTTGATGATTTCAATTTGAAGCTGAATGCAATTGTGAATGATACCTTTACTTTGATAGAAACAATTTCTGAAAACATAATTGTTAAAAAGATTTTGAGGTCTCTCCCAGAAAGGTTTGATGGAAAGGTTGTGGCCATAGAGGAAAATAAAAATCTGAATACGCTCAAAGTTGAGGAGTTGGTTGGCAACCTAAAAACTTTTGAAGCAAACCTTAGGTCTAATGGGAAGACAAAATCTCAATGTATTGCTTTGAAAGCGTCCAATGAATCATATAAGAAAGCTACAAGTGATTCAAATTCAGATTCCGAGGAAATTGATCGCCAAGTTGCTGTACAGTTCATGAAGCAATTCAAGCTTTTTATGAAGGGTCAAAAAACCAATGTGAAGATCCCTAAAAATTCTGGAAAGAATAAATCTTTTAAAGGGATTCAATGTTATGAGTGTCAAGGCTATGGACACATTGCTAATGATTGTGGAAACAAAAAATCTAAAAAGAAGGCCTTGAATACTACTTGGGAAGATGACACTTCTGATGAGAATGATGAAAATCCTGAGTCTGATAAGTCTGACAAGTTTGACACTGGCAAGGGGAAGTTTATTGCTTTTATGGCAACTTCTAGTTTTGTTGCTTCCCATATTTCTTCCGAAGCTGAGACTGGTCAAGATACTGAGTCAAAGGAAGAACCAGATTGGAAAGCTGAATATGAAACACTTTTCAAGAAAACCATGAAGATGGTTAAAGTGAATGAAAAAGTTGCTATTAATTGGCAAATGTCTGAAGAGCAGAATACCTCCTTGAAAGCTGAACTTGCAGATTCTCTTGCAAAAGTACAAAAATTGGAGGATGAAAATAACAAGTTGGCTGACAGATTGATTGCAGAATCACAAAAGCGTGACTTACTTGATTCTGATATGAAGACTTTGAAAGCAGAGAATTCTGATCTGAATGGAAGACTCAAAATTGTTCTATCTGAGTTAGACACTGCTAAAGCTTCATTGAACAAGATGAATACCGGGTCTAGAAAATTAGATGACATCTTGTGCAGTCAAAAGGCAAACATTGACAAGCATGGCATTGGCTACGCTAACGGAGCATCCACTTTAAATGTCACAGGTAAAAATTATTTTGTTAACAATTCAGTTATTACTAATCATGTTGTTAGTATTGCAAAGAAAGCTCCAAAGAAGCATAATGTGTCACGAATCCCCACTTGTCATCGTTGTGGAATTAAATGACACATTCGACCCCATTGCAACAAGCTACGAAGTTTACCGAATCAAAAGCAATAGAAAACGCAGAAGGCTGAGCTGAACAAGAAGAATACCAAAGTTGTCTGGGTCAAGAAAGAAGACCTACCTTATGTATTGGTACACGCTTTGCTGAAAGATTTAAATAAATAAGTGTGTGTGTCTAAGCTTCATCACCCTGATCTGCAAGATCAAGCCCCCACCCCAGTGCTGATACGAAGATCATATTGAGGGGGAGTCAATATTGAGGGGGAGTTACTGGATCCAGATTGACAGAAGCTGAATGATGTTAATTGTTTGTCAATTATGGACAAAAACAGGGGGAGAAGAATGGAGCTAGGGGGAGCTTTACAAGCCAAGGCAATTCAAGATCTGAAAGTTCAAGCAAAGACAATACATGATCTACAGAGCTGATTTTTTTTGTTTTACAATTCAATGTATTTTGGGGTTTACTTTTGGGTAGATCAAATTGTATTTTTCTAGGAATTTTGTTCAAGAATTGCCAAAAGGGAGAGATTGTTAGGCAAAAAGTCCATCATAGTATTTGTCAGGCCAATAGTGACAAGTTGTTGATAGGGCTCATAAAAAACGGATGGACAAATCGTCAACATGACAGCCAGCGTTTCCCGAGACAGAGAAGTGTCTCGCTATAGCGAGACTCATGCTCGCTATAGCGAGCTATGCGGCTGAAACCCAATTCCGTTCGGACTCTATGCAAGAGTTCTTTTTTGCTTGTGATTCTGAGTGGTTTATTCTTAGAAGTCTCTTGGACGAACTTAGGCCTATAAATTAGGTGATTCTCTCAACCCAAAGATATACACAAGAAGTTAATTCTCTCTCTTGATCTGATGTTAGAATACCCTAAGAGAGAGTCTCTTATTTCTCTAGAGCCATTGAGAGATTGTTCTGAAGGGCTGCTCTAGAAGGTTTTGTTGTTTCTACTATCTTATAGAAGATTGATCATCTTGGTGGACAAGGTGCGAGGAGATTAAGTAAGGAGAACGGTGCACGGTGGAAGTCGTGTTAGTGGATTCTGTGCAAGAACAACTACGGTCCTTAGGTCGAGGTACAGACTGAGGTAAATGAGCATGTGAGTATATCTTATAAACTGTTCGTGAACTCTTGATTTTTGGTTCGTGGTTTTTCTCCCGGAAAGGATTTCCATGTAAAATTTGTGTCTGCCTTCTTGTGGTGATTGCTTGGTAGATTTATTTGCTAGTTCTGTTTGATTGGTTTATTTCCGCTGTATTGATTGGTTAAATTAAAACTAGTAATTCATTCTAGTGGGTCCTAAAAAAATCTTCAAATACATTAGTTGTCTTGGCACCCACACTTGCCTTATGGCAAACATTTGCACAATTGAGTGGTTTCCATGGAAAGAGAAATCTCCATCATTGACCTATCAGTGGATTGGCATCTCATGTTGACCTTTTTGGTAAATGAGAAAATTCATTGAAGGAGAAGAGAAACAACAACAAAAAGAGGATAAACAGGAAGATCGAACACCACTTAGCCTGCAGACAAGAGAATAATAGAAGCCAACGTGTGCTTGCCAACATGCATTCTAGCTAGCAAAGTTTCAAAATTTAGCAAGCATGTGTGCCTGCCCATAGTGGCGGACCCAAAATTTTTGTTTGAGTGGGGTAAAAATGTGTTCAATGGTGATTTATGAAGTGGCAATTCACTAATAGCTCATTGGTGATATACCAAAAACTAACTGCATATCAAAACCCATTAAAATCACCTGTGCATATCTGTACAGTGACCTAAATCTAACTACCAAATAAGGTCTATAGTACCCATTAAGTAGATCATATACAAGAAGAAGCGCATTTATACTTCACACATTTTCAATCTTACGCCTAACATCAATCCGATCAAATTAAATCTTCTACAAGTTAGTGTATTCAAATATACAAGTTATCTGATAAAGTCAATTAAGGAAAAAAAATGTAGCCCTACAAGGTAGATTTTCAGCAAATTCATCCAAAAAAAAATGTAGCCCTACAAGGTAGATTTTCACCATATTCATCCACCACATCATTTTCCGGTCCACCACATATCCATACCCATATACGCCCAAGTGTAGAAAATTCTCAAATTCTGAGCTTTGCAGGAGCACCAAATTGCTTCCCTCTTTGGTTCAAAAGTGGGGCCCCCATCAATAATCCATTCACAAAATGCCTCTTCTTATAAAGATCTCAATAGTTGGATTCACGAATTGCTAAAACATGGACACATTATTCACATACAATTTCAATTCTCAATTTTTTGCTGGGAAATGATGACCAGCCAAGGTTATCAACTATGGGCTGCTGGACTCGCCCTTTGGAAGGTTCTCATCACCAATGCACAGGCCCGGTCCTGACTTTTCAAAGGCCCGGTGAGAATCACTAAAATGGGCCCTTTATTCATTTTTATAGTTTTTTAATATATGCACATATATATAACATGTTTTCATATATTTAGCCCAAAAATAGTAATTTCATTAAAAATTAAATAATATCATATGATAAATACATTTAATACATAAATAAATAAATTTCTCATACCAGCATTTCGGTAAGAGTACCAAATCGTCGGCCAAATAATTTCTCATACCAGCATCGCCATCTACAAGATAAGGTGAAAAACAAAATATCAATTAAAAAAGTATTATTGAAATGATTTTCTTCTTGCATTTTGAGAAGCAAAATCCTCAATTATGCTTTCAAATTCAAGATTTTCTAACATCTCCTTTTCAATGGATAAGATTGCTAGCCCATTTAGCCTTTCTTGTGACATGGTAGACCTCAAGTAAGATTTCAATAATTTTAATTTAGAAAAGCTTCTTTCTGCAGATGCTACAGTCACAGGTACAGTCAATAGTTTTCTATAGGCAATCAAAACATTTGGAAAACAGTCCATATCTTTTACAAACTCTACACTTTCAAGTGTTGTGTTTACTTCTGCTGGTAATAGAAATTGCAGCACCTGTAACTCTGAAAACAAATCACTTGCATCAACATCAGAAGACTCACCATTTCTTAAAGTAGTTTCAAGCTTCACACAACAAATTTTCAATTCATCATCACCCAATGAAGTTAACTTCTTTGAATTAAACAAGAACCAAAAAAATCCTTCATATGTTTGCATTTGCTCAAATCTACTTCTTAATGAAGAAAGAGCCATATCCACTACACATATGAAATAATTGACTCTAAATGATTCTTCAACTGATTGTACTGTCTCTTCTTTAGCATTCTCATCAAATTGTTTCTTTCTATGACTTTGACGTTTTTTAGGAAATTCGGGTTCAATCCCCATATCACAAGCAATAGTTTTAGCTTCAATCATAGCAGATGCAAATCCATTTTCCCTATAATTCTCAAAAAAAGAAATGAGCCCCTCCAAATTTTCTAAAGCAACATCAATGCACATATCTTTAGATTGTAATTTTTTGCTGACTAAGTTAATTTTCAACAGAATATCATGCCAAATAACCATGCCTAATAAAAACTCAAAATTTTCTAGTTCATGTGTTGCTAAACTTTCTACTTCACTTTTTGTTTTAGCATCTTCACTAGTTTCTGCTACTTTACATAAAGCTTCTTTTATTCGGTCAGATTGGTATCTTATTGCTTTAACACTCTCTACACGACTTTCCCAACGTGTAGTTGATAATGTTTTAAGAGTTAAACCATTTATATGATCCTGTAAAATCTTCCAACGCTTTGTAGAATTAGCAAAAACACAATAAATGTGTTGAACCACCCCAAAAAAGGATTTTGCTTTCACACAACAGTTTGCCATATCACATAGTGTTAAATTAAGAGAATGACAACCACATGGCATGAACAAAGCTTTATGATTTATTTCAAGTAATCTTTTTTGTACTCCTTGATTTTTCCCTTTCATATTAGAGCCATTATCATAACCCTGTCCTCTCACATCATCAATTTTAAGACCAAGGGATTCTAGGACAGATTGCAATTCAGTGAAAAGTCCTAATCCTGATGTATTTTTCACAATTAAAAACTCTAAAAAGTACTCTTCTATTTTAACTGGACTCCTTGACACATCCACACATCGTATTATCAAAGTCATTTGTTCCTTGTGACTTGAATCAGGAGTGCAATCAAGTATCACTGAAAAATATTTTGCTTGTTTGATTTTCTCAATTATTGCACTTCTGACTTTTGATGCCAGCAAAGATATCATCTCATTTTGAATCTTATGGCTAAGATAGTGATAATGAATCTCGTCATTTTGAATTCGTCGAAAATGTTCACGCATTATTGGATCAAATTCTGCAACCATTTCCAATATACCCAAAAAATTACCATTATTTTCTTCATAAATTCTCTCTTTTGTTCCACGGAAAGCAATATTATTTTTAGCAAGACATTTGACAACAGAAATTATTCTTACCAAAACATGTTTCCAGTGTTCCTTCTCTCTCCTAATTTGTTCTTGTATGCCTTTATCAATTGTTTCATTTTTTTTTCAATCTGCTATGTAATTCAATCCAAGAACTCATGTTAGTTATGTGTTTAGTGCTATTTTCATGTTGTTTAAGCCTCTCACTAAGATGTTTCCAATCTCTAAGTCCTTCATTTGCTAATTGGCTTCTACTACACATTGTCTTAAACAACTTACAGCAGAAACAAAATACCTTATCCAACTCCTTTGAGTATACTAGCCATTTTCTATCATGAGTCTCTCCATTTGGTAACTTTCTCATGTAATACGTTGAGGAAAAATGTCTAAAGTTTTCATCCCTAGGAAATTTGATATTATTATCTCTTGCAGGACCTTTTTCCACAAGTAAAGCTCTCATTTTTTCATCAAGATTATCCCAAATTCTATTATCACAAAAGTTTAAAGGAAAACTTGGTTCAACACCCTCAGGTTCAATGTCTTCATTATTACAAAGATGGTCAATATCTTCATTCTCAATATGTTCATTTTCTTCACCTAAGTCACCTACATGTTCATTAAAATCATTCTCAGTTCCTACTAATTCTTCCACATGATTTTGTTGTTCAGATTCATTGACTAAATCATTATCAATTCCTACAAATTCTTCAACATGATTTTGTTGTTCAGATTCATTGACTAAATCTTCAGTTGAGTTATCAAGTGAACTATTTGTTTTATTAAGAAAAAATTTATCTAGAGCTCCAGTTTGAGATTTAGTTAATTCTTCTCTGTCCCTTTTTCTTTTTCTTTTTTCACTTCCAGATGGTTGTTTCTTAGGGAACATTGTTACTTGAAAACAGAAACAGTACAAGTAAAATCAATGCAATCTTACTGCTTAAAAGAATAAACAAAGAACAACATAACCTGGAATTTGAGAAATCCCCCTCAACAACAACAAACTTGATATTTCCAAATTTGCAGTCAAATAGGGCTTAAAAGAATTCCTGCAAAGAGAATGTTTAACTCATGTGAATTCACAGATCTATAAACAAACAAAATCAGCACCATAAACCTAAATTAGAGAGAAGACTAAGACATTCAAACCGGATTCTATTGGTATCTTTTCTTTTCCACTTTTAACAAGAATTTGGCTCTCTTTTTCGGGCAGCTACATGAGCAAAAATTTTCAGACTGCACATCAGGGCCTTGCTTCCCTGAATAACTTTTTATCAGCTGTAACTATATTGTAGTCCATTGATTATCTAATTGGCATGAGTTTTTAGTATTTTTGTGCCGGATAGTTCTAGCATCAGCCTTATCCCCATACATGTTCGGTTGTACCCTCTTTGCTGCTTGTTTTGTTGATGTTGAATTCAAGTCTCAATTTACTTGAAATGGTTTTGATAATGTTCTATTAGGAAAACGTGCTGAAAGAGATGGAAAATAGAACCTAGAAAAAAAAAATTGAAGCAAAGAAATGCAAACAAGTAGGTGACTCGTAACATAATAAATGCATAACCAAAACCCCAAATCAGAGATGGTGAACAAATTCAAATGGAATCTACTGATATTCTTTTCCTCTATGGACAAGAATGAACAAAAGAGAAAACCCAAGAATCGAATTCTTCCAACATCTTCTATTATGAACAAGAACGAACAAACACCCAGAAATCGCATTCCATCCGCATCTTCCTCTTATATGAACAAGAACGAACAAAAAGAAGAAAACCCAGAAACAAAAATCAAAGAAAAGGGCAATCATGTATTTGGAACTTGGAAGATGGTTCCACTTACATGGTTTTGATTGGGAAGCTGTTGCCTTCTGACGGTTCGGCGACTATGGTCATGAAGCGGGCGATGAGATTCCCTGTCCATGATATTGTGACACAGTTACACAGAAACAAAAGAGCACAACTAGCAACCAACCAGTGGGCCTGCTGGAGTGCTGGGTGCTGCTTCTTCTTCTTCTTGTTTTTTTTTTTTTTTTTGGGCTTGCTGTTTGGTTGAGATGGAGTTCAAAGGACTTGAGGAATGAGGATTTCATTGATGAATGATGAAGGGTTGAGCCGTTGAGGGGTTTCAGGCTTTGATTGCTGGGTAGCCTTGAGGAGAGGAAACGTCTTCTACTTTTCTTGTTAGGAGAGGAAATGGTTTTGGAAATTGGAATTTTGGGCCCCCTGAAAAATGGAGGTCGGGGCGGGTGCACTGACTGCCCCCCTCCAGGGCCGGGCCTGCCAATGCATGTGGCCCTCTTTTATGTTGTGTATTGTGCAAAAGAAGGAAATTAAGAGACAAAAGCAATGGAGAAAAAGAGGAGAGGAGAGAGGAGAGGAGATCGAAAGAGAAAGAATGGAACGCTTCGGCGACAGGAGAGAACACTATGATAAGAGGTGAAGACGAGAGGTTTTTAATGGGAGAGGGTTTTCTTGGATTTTTTTTTTTTTAACGTGAGGAGTGCGCCATACGGTCCATAGCCCGGCCCTTATGGACCACTCTCAAATATGACCGGCATGGCCGCCCTAGGGTTACCCTACATGGGTCTGCCCCTGCCTGCCCATTCACGGTCATAAGAATATAATTAAAATCTACAAAATGGAATAAAGAAGCCAAGGCCTTAATGTCCAAAATAATGGGATTTATGAACGAACCAACCATAATCTCCCTTCAAAACTTATATTTCTTTTTCATCATCCATCAAATTTCGAACCCCATCCAAACCATTTTACCTTGCCTTTTCTAACATGGCTAAGAATGCGCTCACGTAGGCCTCTTTTGAATGGGGGACTTTGTTTATCCCATGTTGACTTGGACAAAGGCATGCCTTATGAATAAACATATGCATATTTATATACTATAAAATATATATCCTTTGCAAAGCAAACCTGATTGATCCAAGTCATTTAACTGAGCTGCACTTGGTCAAAGAAATTACAATTTGGTCTAATATGTGTAAGTCTCATTCATGTTGGGCCGTGCTGAATTAGCTTTTACTTACAATTTAGGTCAAGTTTGTCTTGACCTAATTGAAACGGTGTTCAAACGCGCATGTCCAAGTTCTAAAAGGGAAGGGATGAGGCAATTGGAAAAATTTATCATCTCCATACCAGACAGGTTTCCGCATATAAGAAAAATGAAATATGTACTATCTCAGCAACCCACACAATGACCATCGCCACGCCAAAGCTTTTATGCTTGTATTGATGAAAGATTGCCCCGGAAACAAAACAAAAGGCACCACTCTCCAAAATGGGGGCATGCAAAAGAAAAACAGAGAACTCCACTTAAAACATGCAGTCACCTTTAAACAAAAAATATTAAAAAAAATCAAGATCCCAGTATGTTGTCTGGAGAAGGCTGGTTACAAAGAATGAATAAAATTTAAAGATTGGTGCAAGCGAAGGGAGAGGATGATCTTTCTAGGGGGAGAGAGAGAGAGAGATCCTTAGTGAAGTAAGAGCTTGCAACTTCCATAAAGGGGTTTCTGCCATTGATTTATTTTTATTTTTACTTTAAGGTAAACTTGTATTAAGAAGGAACAAAAAAAATAGAAAACAGAGAATTGAGAAGCCCCTAGAACTAGAAATTGCCTAACAGGGAGGCGAACAGAGATACCTTTCCAAACAAAAACATAGAGGCGCAAAGGAAATTACGCTGAGGATCGAAAAACTCCAAAACGACCATAAAAAAAGCACTAGATAAACACTCTAAAGAAGACAAGGATGGGATGAGGGGGAAAGGCCGAAATCTAACCTGGGACTAAAGTGACCATACTCTTAAATCGATCCAAGAAAACTGCCTTTGCTCTCTCCAGAGAAGGCTTCCTATTGATGTGCTTTGTGTTGTTCTGAAGGTACCATAGGACAAAGATGGCGTGGAAGAAGATTGTAGCAGCACACTTTCTTCCAGAGACATATCCTTCCTTAGCACTTGACTTCCATATAGCTGAAGCAGATAGAGAAGAGGGGGTCATAACCCCACAAGAGCTGAGAAGCCAAATCCAGAACTGTTAGGCCAAGGTGCAAGAGGAAAACAGGTGCAGATCATTTTCCTCTCTATTGAAGCAGTTGTGGCATCTTGATGCCAGAGACCAACCTTTGTATTTGGCCCAATCTTTTGTCGGAGTTCTCCAGTGCATAAGACGCCAACTCAGGCAGGCCAAACCTCTCTATGGAAGTTAAAGAATGCATGATTTCTCAGCTTCCAAAGGCAAAAAATGAAGATGAGAGGGTACTTCCTATGGTCCTCAACTCCTCTGGAAGAGAGTGTGGAAATTGTCTATCCTTCCCAATCTCCAAACCTTTTTGTGGAGATGCTTGCATGACAGGTTTCCTATAAGTCATAAGTTGGCATGTTGGATGGAAGGTCCCTCACCCCTCTTGTTACACCCTGACCCTAACTAAGCATTTTTAGTGTTAATTAATCTTGTTTTAGCTAGATTAATTATGCTTAGTTACTAATTATGGTAATTAGTGTTAATTAGTCCTTACGAATTGAGTTGGTTGAATCTTGAGCCTAAGGTAAGTGAGTTAGAACCGGTTTAACTCAGTTAAGTGGAGTCAATGGCTTTTTCATAATTATCGATTTTTGCAATTTGCGTCATTTATACATCATTTTGGCACCAACACATTTATCTCGTCGAGTACGCCGACTTTCGTATTTGACTCTACTTCATTTGACCAACCATTGAATGAGTGGGCCCTCATTTGACTCAAATTAGAAATACTAGAACTTGGTGGACTTATTTGCAAAAGAGACATCCTTATCCCTTTATATATAACCTACTCCTTTCCTTTTCATTCCTTTTCATTCCTTTTCATTTCCCTTCTCTCTAACCTTCTTCCTCCTTACTCTTCTTCTTCTTCTCTTCCCCAATCACTACAAAGATTGTTGCATGTGGCTTTGGGAGTTGGGATTAGGCTCATCTTCATCTTCTGCATCTCTCCTTCACCCTTGAGACTAGGACACTCACTCTACACTCTCAATTCGAATTCCTTACCATAGGTAAGAGCCAAACTCCATTTGAGTTGTATTATTGAGTTATTATAAGTGTCATGGAGTCATGAGACTCATGATTTACCATGCATATATTTATTCATTTCATCTTTCAATTCCCATGTATTCACTTGATTAGGGTTAGAGTTTTGGGGGTTTTGGTCTCTTAAGCTATTTGGAGTGGAGAAGGCTTTGGAAAGCTTAATAGAGGCAAGTATAAGCATAAAATAGGATCTACATGTGGATATCTTTCATTTGATTCAAATAGAATTCTTTCTCAATGATTCTAGTTTCTTAATGTATAAATGATTGAGTTTTTTTTGTGGGTTAATTGATAAATATGAATGGGGAAGATTTCATGTCATGTATAGAGCAAGGGAAATCTCATTTATACAGGTTTTGTGTAGTAGAAGAGAGTTGGAAATGAATGAAAAGGAAGAACACTTGAGAAGTCGAAAACGAGGAATTATGGACAGTTCGCTCGAGAGAACTGGAGTATTCGCTCGAGCGAACCTTCCTTCTGAACCCAAGCTCGAGCGATCATAAGGAGTCGCCCGAGTGAACAACTCTCTAGATGGAGTCCGCTCGAACAAACATGGGTCTGCTCGAGCGAACCTGAAGCTGTAAACTGGGCTTCTCTTAACCCAATTTTAAGGTGAATTATCACTCTTAACCTATATTAAACCACCCTAATAATTCCCAATGGATAATTAAGGTACACACCCCCATTTCATAGGAAATAAGGCTTCCAATGACCTTTATGTTTTTAAAATGGAACCATTAACCTCATTAATTAGCCCAATGGAAATCATTAGTCTAAATACTATGCTATGAAGGTTAATTTAGAGATTCAACGTATTTTTCATATTAAGTGACACTCAAATAAGTAGTCGTACGTTGATTCTCCTAATCTGCCTTGTATTGGACGGTGAGAGACTATGAGAATAGTTAGACTTGCTAGTAAAAGTCTTGATTTTCTTAAATCAATTGTATTTCATATTGAGATTGAATTCCCATTAATATCAATCCTAGTTGATAAATTAGTTATGTTATTATTATCATTTGATTTGATTATCCATTCTTCCAATTCGTTATTACAATTGTTATACAGTTATTCGATATTTGATGGGAACTTGAATTGAGTAAGTATTAGAGTATATGAGGGTGTTATTCGATTTGATTTGTGAACAAAATATAAGAACTTACTCAAATTCAATTTTATTTGATTCGATCGAGTCGGCACTACTTAGCTTCGACCTTGTGATACCCGACGGGGATAAACTTGGTTTGATTATTTGAGACTACTGCAGTATGTCGTCTGGAGCACCGGAACTCCAGAACCGGGTAGCCAGCGAGCCTTTGGCCAGGCCACTGGTGATATCCTAACTAGATTTGCTATCTTTGAGAGGATGAGCTTAATGTAGTAGCCAATTAGTGTGTATACCATTCATTTGATTCAAAGAAGCATAAGTTAGTCTATTTTAGCACAATTGCCTAGTTATTCCTTTACATCGACATCTTATTAATTAATTGTCATTTACATTCATTAGAAACATTATGATTTCCTATTTATTGCTTGTACTTGCCAATTCGTCGTATTTGAGGTACTATTCTTGGTGTCACAGGTGCAGATGTAGCTCCCGGCCTTAAGGAGGTCCAGGAGGGAGAGGACGATACCTAAGAGGTTCCTCTAGGATTAGAGGAGTGGCGGACGTTGGGCCAGTGTAGATACTCCTCATTTGGAGAGTGTCGCATAACTTTTTGAGGGTTTATTATAGGGTGTGACTAGCCCCTTTTTGTGTGGGTCACGCTTATCATTTCATTTATATTTTGTTATACTTTTGGTATTGATGTACAGGGCGCCTTTGTAAAAAATATATATTTGTATAATTCTTTTGTATTTAAACTCAAATGTTGTAAATGGACTGGATGGGGAATGATATTCATTTTATGAATGAAATTACAGCTTCCGCTACATTTTAATGTTGTTAATGAATTTAAGTGAGTGAAGCTCACAAGTGAAAAAGTTATTTTTCTCCTTCGTGTGGTTGTATTTGACTCGTGACAGGTACAATCACACGGGAGTACGTGTATCTTACCTCAGGGATTACCTTAGGCTAGGGTGATTCGGGATCGAGATGTGACACATTTTCCCTTTATTCCATATAGTAGAGGGGACAGTTACCCACCTCTTTTGCCAAATGTTCTTTTTCGTTAAGGGTTTGGCAACTTTTCTCCGGTGCCATTGATAGCCCCACTGGATACAGCAACCTATTGGAATCATTCCTTAAATGCAATTCTATACACATGATCAAATTAGGAGCCATTGTCTCTGGGCATATCTAGAATACCCAAAATAACCTTATTTTCAATAAGGAGAGTGCTATTGGCACCGCAAAATTTTCTCTCCCCACCGCACTAGTAGACAAAAAAATAATTTTTCCTAAACTACCCCTCCCCTCCTCCCTCCTCCCTCCTCCCTCCTCCTCCTCCTCCTCCTCCCCCTTCTCTCCTCTTCCCTTCCTCTCCCACCCTCCACCCTCTTCCCTCATCTCCCCCCCCAGTCTCCGGCGGGGAGGGAACCCCGGCCGGCTGACCGGTCTCCCTCCCCCTCTCCCTCTTTCTTCCTCCCTCCCCTTCCATTTTCTTTCTCTCTTCTCCCTCTCCTTCCCTCTTCTCCCTCTCCTTCCCTATCCTTCCCTCCCCTACTCCCCCACTCCCCCTCCCCCTCCCCCTCCTAGTCGCCGGCAGGAGGGGGAGTAGGGGAGTAGGGGAGGGAAGGAGAGGGAGAAGAGAGAAAGAAAATGGAAGGGGAGGGAGGAAGAAAGAGGGAGACCGGCCAGCCGGCCGGAGCTCCCTCCCCGCCGGAGACTTAGGGGGGGGGGGAGATGAGGGAAGAGGGTGGAGGATGGGAGAGGAAGGGAAGAGGAGGAGGGAGGAGGAGGAGGGAGGAGGAGGAGGAGAGGGGAGGGGTAGTTTAGGAAAATCGATTTTTTTATTTTTTTTTGCAGTGGGAAGAGAGATTTTTGTGGTGCCAATAGAGCCCCTCTTTCAATAAACATCCCCCAGCCCAGCAAGTAAGAAATAAAGCCATTGCTCACCTTCTGCAATGGAACTTAACGCAATTCTATGTATATCCAGCATTCTACGCGGGCTCCTCTAGATAAGTGGCTCCCTCCGCCAAGATGGTTAAAGTTCAACTTTGACTGTAACATGCCGGAATTCCAAAGTTGTACTTAGCTTAGTTAATTTTGCTTTTAGCTAATTAAGCTCGTTTATAAGCCAAATAGGTCCGATTAATCATTAGGGTCGCATGTGCGAAGTTGGGTTGAGATCCGAGCCCGTTTGGGTACAGTAGAGGTGTGTGTTGTTTTTTCTAGGAAAGTTCCAAAAGGCTTTTTAGCATTTTCCGCTTTTCGGGATTTTGGCACCATCGGATAGATTACGTAATTTCATGGACTTTATACTTCTATTGCATCTCAATCCGGACCCTTGAACCTGACCCAAAACATGACCTTACCCAACCCAAGGCCCGTGCCCGTTTGGCACTTTACTTTTAAAGTGAAGTTGAGTGAAGTAAAAAAAAAGAATAAATAAAATATGTAGTGGGTTATGATGGTATTTTGTTTGTAGTTGTTTGGAATGAAATATTTTTGACTTTTTGTATGGAAGAAGGAGTTTTTTTTATCTTTTAGTTAATAATTATAGTTGCTTTTTGACTGTTTTTTAAAAAAGATGAAGGGAATTTTGATAAAAAGTAATTTTAATGTAATATTTAAATTAACTTAATTTTACTTGACTTTACTAGTCAAATTACCAAACGGGATTTTCCCCACCTCCCGACCTTTATTCCATGTCAACCCCACTTCCCATCTCATTCTCATGTGCAACCCACCCACCTTAATCCACGTGTAACACCCCCACCCCCATTGCACTTTCCCCATTCCCCACTTAGGTCCCGATGGACCACCCCCTCCCCTTCTCATTCACTCCAGAACAGCAGTCATTCCTCCCTCTCTTCCTCTCATCTCTCTTGTTCTCTCTCCCTCCCTCACGGCTTGCTGCCATCGTAGCCGGACGCCGCCATCACCACCGCCGGCCATCTCTCCTCTCCAATCTTCCATCTCTCTCTATTTTCCCCTTCTCTCCCTCATCTCACCTCACTCACTACCCCACTGTTCCGGCGCCATCACAGTCGCCGCCGGACCCACCTGCGCCGCCGCCGAGCTTCCCCATCTCCGGCGAACCCAGCCCACTCCATCTCTCTCCCTCTTCCCAGCTCACGGCAGTCCCACCTCTCTCTCTGTTTTTCCCCCATTTCCCTTCTCTGTTTCTCTCTTCTTTTCTCTGTTTTCTTTCTTGTTTCTCTTTCTTTATTTCATTCTCTCTCTCTTACTTTCCCCCCTCTCACCCACCTCCCTGCCAACGAAAATTACCCCACCCATTTCTTCATCTCATCTCACCTCATCTCTCCATCACCTCACTCCACTCACTGTCAACTTGAGTTGACTTACTCCCCCACCCATCTCACCATGTCATCGTTTCTCTCTCTCTCTCTCTCTCTCTCATTCTCTCCCATTCTTTCTCTCATTCTGTCTTTCTTTCTTTCATTCTGTCTTCTTCAATCTTCTTGTCAATGGACCACCAAGACCCTCCATCACCACCAATTTAGTGGGCCACAGATCAAGTGGGCCCCACAACCTCCCCATCTCAATTTCAATTATTTTTCTCTCCTTCTCAATCTTTCTTACCCACCTTGCTGGAAATTGATCTTAGAGGCTGCCCCACAACCTCCGATCATCACTATCATCTTCGCATGGACCCCGCGAGCATCTCACCCTCAATTTGCAAGCCACCACTCCATCCACCCATCTGTTGGTAAGCTCCCCTTCCCCTAGGTTTGGTTTATGTGCTTTGGGTGTGGAGTTGTGTTAAGATAGCTTAGAGCTTTCCATTCTTTTAGTTTTATATTTTAATTTAGTTTTATTTTGCTATTATCCCTTATCTTTGGTTTGTTGGGCTATGGAGCTAGGATTTGTGGATTTGGGCATTTTCAACCAAAGGCAAGTAGATATTTATATATATGCTTGGATATGTTTGTCTCTCCTTTGACTTGATGATTGATGATGATTTAGATAACCACATGCTCATTGATGTATTAATGCTTGAAAACATGATAATTGGGTTGTATTGTTTAATGAAATGGATTTTGATGTTAATGCTTAGATTGATGAAATTGTAGGATGGGTTTGGACTGGTTTTACCCTTGGAATGACTGCATATCAGGTTCATGGAACTTGAAATGGATTGGACCCATTTCACTGCAGTTACAGAACTTGGGTTTTGTAACTGTAGTGTATGCGGTCGACCGGGCCCCTTGACACTGAGTTAGGTTCTCTGGAGCCTGACAAAATTACTGATCCCATTTCTTGCTTACAACTGCCAGTCGACCGAGCTTGTGCCAGGTCGACCGTGCGTGAACGATGCCGACCCGCGGGTCGACCGGAGAAATTGCCAGGTACCTTTTTGAAGGGCCTTTTGACCCTCTTTCGGTTGGACTTAGGTGGAACTTCGGCTACCCTTTTGGACTCATTTGACTATGTGTGAAGATGTTTTGAGTCGATGTTCTTTACGGTTAATCCGGTTGTATCGGGTTCCAAACTTTCTCAATCTTGAATGGTACGGGACAACGGGATATCCCCCCTCCTCTTATATCTATGCACGAAGATTGTTTGTTTGGGTATCGCGAACCCTATTCCTTTCGTTGACTGAGTATGGTTGTACGATGCCTTGGGTTTAACATTTGTACCTAGGATTGGATTGTTTATCGCTCCTGATTCCGAACTGTACCGTCTGGTACTTATCTACATGTTGTGTACATGTTCTCTAGCTTCGTTTACTTTGTTTTGTTTTTGGATCACTTGATGAACCTAGGTGATGAACTTAGGATCCCCTTTGATGTTCCACTTGTCTTGATGATTGATGAAAGTGTTGAGGCTAGGTGGTTTTGATCGTAAAAGCTTGATGAGGACTACTTATTGTGTCGATATTGAAGAAGCTTGCTTGTCTTGTCTTGATCTTGATTTAATAATGGAAAGTAGTTCTCTATTGTTTGATGAATCTTGTTCACCCAAGAAAGCCTAGTCCCTCACTATTGTTTGTTTAGGACTCCTTGTGTCAGGCACCACTCAACTGTATATCGCCCAACACGGATGGGGCACCATCTGTGTTAGGACTTTGATGAACGTCTGCGCAGTACGAATTTTTACATTTTGATGGGTGTACACCATCGGATACATCTTGAATACTTGATTTTGATGACTAATGGCCTCTTGGTATCCATCTTGCTTATTGTCGGGTTTTTATCCTGTGCCTTTTGTTTGCCGGGTATATCATGTGCCGCTTGATATCTCCACCACGACTCCATGTGAGTATGGGAGGGCAATGATACTATCCCGTGGTAATTAGCATATGTGGACTGCCTATCTTGTTAGATGTTTATGTTAGTTTGATTATGATTCGAATGCTATGCGCTTCTTATGATCAGAATGCTATGCATGTCCTATGATCTTGTCTATCGTTTACTCTGATTCGTTCTGCATATCTATTGATGTTTTATATATATATTTGACTACCGACCGTCGTGTCTGATGCTACTCTTGGTGCATAGGTACCGAGTACATTTACCTTTGGGAAAGTGGAGGCGTCGCTTCAGGCAGTTTAGTCTGATGGTGAGTACGAGTTGTGTGTCGATGGTATTGTCGTCGTGACCAGCACACGAGTGCCTTCATACTTTGGTTAGTTCATATTTATTCTCTTTTGGCTTAGATTTTGATAGAAGCTATTAATTAATATACTTTTGTTATCTTTTGCTAAACTTAAACTATAGAAAAGAAAGATGTGTATACTCTGAAATGTTATATTGTACCATTTGTTAATCATGATGTTCCGCTGTGTTTTATGGCTACCGAGGAAATATTTATACCTCACCACGGACTTCGATCCTATGGGACATGATTGGGGCCAGGTAGCATTTGATTAATGTTGGAAAAATCTTAGTTGGCCCTAATCTCATGCATAACCCCGGTTTCACTTTTGGGGGCGTGACATTGACGGTTCCTTCAATCAAGCCTCAATTTCAGCTGGTATTGGAGGTATAATCAGAGACCCCCTTGGAAATATGTTCTCTGCATTTGCTGGTAGAGTCAAGTCTATGCACCCCCTAGAAGCTGAATTATTAGCTGTGGAGAAAGGCTCGGATTGGAGATTTCATCTCTTGAAATTAAGTGGGACAACCTTGTCGTGGTTTCTTCTGTGCAACAAGCAGTCAATATGGCTTGAGATATAATGCCTACCTAGAAGAAAACAATAGGTTTGCTGACAAGCTTTCGTATTTGGAGGATCTCTTATTGCAAAAGATCCGTGAATATACAAAGGGCTAATGACTGCAGCAAAATATACTAGAGCCTTCTGCTATCATGTTGACATAAACTCAAATACGTCACATATAACTATTCTAATATCTGATGATTCAGACTACAAACCTCCATGACTACTGGCCTTAGGATCAAACTTTATGGGTTTTGCTTCTGGGTTCGTTTTGTTTTGTTCTTGGGCCATGGATCTTTTTTGTTTTCCTTTGTTTTATTTAATATGGACGTGGGTTGTAATCTTTTGTACTTTTCATAGCTATAGTTTCTAATATAATTCTCCCTTTGGGCAACAAAAAAAAAAAAAAGTGCAATGACATTCAAGAATAACATTGGATACCAATCCTGACACTTTAAAGAGAAAAAAAAAAGTGGCTGGAATGCTTTTTTTTTTTCATCTATTATATCTTAGAGATGTAAATGGGTATGAATTATATACATTGCTTACAACCAATTGTTAAAAAGTGGGATGAAAGGTCCACATCTCCTCTAATTTGAAAGGGAAGTTGTGGCAAGAGAAGGGTGCTTTACCATTCAGAGAGAGAGAGAAGGAAGCTTTGCGGGTTAGAAGCATAGGACAACAGTCAGAGGATAGGCAAGGAAGATGATGTAAGATAGGTCCTCAAACTGCTTGATCCGTTTTGAATTGGAAAGAGCTCTATCCAATTGCTCAGCCACATATGAAGCACAACTTCTGTTAATAGACCGGGTGAATTGATTTCTTTCTAACCACAAGTCTTTGAGACCCAAATTCTAGACCATGTCATTGAAGTCATTAACCGCGGCAGCAACAAGTATTAGACTAAACTTTTCTGAAGCTAGGAGAATGGCATTGGAATCTCCATGATTCACGCAACACCAAGGAAGAGGGGTAGAGGATGGTTGTATTAGGTGTTGATAAAGATTTCTCCTAATAATGTAGTTAGTGGACCGTGAAATCCAATAATGAGACTGGATTGCCATTGGAGGAATTGGTGAGGCTAACAGTTAGGTGTTGGGAAGAACTATCAATCATGGAAAATGCCTATGTAAATTATAGAACTCATTCACTATTTATATATGTTCGCATGAAGACGACCCTTGCTAAGCCCAGGTTTGAATTGAAAAGAACAAATAACAACTATTGAAATATAGATGTATAAAATATTAAAATTAGAAACAACTATTCTCCCTAAGAAATTATAAATAGAACAAGAACAACAAGGAACAAACTATTCTCCTTAATTAAGCTTGCGGAGATTTTATTAACAATCCTCCGGTGAAAAAGATACCTGACGCGACTCAAGATCAAATAAAAATCTAATGTTCTTTTGCTGATATGATCCCAATATCGTATCTTTACCTTCTTTTAAGATTCCTAAACAAAAAAATTCTTTAGCTACAATAAAAGAGTTCTTTCCCGAAACCACCAAATTTGCCTCATCAAAATGGTATCTGATGGCTGGAATTCCGGGCATATGTTCCATTTTTTCATAGCAAAGATCCGCCAAAACTGATCCAAATCTCCCACCGTATGATTTTAGCCCAGAGAAGTAAGTCCTCAGGTATCCCACAATTACTTCATATGCAAACGGATGCATTCTAGTAAAGAGGGTCCCCGTATCAATGAGCATTCCTCCACCGTCCGACTCTTTAAATAAATATCGAGGCAGCCCTAGTTGACAGTTACCGACATAGTTTTCAAAATCAGAATCGTATCGCAAAGCGTTCATACCCATGAATCGAATCGAATCGCGAATCGTAGGATTTTTTATTTTTCTAATAAAAATGAAATAAATTAAAAATTAAAAGAAAGAAAGTAATTATTCATAATCATCAATTTTCCCATTTATTGTAGTATAAAGTATAAACATAATAACAAGTAAATCTATCATACAATCATATCAAGAACATCATGACATATATTAATATATATATATAAATGAAATAAATGATGTGTCAATAGTTAAATAAGTTCAAAGTATCAATATATATTTTTTAGTATCTTTAAATAAAAAATAAAAATAAAATAAATCGAAACCATCAATCTTACACAGTAGGATATCTCTTAAAGTTAAGAAAGTTCATGAAGAAAAAAAAACCAAAATAATGCTTTAGTTAAATGCATGTTCTTTATTCATCTTTAAAACCTTATCTAATCCGTAAAAAATTCTTACGAGGTTTCTATAACTACTAAATAACCTTTTAAAAATACAAGCGATAAAAGGAGAGAATAAAGAAAGAAAAAAGGGTAAAAGATTATTAATATTAATTTATTGGTTGTAGCTATTCTCGCTTAGCCGAATCGCTTGAATCATAAGATTCGATGAAACGAGTAACGAATCGTAGGATTCACACTTGAATCCTAAGATTCATTTGTAAATGGGATTCATTACATAGATATGAATCATTTTCCTTAAGATTCGGGGTACGAATCGTAGAATTCTGATAACTATGGTTACCGATACTAATATCAATTAGCTCCACGACATAGCCACCAGAGAGTTCTCTGAAAAAAGAGAGTATCACGAAATAAGATCAATTCTTCTTTTATTATAAGAGATAAATAAAATTATTTACTTAAAACGAACTAACTCTATACAGAGAGGACAAAAAAAAGTAGGCCGAGAGAGAGCGGATGAATGAGAGTGAGAGAAATGAGACGAGAACATTAAAGTGGAGAATATGTTGGAAGCTGAAACATGATAGTTTGTTCCTTAATCATTATGAAATTTGGTTCGAGTTCAAAAGGTCCAAGGCTTAAGGACTTCATTCTCATAGTTATTACATCACTAAAAGGATTTGATTGTAACTGGAAGAACAGGAGTTGGACAAGAATCTCCCCGGGGCTTCTGTTTTATCTTGGTTTCTAGATGATGTTTACGGTTACAATGTAGAGGAGATCATAGGTTGGGTGATGCATTTCAGTGGTTAATGGTAAGATCAGCAGGTCCCAAGTTTTGGAGTTGGGACCAGCATTTGTAATTTTTGAACCTCGGATTCCTTTGAACCCATCTTTCCCGTACTTTTACTTGAATATGTGGGTGAGAGAGTTCAGCATGTGTTAATTGCTTCTCGCTTGAATGACTGACTGACTTGTTACAATGTAAGGGAAAGATTCCAAGTTCAAGCCTAGGAATGAACACTCTTTATGTGCAAATCTATCTGATCCAATGCAAGCAACAGGATACACGAAAAAACAGATTGGTGCCTTCATCACAGGCCTGGCCCACAAAAATAAAATCACCCTGGGAGGGAGAAGAATGTGTGGCTTTGATGCACCTTGATCGGGCAGATGACCAAACACTAGTGTGGCTTTGAATAATAATTGATAGTGTCATGGGTCCATCGATAATGTGAACCAAACATGGTGTGTGTTTCAGATGGCTGTGATAAAGTTGATCCTTTGTAAACTCCTTGGAATTATCCAATACATGGCCTAAATCTATTTATATATAAACCAAACCAAACCAAGCCTTTTCCCACTAGGTGGGGTCGGCTATATGGATTTGACGACGCCAATCAAATCTGTTTAGGGCCATGTCCTCCGTTAGATCCATGTAGGTAAGATCATGCTTAATAGTTTCTTTCCAACTTCTCTTGGGTCTCCCTCTTCCTCTCCTACTCTTGGCAAACTCCATGCTTTCACACCTTTTAACAGGTGCCTATGTTGGACGCCTTCTAACATGGCCGAACCATCTCAGTCGATTTTCTATTTATATATATTTATATCAAATTGGTTTAATCTGATCATGCTGACAGATTCTCCTCATCAGGTGGGCCTATTGGCATGTTCATATGTGGAGCCCCATTATACTCGTGGTAGAAATTAAATATTCATTTAAACTTCATGGACTCAAAATTCAAATATACTTAGAATTTTAAACTGTAAGTATTTAGTAAATACTACAAACATAAAAACTTTGTAAAAACATTTAAATGTCAATGACTTGAATTGATGTCAAGTTTTTATCAAATTTCTAACTTGGTTGCCTGTTGAATCGATTCGCATTCATATCAAGCATTTTGGTTCTTTTAAAATGGTCTCACTTTTCAGTATTTAAAAAAAAAAGAACATATTATAACATATTCAAATATACCAATTTAGGTGGATACGATGGATTTTTCACAATGTGGTCTTTATATGTATGAGTTGATGAGTGGGACATTGTTTTGTTCATTAACAGTTATGACATGGATGGGTGGATGGGTTTGATCTAGTTGATGTCTTAGCCCTAGATGGTTAACACGGTATGGTTCAACAATTGATCATGGGCCGGGGTCGAATGTAGATGAGTGATTGTTAAAGGATAGGGTGGGATGAGACTTTTCGTAAGTAGGTCCAGTTCCGCCACTGTGATGCATAGGTGGGGCCTGAGTGGGGTGGCCCAGGTGGGGCATCCTGCATGTGGGTGGGTGATGCAATGGGGTTGTGCTGGGTTAGTCAAGTGGGTTATGGGTTCAGCTATGTTGGCCTAATAGTATTCGGGATTTGGTACTAGGATCGGGTCAAGTGAAGGAGAGATATGAGATGGCAGATGGTTGGAGAAGAAGGAAGAGAGATGGCAAAGCTGTGTGAGAGATGGGTTCTGATGGTTGAAAGTGGGCGCTGGTGGCTGATGGTGCAGTAGTGAAGATGTGTAAGGGCTGTTTGGTTGAGTCCAATAATGAAAGATGGTAATGATGAGATGGATGTGTTACCTCTGATGCTACTGATGATTATTGATCTCCTTCCTATACGCTTCTGTTTCCCCAACAACTCGTGACCTGCCGACCAATTTGGATATATATATATTATATCATCTCATTGGGTAGAGATTGAGGTGATGGTATTATTTCCTGAGATACAGTCTAGAGAAATCTGAGTTGCTGGTGATCACCAGCTTAACTGCAACCATCCCGCCATATATGATAGAGACCAATAATCTTCACTTGTGTCAGAGCTAAGATTCTTCTAAGTTTCCATAGATTCTTTTCCTGACCTGCTCGTACTTCCCCCACAATGCTTGAAATAAAAAGGGGAGGTCAGAGAGCTTAATCTTCAGGATGGTGGTGGGCCATCAGTAGTGTGCAGTGAACGTGAGGTGAGATAAATGAATGAAAGAAAAAACAGATGCAAAGAAAAAAAGAAAAAAAAAACTAATATTCAAATGATAACAATACCCGGGAAGAATTGGAGTATGCTGCACTCGACCAACATGAATTGCTACATCATCTTCTAATGTTAGGTAGGTGTAGGGGGTCGACAAGCGGGGCAGACACTACGAAAACCAGCTTTTGGAGGTCTGGTGCAGAAGAGAGACGTCAGATAATCCTAGTCCCAAAATCCCTGCTATCTTATTCCCTTCTTCAAACTCAAAATTAGAATTACTAAAGCCGCATCCAAACCCAAAGTTGCCGACTGTCTGTCTCTCTTGCGACAAACTTGAATGTGAGGTAATCATATCCATTAACATCAAGCCTTCTACCACAGATTCATCAGCATATCTTGCTCTAAATCTGCAAGCGTTATTTTCTTGATGTATACCATGACCATTGCAAAACCGGTGACCAGCCGGAAGAAGTATAGCGGTATCTGGCTGTAAAGGTTGGAATGGTCCAGGTTAGATTTGAGAAAAACAAGGGCGACAGCCTTGGCATTGGATCCGGGTGACATCACTACCTGTGTCGATAATCAGATAGTATTCTTTCACGGGAGTGCCAAACCCAATCACTGGAACATAATCTAATCTGACTAGAAATATTCTAATCTAGGGGTGATGTATTCAGAAGAAGAATAATTGAGTGGGACATCAGTAATATTTGGTTTCCTTTTTCCCCATCGGGCTCTTGTAATTTCAAATCCTCTGTTTACATTTTGTATGTCTGAAATATTTTCTGCGTAGAAAGGGGACTGAGAGGATTTGGGATTAATCGGCTTCAAATGGAAGCCTTGACAACGTAACAAGGCAAGAAGAACGAAAGAAATTGCTAATGAAATTGAGTCCATAGTTAAGTGCAAATAGGTCCCAACAAAAAAATAAGTGCAAATGCAAATACCTTAGCATAGTCATTATATAATCATCTTATTTATGATAGAGGAAGGTAAACCTAGGAAGGTGTACCTTCCTCTAATACGATGATTATATAATGGCTATGCTAACGTATTTGCATTTGCACTTTTTTTTTTGTTGGAACCTATTTGCACTTAACCATGGGCTCAATGTCATTAGCAATTTCTTTCCTTTTCCTTGCCTACTAGTTACATTGTCATGCCTTCAAATTGAAGCTGATTAGTCCAGAATGATCTTTGTCCCCCTTTTACGTGGAAAATATTTCAGAGATTCAAAATATGAATAGAGGGTTAGGGTTTGAAATTACAAGAGCCGGGCGGAAATCAAACATTACTGCTGTCCCAGTCAGTTATTCTTATTCTGAATACATCACTCATAAATTAAAATATTTCCGGGCAGAGTATGTTGCAGAGATTGGGTTTGGCACTCCGGTGAAAGAATACTACCTGATAATGGACACAGCTAGTGATGTCACCTGGATCCAATGCAAAGGCTGCGATCCTTGTTTCCCTCAAGCCCGACCTGGACCCTTCGATCCTATAGGGTCAAAGTCCATTCTACTTCCAACTGAAAACCAATTTTGCAATGGTCCTCGAATCCATAAAGAGGATTATGTTTGCAGATTCAGCATAAAATATGTTGATGCCATGGCAGAAGGCTTGATGTTACTTGATAGCATCAAGTCAGATTGGACTTCCTCTGAGGAGAAACAAACATTTGAAGACTTTGCATTCGGATGCTGATTGAGTAATTCTAAATTTGAGTTTGAGGAAGGGAATAAAATAACAGGGATATTGGGGTTACGATTCTCGGAGGTTTCTCTTCTGCACTATACTTCCAAAAGTTGGTTTTCATACTGTTTGCCCCGCTCCGTGTCGACTGTACAAACTCCAATTCTTCCCGGGTATTGTTATTATTATTTGAATATTAGTTTTTTTTTTTTGCTTCCAATAGAAAACACAAATGTATCTACATCTTTTTTCTTCTTTCATTCATTCTTCTCACCTCACTTAACAGAGCCCCACCATCCATCTCATCATCACCATCTTTCATTATTGGCTCAACCAAACAGCCCTTACACATCTTCACCACTGCATGACCATTAGCCACCTGCACACACTTTCAACCATCGAACCCATCTCTCACACAATACACTGCGCCACTTTCAACCATCCAAACCAATCTCTCACACAGTACACCAACAGATAAGAAACCATTGCCATCTCTCTCACATCTCCTTCACTTGACCCTATCCCAGTACCAAACCCAGAATGCTATCAGGCTAACATAGCTGAACCCACAACCCACTTAACTAACCCAGAACAACCCATTGCATAACCCACCTGCTGGATGCCCCACTCCACTCAGGCCCCACCTATGCATCACTGTGGCGGAACTGGACCCACTTATTGACAATCAACTCATCTACATTCGACTAGCCATGTTAATAAGATATCAACTAGATTAAACCCAACCATCCATCCATCCATCCATGTCAGAACTGCTAATTAAAGGGAGGAACAAAAAAATGTCCCACTAATCAACTCATACATATAAAGACCACATTGCGAAAAATCCATCTTATCCACCTACCTAGGTATATTTGAATATGTTATAATATGTTTTTTGTTTTTAAAAAACTCAGAAGTGAGACCATTTTAAAAGAACCAAAATGCTTGATATGAATGCGAATCATTTCAACAGGCAACCAAGTTAGAAATTTGATAGAAACTTGACATCAATTCACATCATTGACATTCAAATGTTTTTACAAAGTTTTTTTGCATGTTTGTAGTATTTATTATTTGAATTTTGAGTCCATGAAGTTTAAATGAATATCTAATTTCTACCACAAGTTTAATGGGGCTCCACTTATGAACATGCCAATAGGCCCACCTGCTCCATAAACTTTTAAAATCTTATATCATTTTCCAAACCTAAATAACCTTAGACTGGAAGTGTGGTCCCTCACCCCACGTGCAGGGCCTAAGTGTGAACTCCTTATAAAGAGAGAAGAGAGTTTCAATAAGATCCAACTATGTGAAATCATGGAGCTGGGAGTTTCATTCCTAGCATGATGAGGAGAATCTGTCAGCATGATCAGATTAAAGTACCAATGAGATAGTTAATTTAAATATCTATAAATAGATTTAGGCCCTATATTGGATAATTTCAATTGCAAGGAGTTTACAAATGAAGGATCAACTCTATCACAACCATCTGAGACACATACCATGATTGGTTCACATTAGCGATGGACCCATGAAACTACCAATTATTATTCAAAGCCACACTAGTGTTTGATCATCTGCACGATCAAGGTGCATCAAAGCCACACATTATTCTTCTCCTTCCCAGGGTGATTTAAGTCGTGGACCAGGTCTGTGATGAAGGCACCAATCTATTTTTCGTACATCCTGTTGCTTGCATTAGATCAGATAGATTTACACATAAAGATTATTCATTCCTAGGCTAGAACTTCAAATCTTTCCCTTACATAGTAACAATTCAGTCATTCGAGGAAGAAGCAATTAACATATGCTGAACTTTATCACCCATATATTCAAGTATAGGGAAGATGGGTTCGAAGGAATCTGAGGACCAAAAATTACGAATGTCGATTACTCCAAAACTTGGGACCTGCTGATCTTACCATTGACCACTGAAATGCATCACCCAACCTATGACCTATGATCTCCTCTACATTGTAACCGTAAACATCATCCAGAAACCAAGACAGAAGCTCCAGGAGATTCTTTTCGAATTCCTGTTCTTCCGGTTACAATAAAATTCTTTTAGTGATGTAATGACTAATAGAATGAAGTCCTTAAGCCTTGGACCTTTTGAACTCGCACCAAATTTCATAATGATTAAACGACAAACTATCATGTGTCAGCTTCCCAACATACTCTCCATTTTCATGTTCTCGTCTCGTTTCTCTCATTCTCTCTATGTTTAGAATTACTTCATTTTGAGTAAATAATTATATTTCTATATCTTATAATAAAATAAGAGTTGATCTTATCTCATCATACTCTCTTTTTTCAGAGATATCTCCGGAGGCTATGTCGTGAGCCTAATTGATATTAGCATCGGTAATCATCGACTAGGGCTGCCTCAGGATTTATTTAATTAGTCGGACGGTGGAGGAATGCTCATCGACACGGGGACCACCATTACCATAATGCATCCGTTTGCATATAAATTAATTTTGAGATATCTGAGGAATTACTTCTCTGGGCTAAAACCATACAATGGGAGATTTGGAAAAGTTTGGGCGGATCTTTGCTCTGAAAAAATGGCACATATGCCTGAAATTCCATCCATCACCTACCATCTTGATGGGGCAGACCTGGTGTTTTCGGGAAAGAACTCTTTTTATGTAGCTAAAGAATATTTTTGTTTGAGAATATTAACAGAAAAAAAAGATAAAGATACGATATCGGGATCGTATCAGCAAAAGAACATTAGATTTTTATTTCATATTGAGTTACGTCAAGTATCTTTTGCACCGGAAGATTGTTAATTAAATCTCCGCATGCTTTGTTTGAATTAAGATAATAGAGTCAATATGTTATGTGCATGACTTTTGAATAAGTCATAATTTTGAAAGTGTCTGGAGTCTAGAGTCAAAGCTTGTTGCTAGTCAAGAGTTTGTTACTAGTTTGTTGGAGGAGTTGCTAGTTGGTACTCCTTAGGAATAGTTTCTCTTTCCACATCTTTTGCTGTTGTAAGCCTATAAAACGCTGTAACTTGCATTAAATAAGATTATGAAATTGAAAACTTAATTCCTTGAATACTTAGGAAATGAGACTCAATGTTTTTCTTTTGATAAATTGCTACAACCTGATAAATAGGAGAGGAGAGATGAAAGTAACGGCCTTAACTTTCCAGATGGCTCTTCCCTTGAGAAAAATTTGGGTTGTAAAGAAGTATTCCTCAATATCCGTCCATTAAAAAATATAAGGCAATTTGGACTCCAAATGGCTTTATAAGTGGATTTACACACTTCTTTGTTCTTTACTGCGAATGTAGTTTTCCATGACTTAATTTGGGAATATATAACTCATTTGATCTCTATTGATTACTTGCCTTCAGCAGTGTGAACGTGGGAGATACCTTGACAACTTTAGGGCAATGGCTAACTGCCAGGGGAACACCCACATATGTGGATAGGGAGTGGTCGCCTTGTCAGACTTGGGTCAACCCCCAAATTTCACATGATAATTTCGGCTTCGCCCCAAAAACCCACATGTGACTCTTGGATTTGTCAATAAAATCCAACTAACCATTTGGATCCGCCCCCCTCTAATGAAAATCCTAGGTCCACCACTTATAACATGAGGCCCACTAAAACATTGTTTGTGATAAAATCCAACCTAATCCATATAAAGATCTGGGACACTGAAAGACATCTTGAACTATATGGGAATATGGTCAAAAGTTTTTTTTTTAGAAAAAGAAATTCATTAAGGAAGCTCAGTTAAGGAGAATAGTTTGTTCCTTTGTTCTCTCTATGCTTTCTTAAGGAGAATAGTTATATCTAATTTTTAATTTTTATGCATCTATATTTGAATAGTTGTTTATTGTTTTGTTCTTTAGTTTTTTCTAATTCAAACCTAGGCTAATTAGCAAGGGCCGTCTTCATGCCAAATGTTATAAATAGTGAATGAGTTCTATAATTTATATGGATTTTGCGATTTCCATGATTGACAGTTCTTCCCAGCACCTAACTGTCAGCCTCACCAACTTCTCCAATGGCAATCCAGTCTCATTACTGGCGTTTACGGTTCCACTAACTACATTATAAGGAGAAATCTTTGGCAACACCTAATACAATCATCTTCTACCCCTCTTCCTTGGTGCATCATGGAGATTTTAATGACATTTTCCTAGCTTTAGAAAAATTTAGTCTAAGACGTGTTGCTGCCGCGGTTAATGACTTTATAACATGGTCTTGAACTCAGGTCTCAATTTGTAACCGTTGCCTTTTTTCCAATGTGATCGTCCTACACCGCCTAGTAACTGAGAGTTACTAAGAAGAACAACAAACGTTTCAGAGAATCAATTTGGTTTCATGCCTGGGAGATCAACCATGGAAGCTATCTTTTTCCTGAGGAGGTTAATGGAACAGTATAGAGAAGGTAAGAGAGATTTACATATGGTGTTCATTGACTTGGAGAAGGCCTATGACCGGGTTCCTAGGGAGATTCTTTGGAGAGTTCTGGAAAAGAAAAGAGTGTGTGGCATATATTGAGGCGATAAAGGATATGTATGATAGAGTCGTGACATCTATAAGGACGACTGACGGCGAAACTAAGGAGTTTCCTATCACGATTGGTCTACACCATGGCTCAGCGTTAAGCCCGTACTTGTTTGCCCTAGTTATGGATGAGATTACAAGACATATCCAGGATGAGGTGCCGTGGTGTATGCTATTTACAGATGACATTGTTTTAGTGGATGAGACGAGAGAAGGAGTGAATGCTAAACTAGAATTGTGGCGGAAAACATTAGAGACAAAAGGGTTTAGGCTAAGTCGATGCAAAACGGAATATATGGAATGCAAGTTTAGTCAAAGTAGGACACCTGATAACATAGAAGTAAGTTTGGGCACACAAAAGATTGTAGAGAAAGAAAACTTTAGGTACCTTGGATCTATGGTGCAACAGGATGGAGGGATTGATGCTGATGTAAGTTACAGGATTCAGGCCGGGTGGACCAAATGGAGGAGTGCTTCGGGGGTTTTGTGTGATCGGAAAGTCCCCCTCAAGGTTAAAGGAAAGTATTATAAGGTGGCGGTACGACCAGCGTTGTTATATGGATCAGAGTGTTGGGCAGTAAAGCATAATCATGTCAAGAAGATGGAAGTTGCGGAGATGAGAATGCTAAGATGGATGTGCGGGATCACAAGGAGAGATAGGATTAGGAATGAGGAGATTAGGGGCAAAGTAGGAATAGCACCGATTGGAGATAAAATGAGAGAAAATCGACTGAGATGGTTCGGCCATGTTAGAAGGCGTCCAACGGAGGCACCTGTTAAAATGTGTGAAAGCATGGAGATTGCCAGGAGTAGGAGAGGGAGAGGGAGACCCAAGAGAAGTTGGAAAGAAACTATTAAACATGACCTTGCCTACATGGATGTAACGGAGGACATGGCCCTAAACAGATTTGATTGGCGTCGTCAAATCCATATAGCCGACCCCACCTAGTGGGAAAAGGCTTGGTTTGGTTTGGATCGTCCTACACCGCCTAGTAACTCGCTGCTCAACGGGAGCTTCCCCTCTCACCCTCCGATTGTCCCCGCCGTAATTGCTGACCAATCTCAGCTTTCATACTGCAGTCTCCTCTCCTCTCCCCTTCAATGCCGCTGACTTCCCACCCCTTTGCAGTCAGTTTCCCTCGCTCGCCGGCTCCATCCCTACTATTCCGACCTCGACCTCGACCTCGACCTCGGCTCCTTTATTCCCTTCTCAGAAGCCGATTGTTTCCGGCACCCCAGACCAGGTAACCTCAGTTCCTGAAATGCAATCCGTACACCCCCCTATTGCCTTGCCACCAACCTCCTCTGTTCCTTTGGTTCTTGAGAACTGGGATGATGCCCTAATAGAACTCCTACGTCAGCACCTAGAGGGCCTCGTTAAGTCTTCTACAGGCATATCCTCTGGAGATACCCTGAGCTCTTCCCAACCCCCTCAGATGATTAGGAGGGCAGAAGACATAGGGAAGGAGCTATCCATCTCCGCCCACCCCCCAACTCATTTCCCCTATCCTTTAAGAGAGCCACCCTTGTTGCTAATAAACCCCCGGACCCATCTCTTCCTTCCCCATCATTTCCAGCTTTCACTACAGAGCAAATAGCAGCTCTTCTCAAAACGGTGAGCTCCTCTGTAAGTCTACAGACACCAACTCTACATTCACCCAAGACCTGGCTAGACCTCTTCCCATACTCCAAGCCCATCTCCCCTACAGAATACCCTCTTTCTTCTTTGAAAGAGGGCTAACTAACTATGAAGATCCCTTCCAAGATGATTGAACCCAGCAAAAACTCTTTCTCCTTTGCTGCCATAGGAAGATTTCTGTGCAAAAGACCATCACTAGAATGGGTGTCTCAATACACTAACACCCATTGGAACCTCTCCAAGCCTTGTCTCATTTCCCTAACTGACAGGGGCCATTTCCTTTTCCGATTCAGCTCTAGTGAGGACAAGGAACTCCTCTCTCACTCCCCTGTCACTCTGCAAAATAAAAAAACTGCATCTCCTATCTTGGTCTCCCGGACAAGGTCCTTTTGAATGGCCATCTCTTCACCCAGTTTGGATAAGGATACAAGGAACTCTTTATCATTGTTGGAGTCGCAACATCCTCCTCTCCATTGCCAGCTCAGTTGGTAACCCCCTCAAACTAGATGACATTATAGCATCCCAAAAAATCCTATCATATGCAAGAATTCTGGTCAACTTAAGACATCTCAAAACCTAAGCCTAATCAGATCTGGGTGGATTTAGAAGGGGAATCAGAGGTCCTCCTCTCTATCGCTTATGAGAACTTGCCCTGCCCCAAATGTCAATCCTTTGGTCATCCAGAGGACAAATGCAAATCTGCCTACCATGTCCTAAGGAACCCAATCCCCCCTGAAGTCCAAAGCAGTGAGGGTATCCTTGGCAAGGTTCCAAATCATCCTAGCAATTCACAACCTTCACTTGCTTCCTGCTGTGCATTACAAAATCCCCCTGCTAAGGCCTCATATCCTACTACAGACGCTCCCATTGTGCAGGAACCTTCTATCGCTTTATATTTTTATTTCTGATATTAGGATATTTCTGTAATATAGTGGAGAACTTTTTACACTGTTTTGATGCAAACTTGAAAATTCAGTATGACGCCAACACACTCTTGGCCGAGTGGTGTTGGCACCCTTAGTTATCACACGCATATCCAGTGATTGATCTTTGGGTCTTGAAGTTTAAAGTATCACTCAAGGCTAGCGGTCCAACTTAGCAAAAAAAAATTCCTATTTCTGTTTGGGATTTACCAAAAACTTGACCCTTAAACACAAGAAAACAAGATATGTATGCTTGTGAAAGATCCTGGCTGTTTTGCTTGTGCAAGATCATCGCTATTTATCAATAAGAGCACTCCTAGACCGGGCCCGTGTGAGCCTGAACCAAGCCTGGCCCACATTATGCTAGATTGGGGCTATGTTGTTAGGCTCGTGTGTTGTACCTGGTCTAACTTCATGGCCTATTTATGAAATGGATTGGGCCTCGGTCAATACATTCTCAGAGTCCCAAAGGACCTATGTATATACCACAAAAGGTGTTTATATTCATGAATGGGCTAGGCTTGGGCTGAGTATCAGTCCCATGTTCAGGACCGGGGCCTGAATATTCGGCCTAACCCAACCAGCTCATGAACACCCTCACCATTGCATATACCATGGGCCATGGTTGACAAAACTCGGGCTGCTCACTCATCAGTGTGCTCACGTGATGTGTAATATTAGGGGAATGCCTTTGAATTGAGTTCATGTTACTGTACTATACACATGTAGAACAACACTTTGATTAAATAAACATATGCATCACCTTTATCACAGCACCAACGCAAAATCCCACAATTACCATTTATTTGCCAAGGCTTTTGATGTGATTTGGAAAATTTTCCTCTTCTTTCCGGGCCTTAGGAAGGTAAATCACGCTGGTAGGGTTTCGAAAGATGTAAAATAAGCTAATTTAGAAGCCAAATAGGTCTGATTAATTATTAGGATCGTGCGTGCGAAGTTGGATTGAGATCCGAGCCCATTTTGGTACAGTAGAGGTGTGTATCGCGATTTCTGATAAATTTTGAGGGCTTCTAAATCCAGGCTTGACCCAAACTGACTTACGCCTATTTTATTAATTTTCAAAAGTCAAACCCCACATCCACCCTTTATTTCCATTCCAAGTGACTGAGCCCTCCCCATCTCCGGGAATCGGGAACCTCTGAGTGGGTCTACGCACGGTGACCCATAGCGTAGCTTTCCTAATCATGCAACACTATTTGTATCACTAACATTCATGTCATTGAATCTATCCAAGTAGGGGCCCATTTAAATTGGTGAAGAGAAATCAAACCCATTTAATAATATGCCTTTGATCTTTCCTATTCGGCTATTCCTACTCCTAATTTCTCTCTATTGAATAAGAGTCTTAGAACCTCAATATAAAATCCACTACAGGCCCAAGAAATACTAGATGAGGATGGGATTTTAAGTCTGTCATGGCCCAAGTAACTGGTCTAATATGGCGCCCAAATAAATTCAGCCAAAGGATGGCTATTTGGGTCAAAAAATCATACAAGCTGTGAACCAGCCTCTTTTCCACATAAAGCACTTTCAATTGGCCAAAAGAAAATCTTAAATCTGGTCCAAAAGGAGCCAGAAATTTTTTTTTTTTTGCTTGGTGGCCTAGTGGCCAGGATATGATAAGGAAAGCTACCACTCCAGGGTTCGAACCTTGGAGGGAGCTGTGGGAGGCCAGTGTGCGATCAACAGTTACACTGTGTGATTCCCGAATGATAGAGCCTTATGTTAGATCATATTTGACATTAAAAATATAATAGCGAGAAGGCCCAAAGAACTGGTCATACCAAGTTCCATTTCAATGCCCAAAACAGATCCAAATTTCAGAATTCAGTCCAAAAGTAGGTTCTCAGCACAGGCTCAATTCAGACTTAAATTACTGGTCCCCTAAAAGATGTATTAAGTTTCAAAATTGGCCTGTGTCCAGGCCTAAGCATGCTTGAAAATTGAAGCGAATTATGCACAATAGATTCGTCCTCATTTCCCTCGCAGATTCTGTCATTTCCCACATTTTAGATTAAACTTTTAAATTTTGTAGGTTGAATCGGCTGTAAATTCTGTTATTTATAATTTCGTGCATTACTTTGTACATCGAATGTTATCAGTGCCAGTGTGTTCTCATACTTGTGGATTATTAATTATTTTTTTATTCTTTTGAGGATATAAACCAGAATATTAGAAAATCCAAATAAATGTAAATTTCTTATAAATAAAATTTATGAAATGTGCCAATCATAAAATCAGTCCGGCTGAATTTGATGAATCTCATATGTAAAATCCAAACAATGGGGTGCACATATTGTATGCCTTTGTGAGTTCCTTTGAAGCCCACCTAGATGCATGGAAATGGCCATGCTGATGTGGCTGGCAAATGGCAATGCCTTGTGGGTGGTACAAAAGCATGTACCAACAACCCGCACCACCCACCTAACTTATTTTTAGGTATTCTTTCTTTCTACTTCTTCTATCTCTATATGAAAATCTGACTATGTTGTTTTTATCTTTTTATGTTGCGTTGATTAGGGCTCGTTTGGATGAGGAGGAAATGTAGATGGAGGAAGCCGCCCTTGGACAGGGCATCTTTCTGTGTCTCATCGAAACAAGACCTTATTAGATTTATCATTTTGATATTTTCACTAGTTAGGGCTTGTTTCGCGGGTAAAAAAACAGCATCATCCCATCCACAAGGATACTTTCATCATAAAAAAGCTGTAAAATTTAGTGGTCTGATTTTTTATTTTTTATTTTTTATTTTTTATTTTTTATAATTCAACTGTGAAGGTCAGATGAGTCTGATAGTTGATCCACGGGGATGAAGTGAATGTGATAATTGCTGAAATGGACATTGGAGACTGTAATCTTGGTTGTCTATTCATTTTTTGAAATGGGTCTTCTGTCCATCTAACTCTCTCAAATGGGTTATGCATTTGAGGTTGTTTTTTAGCCTACTTAGAACTTTTTTATGAGATGGGTACTATGGGTTTTGGCTTAATTGTCATTGATTATGTGATGGGTCTTGCTTGTGAACTTCATTCTTCTCTTTGTTTCCTCTTCATTTCTGTAATGTTTACATTAGTACGAACTGAGGTAATGATTTTAAGTTGTGTTGGCTATTTCCTTTTCTCAGATAGCATCAATGACATCTCTTCAAAAATTGCAAAGGCACTGGACAATCTGTTTAATGGTTTAAGATTTATAGGCCTTTGCAAAATCCACAAGGTTAAAAATTTGTACCCACCAAAATAATGCGAGATCATCATTTTGGTGGCTTATTTCCTTGATTTGGCCATTGAAACTCTAATAGGCAGTTAGAATTTGTTACAGTGGAACAAAAAGTGAAATTTGCTAGCAAGTGGAAGAGGTGAAATGTCAATGGTCGAGTAAATGGAACATTAGAGATGGTTAATGGGTTTAGTTGATAGGGATCCATGGGTTGACATGGCTTGAAATCTTTCGTTACCGTTAAAAACGAAAAAAAAGGGTCATTTGCCCGAGTCCACCCCAGAATGCTCGTCAACCCGACTGCACTTGGTGCTGGTCAACCAACTTGAGACACATAACTCCTATTTAAGTTGATACGAACTAGCTACCTCATCTGCAAAAGCTTAGGCCAGACCCAAATTTATTCTACATGAGGCTAGAAATTTCACATCTAAGGACTATAATATAATAATAACAAGAGTAGTAATATGCAGACAATCAACAAGAACAAAAGGAGAAGCAATTGTTCAAAATATTGTAAGTACTACTACAAATACAATCTGACACCAACTATAATATCGATGAGGGAAAAAGAAAAGGAAAGATTAACATGAGCTAATTAATGAAGGTCATATATAAATAAATCTTACTCAAACAAAAGACGGTTCTAATTTGGAAACATGCCCGAAGCATGACTGGTTGAAGATTAAAGATGAAATATATATTGGACTAACCGTTTCCATTACACGGCAGTGCAGGGGGGCATGACCCATGTTGGCGGAGAGGAGCTATGATAAGCTTTTGTCAAGAAGAGTTGTTGGAAAGTCTTATCTTCCATATTGAAAATGCCCACATCTACAAATTTAAGTGGTGTTTCATGGGCATAACGTTCCATACGATCGTCTGTGAAATATATTCGATTCCCTTCCAATCAGGAAAATCATAGAGGGATTTCGGCCAAGGAAAATTACCCGATCACCTAGGCTTTCCAACTCCACGGGATTCTTTTTGTAATCTCTCGTTTCCTCTAATCCTATCTCAAACACCTTAAAATCTGATGTAGTGAAAAAAGACAATATCGAAGTGTGGATATTGATGGATGCAATTATGAGCATAACTCCTCATAATAATAAAAAGGCTCTTACTCGCTGAGTCCGCCACCAAATAAGGATAACATCTATATACTATTATTGGTTCTGTTAGAATTTCTACATATGGATGGGTGGTGTCGATATGGACAGCTCCTAATCTTCCAAGCAAGTAACGGCTTAGAACTTGTCTCAAAAAAAAAAAAAAAAAAAAAAAAAAAGTAACGGCTTAGAACTGCCCATTGTAATATATGACGTCGCAGTAGGCTTCACGGGTGGAAGAACTTACGTGAGTCCAGACATTGTCTCCGATTCTACAAAACGCCAATTTCGACGATCTTTCGTTGATGACAGCCACAACTGCAGCATCATCAGACATACCAGCCTTGAATATTCTATTGTCTTGTGGAAAATTAGATTGAGAAAAATAGGAAGGGTATCTGGTTCTGGGTGAAAGGGTGGAGTAGTTAGGGAGCTGCAATTGGATTCTGCGCCAGGGGTAGAAGAGTTGCATCTCAAGACAATGGTTAACGATGGTCATAATCCATCCGCGAGCATCGACATTATTGAAAGACATGCAGCAACGTTTTCCAACCAGCTATGGGAATTTGACAGGGTCGTAGAGGGTGTTCTCAAAAAGGTTGAAGAAGCATCTAAATCCTCCAGCTTGTTTTTGGAACGATTGTGGATAGTTTTCTTCCTTTTCTTTAGCTCTATAGTCGGAATTGGGAAGCATCATCAGCCATGGCAGTTGAGGTCGGGCTCTTGCGCTCCACCTAGAAATCGACAGCCATGATTTTGCATACCGCTCCCATGCAGATAGTGTCACGCAGGCTACACTGATTGAAGATCCGATACATCACATCTTCATCAAGGGCAAGCTCCTCAAGCTGATTCTTATCCATCAAAATCTAAATCAATTAAAACTATAGATGTAATATATATATATATACATGATAGATAAAATGAAGATATAGAAATAAGAGACACAAGGAATGAACGATGAAAAAGAAAAAGAGAACAAAATAAGTAGCAGAATAATTAAGAAAGCTATAGATGTAATATATATACACGATAGATAAAAGGAATATGGAAATAAGAGACACAAGGAATGAACGAATGAAAAAGAAAAGGAGAAGAAAATAAACAGCGGACTAATTAAGAAAGCGTAAATCAAGGTGCTTCTGCTACATTTTTCTTACTTTAATAACATTCCATTACATTCCAAAAATAAATAAAAAAGGAGGAAGAAAAATATAGCATAACTTAAGATAAATTTGTACATATGAGAAATTGTAAGTTTCTTCCCTTTCCCAGTACTCCCTGAAACCAATAGCTTGATAGCCTTAGAATTTGTACACCTCCATTGTATCTCTCAATCTCGTGTCTTTTCATCAATTTCCATATTTCTCTCTCAATTCTCATGTTTTCGTCTCGTTTCTCTCACTCATTCATCCACCCTTTCTTGGCCAACTGTTTTTTTTTCTCTCCGCTTAGAGGAGTTACTTTGTTTCGAGTAAATAATATTACTTATATCTCTTAAATAATATTACTTACATCTCTTGTAATAAGAGAAGAATTGATGTTATTGGTAGTCTCTTTCTTTTTAGAGATTCTCAAGAGGTTATGTCGTGGGGCTATCCATGATCATTGACGAGGGCTGCTTCAAGATTTATTTAAATAGTTTGACAGTGGAGGAATGCTTATCGATATGAGGATCCCATTACCAGAATGCATCATCCCAGCAAAAGAACATCAAGTTTTTATTTGATATTGAGTTGCGTAAGTTTTCCTTTACGTAAGAGGATTGTTCATAAATTCTTCGCAGGCTTTGTTTGGATGTCAAGATAATAGTGCCGATACTAAGTGCATCCTGCACTTTGAAGTCAATTATGTGTTAAACATGGTGTTACTACAATTTATTTACGTGTCAGTTTGTGTTACTTATTTACAGATTGATTTATGTGATTATTTATTAAGCACTATAGTTAAGCATCTTAACCAGGCCTATAGATACTTCGTTTATGAATTGCATGATGGCTTTCTCATTCTTTGATTCTATTTAAAGCATTCTTTTATAACTTGATTTATGTCTGATGCAAGGCCAGACAATAGGTCGGCAAGCCCATTGGGTCTAGTCCATAGGCCCAAGGGGACATCCTAAGAGTATTATTTAGTAGTTTGATTTGATTAGGATTCATATTAATTAGTTTGCTATTTTATTTATTCATTATTCAGTTATTAGAAAGTAGTGTTACTTAGGGATCAAGCCAACTCCTCTATGTAAGGATGTTAGGCGTCATTGTAATGAGATACTTTATTTCAATCAATTAAAGTTTAGTTGAGCATCTTTACCACTCCTATAAATACTTCATCTAGGAATTGCTTGTAAGAGTTGCAGAAGAGTCCAGTTTTCCTCTTGTTCTCTGTGTCAAAATCTCATAATTCCTAGTAACTCTGGAATCTCTATCATAATCTCTTCTTCAAATCCCAATGTAACTCATGAACAATCCAATGACTCTTTGATCCCATTTAAAGTCCACTTTTAGAGGTGATAGCCAACTATTCTTTCATCCCACCAAATTTCTCCTTACCCATTTATGTGTCCTTCCATCTCAATTCCTATTTTAGTGATGATATCTAGCTATTCTTCAATCCTAGCAATTGAATAATCCGCACTTCTCTGCACGTACTTCCCAATGGACTCCTCACTTTATGCCTTAAGCCAATGCTAAAAAAACATTTTTGATGAAATTCATGCTCTTAAGTGGTCTGCAAGGTGAAAGATCTTAAGCGGGCCATAGTGGTAGTGTTTTTTTTCAAACATTCTATGGGGCCCGATGATTTTTGAGATTTTGCAATGGGTTCTGTTCTATGGCGCGATTTGTCTGGGACATACCTATTCAGTGGGTGGCCGAACTCAATCTCTCCTACTAATCTCCAAAATATCTTGATTGTATGGAGGGAATTTATATGGTTTTTGTTTTGTTCATATGTTATCGTGATAAGTAGAGAGATATTGCAAATGAGACTCGATGTTTTTATTTTGATAAATCGCTGCAACCTAATGAATAGGAGACAGATGAAAGTAACGACCCTGACTTTTCGGATTGGTCTTTCCTTGAAAAAAATTTGGGTTGCGAAGAAGTATTCCTCGATATTCGTCCATTACAAAATGCAAGGCAATCTGAACTCCAAATGGCTATATTGGTGGAGTGTGCTCTATTTATTTACAAACTTCTTTGCTCTTTGCTGTGAATGTAGTTTTCCATGACTTAATTTAGGAGTAACCCATTTGATCTTTGTTGGTTATTTGCCTTCAGCAATGTGAACAGGGGGCAATATCTTGACTGCTCTAGGGCAATGGCTAACATGCAGGGGCATACCCACATATGTGGATAGGGGGTGGTTGCCCGGTCGGAGTTGGGTCAGCCCCTAAATTTCACGTGATAATTCTGGTTCCGCCCCCAAAATCCACGTGGGAATCTTAGACTTGCCAACAAAACGCAGCTACCTATTTTGATCCGCCCCCCACAAACGAAAAATTTGGGGACCACCACTGATAACATGAGGCCCACTAAAACACTATTTGCGATAAAATCCATTCCAAGTCATATATATAGATTCGAGACAATGAAAGACATTTTGAACTATAAGGGAATATAGACAAAAGTTGTTTATTTTTCCTTTTTTTTTTTTCGGTAGAAAAAAAAATCATTAAGGAAGCTTAGTTAAGGAGAATAGTTTGTTCCTTGTTGTTCTTGTTCTCTCTATAATTTCTTAAGGAGAATAGTAGTTTCTACTTCTAATATTTTATGCATCTATATTTGAATAGTTGTTTTTGTTTAGTTTTTTTTTTTTTCTTTTCTTTTCTCTAATTCAAACTCGGGCTTAGCAAGGGTCGTCTTCATATAAATAGTGAATGAGTTTTATAATTTATATCGATTCTTCAATTTCCATGATTGGCAATCCAATCTCATTACCAGCGTTTACGGTTCCACTAACTACATTATTAAGAGAAGTCTTTGGCAACACCTAATACAATCATCCTCTGCCTCTCTTCCTTGGTGCATCATGGAGATTTTAATTCCATTCCCTTGGCTTAAAAAATATTTAGTCTAAGACCTGTTGCTGCTGCGGTCAATTACTTCATTGACATGGTCTCGAAGCCATGTCTGAAAGACTTGGGGTTAAAAGGAAATCAATCCACCTGGCACCTCGTATAAAAACAGAAGTGGTGCTTCTTATGTGAATGGGCAATTGGATAGAGCTCTTTCCAATTCAAAATGGATTGAGCAGTTTGAGGACCTATCTCACACCATCTTTCTCACCTATTCTCTGACTATTGTCCTATACTTATAACCCACAAAGCTCCCTTCTCTATTTCTCTCTCTCTCTCTCTCTCACAGTGGCGATCTAGAATTTTTATTTGGGCGGGGCAAACAATGATCAATTAAAAATGTCAAAATCATGCCTACTATCAATAATCTCCATTTATTGCATGGTTTAAACACATGATTTTTCTTTTTGTAAATTAAGTATTAAGAACTCATACCCAATTACTAACACTCAATTCCTACATAATCTTTTTAATTACAATAGTCTTTTTCTCAAGGAATTAGTCTTTTATTTAAATTAGCAGGATGAAAATCATAATAGCAACCACACTATAACAATAAAAAAGAAATCATAGAGAACTTCAAAGAAGTAAAATCATTATTATACGAAAATAATACCTTTTTATTGTTTCCTCAAGCTCCTAAGAGTTCCTCTATCAGTCTATCATATGAATCCAAATGAGACCAACATAATCATAAACATCATATCATGATTCAAGAAAAAAATAAATTCAAGAAAATGTAATAACAAAGCAGCTAAAATTCAATACCCAGCATATTAATCAACCAAAATCAAAGGCATGATGTTTTGGGGGAAAATTCGAGTATTGGGTCATTTTAATTGAGAAGAAATAAAAAAATATATAAATTATAAAAAAGAAAAGAATCCAAAATTCAGAAATACAAAAAAATATATCAATAATAAATCAAACCCTTTTAACACAAACATCATATTAGCAAAAGACAAAATAAGAAAAAAAGACCATTGACATTATACAAATCAAATACTTCAATAACAAGAATGAGCTATATAACCAAAATGCAACCAAACTACCAAACCAACTTGCATATGAATGGTTTCAATGTCTGTGCAGTGCGTAAAATACAACAACTTTATTTGTGTGTAGAAAGAATGACATATATTTTTAAGAAGAATAATATAAATTAGAGATTCAATTCATCGAATCCATTTGCAAGAAGGCATTTTTCCCATATCCATTTGATTCAAAGGTAGAAATCTCATCACTATCTCTTATTTGTATAGAGAGAGTAGTGTTGTTGGTGAATCTAGGTGAGGAGGAAGAAAGAGAAGAGAGAATCATAAAAGAAAAAATAGATTGAGGGAGAGAGTGGTCCATTGTGTCATGTTATTATATAAGTTGGACTACTTGAGCCTGAAGGGGAAGAAGGAGAATGATTGAGTGGCGAGTTGCGAGGTTTTTCGTTCAGGAGTTCTTTGAGACCATGAGCAAAAAAACTATTGATTTTTCAAACCTAGGGTGGGGCAACGACTTACTAAAATAGGACATGGGCTAGGTGGCCCCATCAACCTTTTGGATCAGACTTGGGGCGACCGCCCCATGTTCCTATAACATCGGCCCGCCTCTGCTCTCTCTCTCTCTCTCATGGTAAAGCTCCCTTCTCTTATCACAACTGCCCTTTCAAATTCGATGCCAGCTCTATCTAATAAAGGGCTCCGGTACAGCTAGCTCTATCCAATAGCAGAAAATTTGAGAGTTGCTAATGCCATAACCCAAGCTTCTCTTTGCACATCCCTTTTTTACATGACCAATATAACAATGTGTAAAATTACCTAAAAGGACATCTATCAAAATCTCTCACTCCCCAACTTCTTTCTACACTCACCCACCCGTACTCTTGCCACCACTGTCCCCTCTGGCAGAATTGTTGGATAGGGAGAGGGAAGGAGGGCGGTGGGTTGAAGGCGGCAACAGGGAGAGGGAGGGAGGGAGGGAGAGATAGGGAGAAGGAGAGGAAGAGAGGGCGGCGACGGGGAGAGGGAGAGAGGGCGAAGGGCAGCAGCATGAAGAGGGAGAGAGAGGGGGGGGAGGAGAGGGAGAGAGACATGGAGAAGGAGAGGGAGAGATGGCGGCGGTAGGGAGAGGGGGGAAGAAGGGAAGTGAACTGAGAATGGAGAGAATGATATTTTGGAAACAACGAGGGTGTGTCGAGAGAAATTTTGGAAAGAGAAGGGATGTGAATAGAGAAACTTGGGTTGTGGCATTAGCAGCTCTTAGGAGGTCTTCCTCTTTAAATTATTTCATTTCCATTATGGCCCTTGGTATTTAAGGTCTGTAATGCACATGAAGTGAAGGATCACTTTAAAAGAGAAAAAGAAAGAAGGGGGTCACTTTACAAGTGAGTTGAAAACATACTTTTGAGGAATTGAAACGTGGGGACCGCCTTTTGTGATTTAAATATGTGGGCCTATCTTTAGAAATTATAATGTGAGTCAACATCTATGAATTATTGTACATGAGCTCAAATTTTGGAATTACGTTATTAGGCCCACTTTTAAAAATTACAATAGGGCTTACACTTAGTTACTACATGTGAGGCTCACGTTTATAGGAATTAGAGCATTGGTTTAGAAAATACACTGTTGGCCCCACATTTAGGAATGAAAACAATGACCCATACAGGAATTGTTGAAGTTGGGATCTATCATTAAAAATTACAATATGGGACCAGACTTTAGGAACTTGAAGATCGGGCCCACTGTTATAGGAATTATAATATGCTTTAGAAAATGCTGGATGAAAGAAGAAGAATTGTTATAATGCTTATAAGTCACGGTATGAAGCTATCGAAGAAAGTAATGGAGGAAAGACTTTGTTAGGCAAAAAAGTTCAAGACAATATATGTCAGGACAATAGTCGATGTTGACATGTTGAAAGGTCTTGACATGTTGAAAGGCCTCATGAAACGGATGACTCAAAGTCGCCTGACAGAACTTGAGACAGAGGAGTGTCTCGCTATAGCGAGACACATGCTCGCTATAGCGAGCTGGGCGCAGGAGTTCAAGTTCGTTCAGAACTCTTATAAAGAGTTGCAAAGGGACTTCTTTCCTGATGAGATTATTTCTAGGAGTCTTAAGCACGAACTTAGGCCTATTTATTGGGTGTTTCTCTCAACCCAAAGAACACACACAAGAAGTTAATTCTCTCTTGATCTGAGATTAGAATATCCTAAGAGAGATTCTCTTGTTTCTCTAGAGCCATTGAGAGATTGTTATGAAGGGTTACTCTAGAAGGTATTGTTGCTTCTACTCTCTTGTAGAAGATTGATCATCTTGGTGGACAAGGTGCGAGGAGATCAAGTAAGGAGAACGGTGCACTGTGGAAGTCGTGTTAGTGGATTCTGTGCAAGAACAACTACGGTCCTTAGGTCGAGGTACAGACTGAGGTAAAGGAGCCTATGAGTATATCTTGTAAACTGTTCGTGAACTCTTAATTTCTGGTTCGTGGTTTTTCACCCGGAAAGGGTTTTCACGGTAAAATTTGTGTCTGCCTTCTTGTGCTGATTGCTTGGTAGATTTATTTGCTAGTTCTGTCTGATTGGTTTATTTCCGCTGCATTGATTGGTTAAATTAGAACTAGTAATTCACTCTAGTGGGTCCTAAAAAACCTTCAATTGGTATCAGAGCGGGTTACACTATTTTATTGTGTTGATCCAAATATTGCTGGAATGAATATCTACCGCGAAGGCACTTCAACCAATAAGCCTCCTCCGTTGGATGGTAGCAATTATGCTTATTGGAAAGCCAGGATGGTTGCTTTCTTGAAATCCATAGATCTGAAAGTTTGGAAATCTGTTGAAAATGACTATTCCTTGCCCACTATTACTGCTGATGGGGTAACTGATCCCAAACCTGAAGATAAGTGGACTAAGGAAAAAGAGTTGGCTGCCACTTGTAACTTTAGGGCTTTGAATGCTATTTATAATGGAGTTCATATGTCTAAGTTTCGTAGAATTTCTACATGCACTACTGCAAAAGAAGCTTGTGATATTCTACAGACTGTGCATGAAGGGACTAACACTGTCAAACAGTCGAAACTTCAAAAATTGTATACAGCCTTCGAAACCATAAATATGGAAGATAATAAAACTTTTGATGATTTCAATTCGAAGCTGAATGCAATTGTGAATGATACCTTTACCTTGGGAGAAACAATTCCTGAAAACAGAATTGTTAAATAGATTTTGAAGTCTCTCCCAGAAAGGTTTGATGGAAAGGTTGTGGCCATAGAGGAAAATAAAAATTTGAATACGCTCAAAGTTGATGAGTTGGTTGGCAACCTACAAACTTTTGTAGCAAACCTTAGGTCTAATGGGAAGACAAAATCTCAAGGTATTGCTTTGAAAGCGTTTAAGGAATCATTCAAGAAAACGTCCAATGAATCATATAAGAAAGCTGCAAGTGATTCAGATTCAGATTCCGAGGAAATTGATCCCCAAGTTACTGTACAGTTCATGAAGCAATTTAAGCTTTTTATGAAAGGGCAGAAAACCAATGTGAAGATCCCTAAAAACTATGGAAAGAAGAAATCTTTTAAAGGGATTCAATGTTATGAGTGTCAAGGCTATGGACACATTGCTAATGACTGCGGAAACAAAAGATCTAAAAAGAAGGCCTTGAATACTACTTGGGAAGATGACACTTCTGATGACAATGATGAAAATCCTGAGTCTGACAAGTCTGACACCGGCAAGGGGAAGTTTATTGCTTTTATGGCAACTTCTAGTTCTGTTACTTCCCATGTTTCTTCTGAAGCTGAGACTGATCAAGATACTGAGTCAGAGGAAGAATCATATTGGAAAGCTGAATATGAAATACTTTTCAAGAAAACCATGAAGATGGTTAAAGTGAATGAAAAAGTTGCTATTAATTGGCAAATGTCTGAAGTGCAGAATACCTCCTTGAAAGCTAAACTTGCAGATTCTCTTGCAAAAGTACAAAAACTAGATGATGAAAATACCAAATTGGCTGACAAACTGACTGCAGAATCACAGAAGTGTGACTTACTTGATTCTGATATGAAGACTTTGAAAGCAGAGAATTCTGATCTAAATGGAAAACTCAAGATGGTTCTATCTGAGTTAGACACTGCTAAAGCTTCATTGAATAGGATGAACACTAGTTCGAGAAAAATTAGATGACATCCTGTGCAGTCAAAAGGCAAACACTGATAAGCATGATATTGGCTACGCTAACGGAGCATCCACTTCAAGTGCCAAAGGTAAAAATTATTTTATTAAAAATTCAGTTATTACTAATTTTGTTGTTAGTGTTGCAAAGAAAGCTCCAAAGAAGCAGAATGTGTTACGTTCTGAACAAATCCTCACTTGTTATCATTGTGGAAAATGGAAAACACAAAAGGCTGAGCTGAAAAAGAAGAATATCAAAGCTGTCTGGGTCAAGAAAGGAGACCTTTCTTCCGCATTGGTACGCACTTTGCTGAAATATTTAAATTTACAAGTGTGTGTGCCTACACTTCATCACCCTGATCTACATGATCAAGCCCCCACCCCAGTGCTGATACGAAGATCATATTAAGGGGGAGTCAATATTGAGGGGGAGCTACTGCATCTAGATTGACAGAAGCTGCATGGTGATATTTGTTTGTCAATTATGGACAAAAACAGGGGGAAAAGAATGAAGTTAGGGGGAGCTTTACAAGCCAAGACAATTCAAGATCTGAAAGTTCAAGCAAAGGCAATACATGATCTACAGAGCTGCTACAGAGCTTTTTTTTTTTGTTTTAAAATTCAATGTATTTTGGGTTTTACTTTTGGGTAGATCAAATTGTATTTTTCTAGGAATTTTGTCCAAGAATTGCCAAAAGGGGGAGATTGTTAGGCAAAAAAGTCCAAGACAGTATATGTTAGGATAATAGTCGATGTTGACATGTTGAAAGGTCTTGACATGTTGAAAGGCCTCATGAAACGGATGACTCAAAGTCGCCTGACAGAACTTGAGACAGAGGAGTGTCTCGCTATAGCGAGCTGGGCGCAGGAGTTCAAGTTCGTTCAGAACTCTTTTAAAGAGTTGCAAAGGGACTTATTTCCTAATGAGATTATTTCTAGAAATCTTAAGCACGAACTTAGGCCTATTTATTGGGTGTTTCTCTCAACCCAAATAACACACACAAGAAGTTAATTCTCTCTTGATCTGAGATTAGAATATCCTAAGAGAGATTCTCTTGTTTCTCTAGAGCCATTGAGAGATTGTTCTGAAGGGTTGCTCTAGAAGGTTTTGTTGCTTCTACTCTCTTGTAGAAGATTGATCATCTTGGTAGACAAGGTGCGAGGAGATCAAGTAAGGAGAACGGTGCACGGTGGAAGTTGTGTTAGTGGATTCTGTGCAAGAACAACTGCGGTCCTTAGGTCGAGGTACAGACTGAGGTAAAGGAGCCTGTGAGTATATCTTGTAAACTGTTCGTGAACTCTTGATTTTTGGTTCGTGGTTTTTCTCCCGGAAAGGGTTTTCACGGTAAAATTTGTGTCTGCCTTCTTGTGGTGATTGCTTGGTAGATTTATTTGCTAGTTCTGTCTGATTAGTTTATTTCCGCTGCATTGATTGGTTAAATTAGAACTAGCTAGTAATTCATTCTAGTGGGTCTTAAAAAACCTTCAATAGACTTACACAAAGGCAAAATTTTGAAAATTTATTTGGCTTCATGCCACGAGGTAGACTATTGAAGCAATCTTCTTACTTAGATAATTAATAAAGAAATACCAAGTGAAGAGGAAAATCTCTATATAAACTTCATCCATCTAGAGAAAGCCTAGACAGAGTGCCTAAATGGACCACAATGCTCTCTATTCCATTAAAAATCTTGTTCAGTAAGTCTACTCTCGATATCAAATCCAATACTTCTATCTATAAAATTTGTCTATAATGCACTTTTTTTTCATCTTTACCAAGGTTGCATTTTCTTTTGCTCGAATATTTTAGTTTACCCCCTTGATTTTTTGTTTTTGTGTATGTCTTCTGTTTGCATTATGACCTAGTCTTTCAAATAGATAATTTCCATCTATCCTTTTCTCATCTTCATTCACCATTAATCTTGAATACAGGAACTTTGTGGGGGTGGGGGGGTGTTTGAGACCGATTGAGGGTTTTTTTAAATTTTCGTTGGATTTAAAATTTTTTTTATTAACTGATGTAAACAGTATATAGTCTTAATAAAAAATGAATAAAACTGGAACGTGAATAATATATAAACTCAATACAAAAAGAATAAAACAGAAAATAATAGTGATTACCAATCATAATTATGAAACAATCCAAGACAATAATTAAAACACAAAAACAATAATAAAACAAAATAACAACAATTAAATACCGCTTGGAAAAAAGTACCTTTATTCTTTTGTTTTTGGGAACGATGTTTGTGAGTGCCTAAAAATTACGGACTTTGAATGATGGATCGGGCTGGATAGTAAGCCTCTTAGAATGTGGAGAGATGTCTGGATTCTGCAAGGAGAAAAAGAGCAGAGCAGTCAAAGACCCTGGCTGTAGTCAATGCAAGGCTCTCTGATGCCTAAGTTAGTTCAGGAACTCAACAGTAGGATGGAGATGAATAGTAAAGGAATTGTGAGTTATGCACAGTGTACCTTGTGTTTGGAATTGCATCCTCTATTTATAGAAGATGGAATCGACTGTGGATGGTGGGTCCCGTGACGTGACGTCATTAGCCCATCCTTTATTAAATAACAATCCCATCATAGCCCATCCTGTCCCATCGTAGCCGATCCTGTCCCGTCGGGCCTTACTCTGGTGCCTTGGGAGCTGTGGATGCCAAAATATCAGGGACTATAGGCGGCAAAATGGCTTATCAGCCATACTTGCGTATGCCCTTGTCTTATCACACGTCCAATGACGTGGTTGAGCTTCCATAGAACTTCAGCTGTCAGTGTCTATCTCGGCTAGCCATCTGGCACTTTTTGCCGAGATGCGTGACCGAGGTCAGAACATGGTGCCGAGGTCAGGAGTGACCGAGGTTGGGACCGACCTTGATCTGGGTTGGCGACCTGGCACTGTTGCCGAGGTGCGCGTGGCCGAGGTCGAACATGATTAGCTGATACATTTACCGAAGTTAATGTAATCTCGGTATCTTTAGAAATATCCCCACACAATGTTGATAGTTTGTTTTTGGGAACGATGTTGATAGTGTGGAGGGTGACGGCAACTTTGGAGATGGAAGTGAAGAAGATGAACTAAGATTTTAAACAAGGAATAGTAGAGAAAATGAATATTTATATACTGAAGAAAGCATAAGTTTGTTCCGATTAGGAAAGATTGAGGTAGTCTTTTCTCATTATATTTAGAAGTTGATCGTTAAAGGGTAAATTAGGAATCAGGAAAGCTACGCTATATGGGTGATTAGAGAAGTTATAGCATATGGAAATAGTATATTAGTAAAGGAGAGTTGTAATGTTGTATAACTCTCTCATTCAAGAGAGAGGAATTAGGAATATAAAAGATCAAAGGTATATATATATATATATATTATTAAAGGAGTTAAAATAAAAAATGAGGTTTGAATTCTCTTCAACAGTTTGAATGGGCCCCGCTTGGATAGATTCATTGACCTGGATGGTTCTTTTTTTTTTTGGTAAAAAGAAACTTCATTAAAAAAAAAAGACACAAAAACAAAGCCAAAACAAAAATTAGGGAGGGGGCAACCAAGGCCTAACCAACTCTGGAACAACATCCTCCCTACAAAACACGGATGTTATTAGTGATTTAAAACAGTTATTAGTGAGACAAATTTGGTGTGGTTCGGAGTGCTTTTGAAAAAAAAAAAAATTTTGCGGACTTGATTTTGTCTGCACCTGTTTAAATGGGGCCCGACTTGGATAGATTCAATGACATGAATGTTATTGATACAAATAGTATTGCATGATTTCGAATATAGGTCCCACGTTTTCTAAGAAAGTTTTATGTAGAGATTTTAGGATGAGATACATTTACAGTAGAAATCAAATGAGTGGAATTCTAGGGCGATGTTGTTCGAAAGTAGGTTAGGCCTTGGTTGCCCCCGCCAGTGCCGGTTCTGAATTTTTCAGGCCCAGGGCAAGAGTAAAAATTAGGCATCTATATATATATATAAACTTAGTGACGGCCTCATTCATTTTTCAACCAATATCTAACATGTCAAAATTAATTAAAAATTTAACATTCAAAGCATATAAATTCAAACTTCAATATATAAACATTCAAAATAAAAGGCTATCAAGACAAATACTTGTAAGTTGTAACAATTCAATAGTTCTTTTACAAGACAAATACTTGTAATTTACAAAAGGTTCAGATGATTAAATGGATTAAAGGTTCAAATGTTGATTATGGGGCCCACAAAAGCTCAAAAAAATAAATCTAAGGCTATAAGGTTTTATAAACCTTTTGTTTTAGTTCCCAATCAAGAGTAATATTGTTGCATTCAGGGTGAGCTTGAGGCTTTTGTAACAAAGCTAGATGCTAACTGGCCATCAAAATTTTAAGTGGGCCCAACTATGATAAATCAAAATCAGTTAATTTTACATATAACATTATACATTTTTCAGTGGGCCTAATTATGAAAAAATAAAATTGTGTTGGACAATGAATTGTGTAATAGTAAACTGAGCATCAAATTTTTTCAGTGGGCCTAATTATGAAAAATTAAAATTGAGCATACTCATCTAATAATTTTAATATTAATTTTATTTTCCAGTGAATCCTGTCAATCTCATTTTTGGGCCCCCCTGAAAAATGGGCCCAGGGCGAGCGCACTTCCGGCCCCCCTTCAGGGCCTGCCCTGCCCCCGCTTTAGTTTTTGTTTTGGCGTTGTTTGTTTTCAATGTTTCTATTTGGCTTAAGTCCAAGATGGAACTTGTGTTTGATTTGGCTAAGGTACAATGGAGCTTTTTGATTAATTGGGTAAATGGGTTTCAATTGACAGCATTGGAAATATTTTTACTTCTGATATTAGCATATTTCTATAATATAGTGGAGAACTTTTTACACTGTTTTGATGCAAACTTGAAAATTCACTATGACGCCAACACACTTTTGGCGGAGTGGTGTTGGAATCCTTTAGTTATCACATATATATTCAATGATTGATCTTTGGGTCTTCAAGTTTAAAGTATCACTCATAGCTAGCTGCCCAACTTAGCAAAAAAAAAAAAATACTATTTCTGTTTGGGATTTCTCAAAAACTTGACCCTTTAAACACAAAAAAACAAGATATGTATGCTTGTGAAAGATCGGGCTGTTTTGCTTGGGCAAGATCATTGCTATTTGTCAATAAGAGCACTCCTAGACCGGGCCCGGTGAGCCTGAACCCAGCCTGGCCCACATTATGCTAGATTGGGGCTATGTTGTTAGGCTCGTGTGTTGTACCTGGTCTAACTTCATGGCCTATTTATGAAATGGACTGGGCCTCGGTCAATACATTCTCAGAGTCCCAAAGGGCCTATGTATATACCACAAAAGGTGTTTATATTCACAAATGGGCTAGGCCTGGGCTGAGTATCAGTCCCATGTTCAGGATCGGGGTCTGAATAATTAAATGGGAAGGATTGGACAGCCTTCGGCCTAACCCAACCAGCTCATGAACACCCTCACCATTTCATATAAAATCCCCCCATCACCACCCCCATGTGGGTCGCCAGGTGGGCCCCACCACAAACTTGAGCTTACCTTAACCTAGGCTTTAACTTAGGAGAGCTACCCCTATATAAACACACATTCATACTTGTGTAATGGTCAATGCCTTTAAATTCAAGAAATCGTTATATCGTGTAAGTTTACTTCTTATTTTATATTTATTTTCATTACATGTTAAAAGATTCTAATATTCAAAGATAATAAATTTATTTCTTTTAGACTTATTTTATCTTAATAATATTTTTAAATAATTCTTAAAATTTAAATATATTTTTATTTTTTGCCCGGGCTTAGCACGGGCGTTTGTTGCTAGTTATATATATTAAAGCAAAGGGAGAGGTGGGCTGTGAGGGGTGCCACCTCATCCCTAAAAAATCTCTTATTTCAAAAAAATACTTATAAAATCACACAGAGCTTTGGATTTAATGTGGGCCACTACACTCCTCCCAAACAAGTCTCCTCCATCAAAATCTCAATTCAAACAAATCTCTTCACATCCCCTCCCTTAATCTTAGAAATAGTTATAATCTTAAATCTAATCCCTTAAATCTAGATCACACTACAATTTCTAGCTACAAAAACTCCTTGGATTTGTTCTCCCTAAAATATCGATCACTCCCATTTTAAAGTAAACCTTATCTCATTTTCCTTACAATATTAGAATCAACTCCATTTAATAGAGGTCTATGGGGCCCACTTTAATGGTGTTGGCAGTCAGAGAGATTGGGCAGGTCTTAATTATCATGATCTGAGAATAGATGAATCATCCACATAAAGTAGAAACAACAGATGGATTTGTGGGGACCACTTTGATCTCCCGATTGATAGACACCTTCAAAAGGCACCACCATCCAGCTTGGCCCATCAAACCAACGGCACGGATGATGCTACACCCAACAAAAGGGACCAACCAATATGGAGTTGTATCAAGACCATTAGTTTCATGATCTAGACCGTTAATTACAACGTAGAATCTAACGTTCAACGAACAGAAAATAATGCTATCTAATGATCAATTATATTTATTATTAAAATGCATATTAAAAATATATTTTATTTCTAACTATATATACATGAAATAATATAAGGGTTGATATGAGACCTACCTTTAATAATTGTTGTAAACAGGGCCACCTTTATACACATCATGATGCACTTTAATGAATTAGGATAAGATGCCCACTTTTAAATATTACATCATGTGACCCCACCAATGCTCCTTGGAACACCACATCAACAAGGGCTTACTGACCAAATATTCAATTGGACACACCATTAGATATTTAGATATGGGCATATCTTTAGATGTTACATCATGTGACCCCACTAAGGATCCTCGAAATGACACATCAGCAAGGTCCCACTGTCCAATTGGACACACCTTGAAGTAATTATGATATGAGGCCCACCATTAGATGTTACATCATGTGACCACCCAAGTTATTTTTTATTTTTTAATTAAAGTTATACATATAATAAATATAAACTACTTATTTATTTCTATAAAATCTGTTATTTTCCGATAATATCTAAAAAAAGAATCACATATTTCATTATATTTTTTGAGCCCGGGCACCATACCTCTCCATTTAATTCTGTAAGCTTATGCTTGTGGGGCCCACCCTTGGTCCATCCAAATGGACCAGATACATGACCTCCCTAAATTGTACATGTCCACTAGCTTTTGGTCAGATCTGGATTTACTGGATCGTTAGATCGACTATGTATCAATCCGAATAGATTGTTGACCATTAAACTTTTGGGGCTAGATGGAGATGGTAGAAACCACGGTTGGGACTAATTTTCTACAAAGAGAAGGGACTCATGGAGTCCTTAAAATCCCCCATCACCACCCCCATGTAGGTCGTCAGGTGGGCCCCACCACAAACTTGAGCTTACCTTAACCTAAGCTTTAACTTAGGAGAGCTACCCCTATATAAACACACATTCATACTTGTGTAATGGTCAATGCCTTTAAATTCAAGAAATCGTTATGTTGTGTAAGTTTACTTCTCATTTTATATTTATTTTAATTACATGTTAAAAGATTCTAATATTCAAAGATAATAAATTTCTTTCTTTTAGACTTATTTTATCTTAATAATATTTTAAAATAATTCTTAAATTTTAAATATATTTTTATTTTTGGCCCGAGCTTAGCACGGGCGTTTGTTGCTAGTATTATATTAAAGCAAAGGGGGAGGTGGGCTGTGAGGGGTACCACCTCACCCCTAAAAAATATCTCATTTCAAAGAAATATGCATAGAAAATCCACATTATTTTAAGGTGCCACCTCACTTTGGGCTACTCTTTCTCTCCTAAAACCTCTCTCATAAGAGATTTGAACATTTGAATTTGAGTTTTATTTCTTCCCATTATCCAAATTATAAGTAAATCTTTACAGTCGGTTTGTTTTCTTTTCCTTAGATCTTCAATAATCAATGGGTCCTATGTTAAATATGTTTTATGGGCCCTACCGATTAATGAAATCCAAAATCCCAATGGTCTTCTCTTAACCCTTTTTTTCTAAGAGTGGGCCCCACTTATTGAGGGAGGCTAAGTGGGAGGTAAGACTGCTGGCCGTTGTCTGGTTTCTTAATAGATGTAAATCAATTAGTGGGCTCCGCATATTTAACTTATTTATGCAGTAGGACACACTCATGGATTATGCATAGATATTAGTTTTCTAGGTCAATATGTATCCATAGTGGGCAATCAGACTGGGTTGGTATCATACACAAGCTTAATTTCTTTGATAATTGTTAGAATGTGATTTGTGTGCATATGAGTTAGAACTATTAGAAACATACTATGATGACTCATATCTATATCCACGTACACTCATCCCATGCAATGTACATCTTTTATGTTTTTTTCTTCTCTTACACTTGTTCGCTCCCCTCTCTTTTAAATTTTTTTCTTATACTATCAATCATCTGTGGGGGGACCAATTGTTCCATCACCATAAATATAGAAGTGGTGTGCGGCCCATTGAGGATGAAATCATTTGTTTTCCATTTTCTTTCTTCTTATCTTCCCTTTTTTCTTCTTTAGATGCAGGGCCATAAGTGGGTCCCACACGTTAAAAATATTTCAAAGGTGGCCCACTGATGGATTAAACACGTTAATTTTTTTTATCCATTTCTTTTGGTTCTTTTTAGTAGATGTAGATCCATCCGGTTTGTATTCTTTTTCTTATATCTTCAATCATCAATGGTATAATATATCCATAAATGAGATGGTAGTAATGGTCAATGCCTTTAAATTCAAGGGGTCGTCGTGTTATGTAAATTTACTTTATTTTATATTTATTTTCATACCTAGAAAAAATTCTAATATTCAAAGATAATAAGAAAACCTATTTTCTATTTATTTAATTATTTTATCTTAACAATATTTCAAAAAATTTCTTAAATTTTAAGATATTTTTGTACCAACGCAAAATCCCACAATTACCATTTATTTGCCAAGGCTTTTGATGTGATTTGGATTTTTTTCCCATTCTTGCCGGGCCTTGTGGGTGGTACATAAGCATGTAAAAACAACCCGCTGAAATGATAAAATCCACCACCCACCTAACTATTTTGTAGTAAGTAGAAAACACTATTCGTGCTGAAAAGCCATCTCATATCTTATATAAAGGAGAATTGCACCAAGACACATTTCATCCACATCATGGCTTATTTTCCTTTTTTGAAACTTTTTATCTTGTCCTCTTTTCCTCATAAAGAAGCTGAAGTTGAGATATTGGAAGAAACCAAGGGTGGGTACAAAGTTGCATAAAAAAATTACCCGAGTACCAATTATGAGCACCTTGTGAAGGTCAGACAAAGTTCATGGACGTGGAATTTTGAGGTATTTTTCACTCCTTACTCTGTGGATTCTTCTTTTAAAAGATTTTTTTTTTAGTGAATTTCATGCCGAAGACTTACCTTAATCCAAAGCTGTTGTTATGCTGTTTTCTAAATAATAACATGCTAGTAACATTTTCCCATTAAGGAATGATTAACGAAATATATAAAAGGATATATAACAAAGCAAGGCCTGCTGCAAAGGACCTTGCAGCTTTTGTTGAAAGAAAGGAATTCAACAAGATTCTTGTTTACACAAAGCAAGTTTGATATAATTAACTTGATTATGTTTTCCTTCTGCAAACAATTCTCTGGTCAGATCCCAATGTATTGAAATCCTGTTTGCTTGAATTTTTGAGGTGATTAAAGTGATCGTACGACTCCAGATGTTTGTTCAATTTTTATATTGCACAACTGTAGCTCGATTGAGTCGCTTGTCTCTATTATACCATATTGTACTGTTTGTATAGTTGTTACTTTTGGGATGTTTATTGAGCCACTTTCCCATTTCTTTTGTACATTGATTCTGAATTTCACAACTTGCAGAGAAAGGAAAACCAGTGGACCCTGACCAACTGCTTCCACTACTGAAACTCCCAGCTGTGAATTGCTGAGCCTCCGTGGAGCTCCTACTCATTATCCTGTACCCCTTCCATTTCACTCTATTTGCAGTCCCAGCCCAGCCCAGCCGTGTGTTCTGGTACTCCCTATAGTAGCAAGGATGTCTTATTAGAAGACAGACACGTCGGACCGGCCAGAGGGCCACTACCTGATGGTGTTTCGCTGCACCGCGTCATGTTATATGTTCTGAAATGTGATGTCGCATGCCAAAAACTCATCTCACAATCGATGAAAAAAAATGAAATGTATTTGGTATTTCCCACTATTTTAGTTAATTTAATTTCTCAATTACCGAGATCAGTGAAAGTATTTTTCCTTGTCATTATGATTTCCAGGAATCAAATTTAATATAATTGCGGTTGGATGCTACGCTTGGGATATATTTAGGTCTCATATCTCTCTATTTTATTTGTTCTGGGTAGTGGGAATGTGAAGTTGCACATGCAGTGAGCTGAATCACTTTCTGTCCTCAGTCTACCACGAAGAGTACCTCCCAAAATGTGGTTTTAAGTTTCTGTTTTTCCATCCTCATTTGGGTGGGTCCATTTAAAACTCGTGAAACGACTTCGTTATTCTCATATTCATCAATATGAAATAAGAAATTGGAGACCAATTACTTCCTCTTTGAACGAGACAGGAGAGAGAGCAACTTTTTTTTATTTATTTATATATTTTTATTGATAACATAGCAACTAGTATAGCTTTCTAAGAGAATGACTCTGGACGTTCCCATCACAGTTAGTGCATTGAAATTCAAAGGGTCCCAACTCCCAATTCATTGATGGTAGCCCCACGTACGTCTTTAGCATCACATTAGGATTATTTGTCTTACTATTTTATAAATATTTCCATAGCTTTTATTGGAGTAGGCCACATTGTGGGGTCCATTATAAGAGATCCAGGTCCGATTTTAAAAGAAAAGAAAAAAATTCTTTTGGTAACCGGGCATTAGAATTCTGATTGCATTAGGAAAACTTTATTAAAGTGATGCTCTGCTCCTTTATTAAAAGAAAGCATTTTTACAGTCATAACTTCCTCTTCCCTAAGATTTAGATGATTAGAGTTTATATTAGCATCTTTCAGAATAGATGATACACACCGTTAGTCTTTAATAATCAATATTTTGTTTTCTCTTTTGAAAACTAGAAAGATAGGATATCCTTTTACATTACATGAGAATATTATGTTTTTTCTTTTCTTATTATAAATTAAAAACCCAAACAAATACACATGAGATGCATGATCCACCCTAATAATATAATTAGCCAACACCTCCATACCATATAGCCTTTGTTCACTCTTGTCATAAGATTTAGCATATGAAAACTTATTTGATTTGTGATTTTTCAAACTTTTGGTAATGTATTTTTGCAGGCATATTATCTCAACCTAAAAGAATTCAGCATAGGCAAAATTCCCTATTTACTTTGAGTCAGAGGAATGTTTTATTGGTTTAAATACAAGAATGATGAGATACTTACAAGACTCCCAACTATGGCATTTCATCCGGATTTGTATAACAGAGAAACAAAAGATTTTTGTATTTAATGTATTAATGAAATGTATCAGATGCTTGAAATGAAATAAAACAGCTTTCTGATGATGTATGTAATAGATCTGAATCCCAAGAAAATAAGCAAAAATAAGTTTCTATAAAAGTTGTGAGAGCAAAATATAATTTCAATAAAGTTGCCAAAAGATCTGATTATAATAGCCACTTTGTCACGCCACTTGATCCCACCAAAAGCACTTCACCTTGAAAATGGCATTACCAGCAATAAAGTTAGTTGTACAGATATAGGAGCAACATCAAATTTTATGAATATACGTGGTACAGAAGAGCTCGGGAAGGATTTGATTAACCATAGATATTAATGGCTCATGCAGAACTGTCCCATTTGGGAAATAAATGAAATACAAGAAAAATACCGCAAAAAATGTACTAATTAGCATTTTAATTAAGGTTTTATTATTATTATTCTTTTACGAGTACGCGAGTTTCCATTGATTTTATGAACCGAATGTTAAAATCGAAACATTGGTCTAGGAGTTGACATGATTTTCTCAACAAAGCCAAAATGTGGAACCAAAACCTGCTTCTTAGAAGTGTCAATAACACAAAATCAATCAGAAGGCACGAAAGTAATGATCATTATTGTCTTTCAGTTCTTTTTTTAATATTTATTTTCTGAAATCAATTGAGAAGAATCAAGAAATTAAGGTTACTCAAATCTCAAAAATCTCAAACATAAATCACAAACTCCTAACAATTTTTTCCTACCACCCCACTAGCGATAGTGGCCAGTGGCGGACCCAAAATCTCCGTTTGGATGGGGGAAACGATGCTCAATTGAAAATGTCAGTCATTATTTTTAATTATTATTGTCAACATAATTAAATTGGGAACACAAGTGGTTTAATGAGCAAAATGAAATGTAGAGCAAAGAAGGTCCAAGTATATGTCCTTCTGTGTTAATACAAAGCATGAACAACCGAAAGCCATCAGTGCCTGCTTCAAATATTACAATTAAAAAATCATAAATGACCGGATAATCAACTGAACCAAGTATCTCGTCAGCCGCATATTCGGCGATATAAGGCGAGAAAGGTACTAATTGGCATTTTATTTGAAGTATTCTTTTTGCGAATACGCGAGTTTCCATTGATTTTATGAGCAGAATGTTAAAACGAAACACTAATCTATGAGTTGACATGATTTTCTGAACAAAGCCAAAATGTGGAACCAAAACTTGCTTCTTAGAAGTGTGAATAGCACGAAATCAATCAGAAGGCACAAAAATAACGATCCTTATTGTCTTTCAGTTTTTTTTTAATATTTATTTTCTGAAGTTAATTGAGAAGAATCACGAAATTAAGGTTACTCAAATCTCAAAATCTCAAATATAAAATCACAAGCTGCAAACAATTTTTTTCCTACCACCCCACCAGCACCAGTGGACATTGGACCCTCCAGTAGCATGAAGGGCTACTCGTCTAGTCTAATGTTATTTAATATTTTTAGGCGGGGTCCTTTCCCGAGAGACATTCCTATATTCTCAGTTTGAGCTTACTTTTTGAGGGACCCGATGGAAGCCGGGTAAATTCTTCTGTAGCCCCAGTGTGGTAGTGCAGTTTTGAACCTACAATCCCAGAGTACAAACTGTAATCTTAGGCCAACTGAACCACCCCTTAGAGTTAGTTTGAACTCACTTAGCTAGTTTTATCAATATGATCAACCTTACCTTACCACTTCCCTAATAATAAATCAATGTGGTCAACTTACCTTACCACTTTCCTAATAATAAACACATAAAAAAGGGAAATATTCAAGGGCATCTATCCCTTCCCATAAGGTGAGGGACACTCCCCTTTTTGGGAAGTTTCAAGTACAAAAGTGACTTTTCAAGTACATAGAAATACTCCCTCATACTTGAAACTTTCCAAAAAGGGGAGTGTCCCTCACCCTATGGTGAGGGATAGGGTGAGGGATATGTGCATAGGAATACTCCCCCATAAAAAATAAAACGAACGGCATAGTAGTCATGATCCAGTCGGAGCCAAGTCACCCAAGGCTTCAATTGAAGCACGATGCAAATTGGCCTAGCCCAGTTCTCTCAAAATCTGGTTTGGTTTAGTGACGTTCAGTTCCACATGCCCCAAGTAGCTTCCATATTGGTGCCCTAAGAAGTCATTTGTCGTTTACACATATGATAGAAAAATAATTTTTAAATATAAAAATATAATACACAGAAATATCAAATATGAAAATGTTACACATAAGAAACACAGTACCATGTTTGTCAAAACCACCATTTTTAGTACCCTAAGAAGTCATTTCCAGATTGGCGATGGTAGTCATGATCCAGTCGGAGCCAAGTCACCCAAGGCTTCAATTGAAGCACGATGCAAATTGGCCTAGCCCAGTTCTCTCAAAATCTGGTTTGGTTTAGTGACGTTCAGTTCCACATGCCCCAAGTAGCTTCCATATTGGTGCCCTAAGAAGTCATTTGTCGTTTACACATATGATAGAAAAATAATTTTTAAATATAAAAATATAATACACAGAAATATCAAATATGAAAATGTTACACATAAGAAACACAGTACCATGTTTGTCAAAACCACCATTTTTAGTACCCTAAGAAGTCATTTCCAGATTGGCGATAGTAGTCATGATCCAGTCGGAGCCAAGTCACCCAAGGCTTCAATTGAAGCACGATGCAAATTGGCCTAGCCCAGTTCTCTCAAAATCTGGTTTGGTTTAGTGACGTTCAGTTCCACATGCCCCAAGTAGCTTCCATATTGGTGCCCTAAGAAGTCATTTGTCGTTTACACATATGATAGAAAAATAATTTTTAAATATAAAAATATAATACACAGAAATATCAAATATGAAAATGTTACACATAAGAAACACAGTACCATGTTTGTCAAAACCACCATTTTTAGTACCCTAATAAGTCATTTTCCATTTACACGTGATAGAAAAATAATTTTTAAATATAAAATTATTATATACAGAAATATCAAATATGAAGATGTTACACATAAGAAACATAGTACTATGTTTGTCAAAACCACCATTTTTACATGAGTAAAATGAGTGTATCCAATAGTTTTAGATGCATTTAGATTTTTTAATATTTTTCAAAAACTTCTCAAAATCTATGAAGATTGGCGATATTAAACAAAATGTCATGATATTTATCATTAATAAAGAATATTGAATAGTTCAGATCATAATTGGGGTTAGATAGAAGTGTAGAAAATCAATTCTGCAAGTTTGGGATTTTTTTCACAAATTACTCAATCTATGAAGGCTTAAGATAATCAACTTTAAGATCTTGTTGTTTATTAGTTTCAGTAATAGATTTTAATGGCTTGAATTACAAACAAGGGGACTATAAAAATTAGAAAAAGTGGTTGATGGGGCCTATAGGAATGCCACTACACTTTCACGCATGTATAGGTTTAGAAATTTTTGTATATAAATGCCCTTATTTATGCACCACTTTCACATCTTATTTATGCCTAACAAGCATAATTGAGTACAAACATATGTGAAGATGTGTAACCATTACATATATGAATTACTTATAGAGTATTTTGCATATATCCCCCAAGGTTTTTAGGATTTGTAAATAGGCCCATGTGGTTTTTGTATTTGTAAATAGACCCTTGACTTTTCATTTTAATACCTTTTATGTTCCCAAAATCAATTGTCCTAATGAGAATGACCAACCACCATGAAATTTGTGTTGAATTTTTATAAAAATGATAACTTTGCCCTTACATCCATCATAACAAAAATGAGCATATTATTTTATAAAAATAAAATTATTTTATCCCGATTCCCAACGGCCTCTCTCTCAATAACTCTCTCATGCACATGAAGCCTAATTATTATTTTAAAACTTCCATCAATCCAATGGTGGGTCGTGGATGGATTAGATCAATTATAACCAATTGTACGTATGTCATTTTACATAAATAACATTATTTTATTATCTTGATTATCAACTCTCTCTCTCTCTCTCTCTCTCTCTCTCTCTCATGCACATGACGCCTAACCAGTAATATTTTAAAATCTTCATCAATCGAGTAACCTTCTCATGCACATGACGCATAATCATTAATATTTTAAATTTTTCATCAATCCAACGGTAGGTCGTAAATGGACTAGGTCAATTATAACCAATTATAAGTACATATGTTGACTGTCATTATGATCAATTTAGGTTTATTGAAATAAGCCTTGTATTAAAAAAAATGAAAATTTATATAGGGTTATTCTCTTCCACTAATTATACGATGGTAACTCTTAATCTTACAGGCTTCAAAGTAAAAAAATGAGTCCAAGCTTTTGAATTTTTTTTTTTATATATAACAAAGAAGATACACATGGGAAACGACACGACATTGCTTTTGAAATTATGCATATAGGGATAATAGAGAATTGGGCAAATGTGTCATTTAACTCTAAAAGCTTATAATGGTTGGAATGCTGCTGATTTTGGAGACATAGAAGGTATTAAGATGAGAAGGTAGGGGCCTATTTATAAATAATAAAACCACAGGGGGCCTATTTGCATATCTTACTTTAATATATATATGGGAAGTATTTAATATACTACAAGAAAGCTGGCTTTTAGTGGCGACTTTTTTAGCCGCGGTCTAATTTTCGCCACTAAAAACCCACCTTTAGTGGCAAAAATTTGATGTCGCCACTGAAGGTATTTTAATGCCTACATTAGTGGCAACTTATATGTCGTAGCTAAATTTCGCCACTAATTCCTTGGCGGGAAGTTTTGGCGCCATGGGATTTTGGAGGGAAAGAAATTTAGTGGCAAGTTTTAATTTATTGCCACTAATTGTGTATGATTTTAGTGACAACTTGTTATGATCGCCACTAATGTCTTAGATTCTTACATTTAGCCGCGGTATATTTTTTTGCCACTGTATGTTCTATTTTTTGTGGCTACTTTATATTGCCACTAAAGATATCTTAAAAGAAAGTTGACTTTTAATGTCAACTTTTTTTGCCATAATTTAATTTTCACCACTAAAGACTCACCTTCAGTGGCAAAGCTGGATGTTGACACTAAAGGTATTATGTGATCACATTTAATGACAACTTATATGTTGTAGCTAAAGGTCATTTTGGAGGGGGAGGAGATTTAGTGACAAATTTTCTTTTTTTGCCACTAATAGTCTAGGATTTTAGTGGCAATCTTTTATTTTCGTGGCTAGATGCTTTGTTGTCTTATTTTCGCCACCTTTTACGGCGACCTTCTATTGCCACTAAAAATATATTATATGAAAGCTAGCTTTTAGTGACGACACTTTTAGCTGCAATTTATTTTTGCCACAAAAGACTCACTTTAGTGAAGGTATTATAGTGATCCCATTTAGTGGCAACTTATATGTCGTGGCTAAAGGTCATTTGGAGGAAAAAGAGAATTAATGGCTAGCTTTAATCTTTCACCACTAATGTGGTCTAGGAGTCTAGGAGTTTAGCAACATCCTTGTTTTCATAGCTAATTTCTTAGGTGTATTACTTTTAGCTATACTTTTTTATGGGGCATCGTCAAATTTTACTTTGATTGGGGTGGGTGCCATTGTACGACTGATCACCCACTATCAAAGATGCCAACAAAGTCTTCCAGCATAATCAATAAGTCTTAAAATCAAGTTGGGTTGAGGTTTGAGCTAAAAAATATACTGATGAGCGAAATTGAGGGCGTCAGTAGACTACGCGCGTGACTAAAATAAGTGCGGAGCTCCATTATGAATCAACCATCTTTCTTACACTAAGGCATGGATGAGAATCACGGTATTGGTCAATCCCAATAAATGACACCATTACGGTATCGACCACGTAATGTTCTCTATCCCGCGCAGTCGTTGTGGCGTAAAATGTTTTTGCCCCAAAAAAAACTGAGAAAATATATCCTAAGTAATCCATAACATTATAAATTGCTAGAGAATGATGTTGATTTCCATTAGTAACAACTATAAAGTAAAATATTGGCCCTAAATCATACCATCTGGTATCACTGTTAAAGCTTTATCAATTAAATATGCTCATATTATAATTTTTCCTGGTCTTCTTTTTAATTTACGGACCAATTATGTAGCCCACATTGACTACAGAACACTAGCTACTTGAACTTTTTTTTAATAATTTATTGAAATTTTTTAAAATAATAAATATGACATTGAACCCATCTCCTATAGGAATAAAATCTATTTGAGGCCTTATTAGGGAGGCATTTGTTATGAGTGGTTTAGTTTTTTTATAAGTGGGTTCTATTACTAGGGTGTAGGTCAAGAAAAAATTTCAATACCCGATGGGATTTTCATTAGAGTGACTACTATAAAGCATTTGAATTTTACCTTTTATATTTTTAATTCAGGTGACTTAATAAGTGACAAATCCAATGAGCTCAATTTTAGTTCGATTAAAATTTATTGAGGACCCACATCAAGAGAAGGCATTTATTTTTAATGGCTTATATTTTTATAAGTGGGCTCACTATAAAATCTTTCAATTAAAAAAAATAACTTGGGTCCATTAGATAAAAGAGGGGGATTCTCCAAGCAGGACTTGGTCCTACCATCATATATATTTTTTATTTAGATGGCTTAAAACTTAAAAGTGATAAATTTGATGGACCCAATTTTAGTTTGATTAAAATTTGTTTAGGGCCAATATCAAGAGGAGGCCTTTATTTTTAATGGCTTATGTTTTTATGAATAGGCCCACAGGGTAAAGTATTTTGATTAACAAAATAACTTTGGTTCACCAAAATAAGGGTGAATTCTAAAGGACTTTGGTCTCCTATTCCTACCATCATACAACTTTCATTACCCAATTAATAAATCCCTGCCCTTAACCCATTCCTTCCCGCCATCAATTTTATTCTCTACAAAACACTCTCGGTCTCCATCTCTCTCTCAATTCTGAAACGCAGAAAGGGAAGGAAAACTCTCCCGGTCTCGGTCTCGTCTCTGTCTCTCTCTCCGATCTGAAGCTGCGGTGCCCAGGTATCCTCCCCAGCAGAACCGAGCCCTCTCTCAATCTCGGTAACCCTCCCTGGATAACTCTTTTTTTTGTTTTTGTAAACCCCTCTCTATCTCATTAACCCTCTCTCCCTTTCTCTTTGAATGAGGATTCTCTCCAACATCAACACAAAAGAATTGAGGATCTGCTTAAAAAATTGTAACATCTTTCTTGTTCTATTTATGAGGGTTTCGGGTTTGTTTTTTCACTTGGGGATTTACACTTGTTTGGGTTTTTCACTTTAATGGGGTTTGATATGGAACTTGTGTTATTGGATAATTGAATTTTGCACGCTGAAACACTTCCTTCCAAGGTGACGACCAAGTTGCTTAATCCATCATGAATGATCCCACCAATCTCTGCATTCTTGTTAAACAGGTTAGTGCATCAAATCAGGCTTGAGGGTGACAGTCAGACATGGGTTCCAATGTTCCATCGGAATTGAGGGGGACTGATAGGTTAATTCCTGAATATTTAGTCACTCCTCATTTTCCATCTCACAGTCATTGTAGGAAAAAGGCATCTACGTTGATTTTGTCTTTAGGGTCCATAACCAATGGCTGATGGAACTTTTATGCTTGGGCTAGTAATGGTTGCCTGGTTTTTACTCCATATTTGAATAGTGATGACTGATGGATCATTTGAGAATCAAATGATCAACATTCTTAATTTCTGTGTTAAAAAGGAATGACAGAGATGATATTTCTTTTTTAATCATTTTTTAATGATGGAACACTGTTGCTTCTGATGTTCATGCGTCTTATCTGGTTAGTTTTTATTTTTTATTTTAATTGTTATATATGAATAATAGTGCATGCAAAACATTTTCAGTCATGCACTTATTACCTATAGTGCAAAATCAATTGACAACTACTATGAAAGTGTTGCATTCAAAGTCAGGGGAGTTTACGTCTCATGCCTTTCTTTACATCCTTAAAGAGACTGGTGCTGAATCCCTTTTAAATAAGAGACAGCTAGTTGAGAATCAATTGTGAAATGTCTCTCCTTTTATAAAGCTTCCAAACAGTAGTCCCCACTAATATGAAGATAATTACAATCTCCTAGGTCTCTCCCTCCCTCTCTCTCCCTCTTGATAATGGGTTACGATTTCTGGTTTCTAAACATGGTTTCAAGGATTGGGTTAGGGCTTACAATTTTGTTGCATGGTTCTTTTCCACTGAAAGTTTGGATAATGGTTTTTCAAAATCTGGTTTTGGAAAATGTGTGATTCTGGTGGAACATTGAATTATCCGGGCTACTAGATTTCTGATTTGGGGTTTTGGGTTTTTGATTTTATGGTCTTTCTTGTTTGTGGATTTTTATTTGGGGTTGCTTAGATTCTTAGTTATATGTGACGCCACAACCTCTATCTCCCACCTCCGCTAATGCAACGCCCCAACCCCAACCCCAAAGCCCCACCCCACCCATCCGCCTACTCTGTTACGAATCCCCCCACCCTCCCAATCCCAAATTACAATGCTCATGTGAAATTTTCATATGAATTATTTATCTGATACTAAATTGGAAATTACATTATCATTTGCATGGTATGATTAACAAGTGTTCACGTCTTCTTTGTTTTGAGAATCTTATCAAAAAGTTTATAGTGTTTCTCACAACATTAGTGTAGTTTCTCCTATTTTGATGACCAGTTTAACCATCTACAATAAATAACTTCTTATAAGTTTAACCAGTTGCATGGCATTTATCATTCTTTTTGGTGGCATTATCTTTATGTGCTACTGTGGTCCTTTTAATTAGTGGAGTTACCTGATGGTTCCCAAGTTATTTGGGATGCATTTGGCCTTTATGCCAAATAGGCCAAATGCAATGATGATTGAGTTTTAATTTAGGCATGGATTTGGATCTTTGTCCAGTCAGTCCATTGTATGAAAATAAATCTGGGAGCAGACCCCTTTTCATAAAAGATACATTATTCATTAGAGCATCTTTCTGCCACAAATCAAGGAAAGTCTTAAAAGGGAAAGCCTGTGCATAGATGATTTGGGTTTGAGAGTAGTGGAACCCAAAAGCCAAATTAGGTGGTTAGCCCAAATGTTGTAAAAAAAAAAGTCTGTTTCTCATGGTTCTATACCACATTATGATCATTATTTTTTGTTTTGTGAAGCCCAGTCAAATTATTTGTTATCCAGCTTTCTTTGTTTACACCTTATGGAAAACTAATTCATTTCTTGACAAAAGACATCCATGTTTCCTTTGATTGGTTCCTGTAAATTCCGTTTATGCTGGTTTTTATTAGTAATTAGACACATTGGATCATATGGTGCTTTTGTAGTGAGATTTTTAGCTTTCACTTCAGATACACTTCAGACATTTGCTTCTTCAATGTTCTTGCAAGAAGTTGTTCTAGCTTCAAGTCTGTTTGTGTATGACTTGGAAGTTAAAAATCATCCTTAATTCAAATTTGTATTGCAAACAATTTCCTAAACTTGTTTGTTTTCTTTCAACTGTTTGCTCTTCATCCAAATGATCTTACAGAAGGATATTTTGTCCCCCTCTTTTCCTGCTTGGCTGCCACATTGGCTGCCAGGATAACTTGAAATCGAGGTAAGAATAGGAAAAACAGACAACAACTTTAGTTGAATTCATCAAATTATATGAGTCAGTACAGTATTGACAATAAGCCTGTTATCAAAGTAGATGTCATTTTATAACTGAAACACACATTTTAGATGTGGACCTCACATCTACATGGTCCTACTTAATTTGAATATACCCACTCTCATAACTCGCGCACAATTTGTTTTTAAAATACTTGAACTATAAGATTTCCCATATCCATCCACTTAACCTAGTCAGTATAAGGTTTTTTCAACTAGAAGTCTAAACCAGGCCTCTTGATAGATTGGGATTCACTATAGGATTATGAAGACAATATACAGGGCCATGCTACTATTTACTTGTAAAAATCATATCTATTATTTTCTGATGTTTCTAAAGTACCATTACAATTACAGTTGATAAGATGGTTTCTATTTACTTTTCTGCTCTTATTAACATTTCCATTCAGTCTCTTCATTAAACTAATTGTAAAAATACTAGTGAATAATGAAACCTATCTATCTGTGACTGGACCATGGAGATTATTTATAAAAAAATCATTGAGCTTTTGAATTAAATTTTGTTTGAAGTGTATTGCATTTAATATTGAAGTACTTGTTATAAGAAATGAAACTAGGAAACTTATTAAAAAAATAAGTGGACTGCGCGCATATCTTTGCTCTAATCATTGTAGAGAGAGAGAGAGAGAGAGAGAGAGAGAGAGAGAGAGAGAGAGAGAGAGAGAGAGAGAGAGAGAGAGAGAGAGAGAGAGAGAGAGATCAGGAAGGACAAGCTAGCATGGTCTAGCCTGTGGGGAGTAAGGACAAACTACAACTGATACAAGCTATAACCATCCTATAGTTATAAAAATATACAAAATCAATGCAGACTAGCCCTTCTCATTTGAGGTCTGTGTTAAAGTCACAACTCATAGGACTGAGTTGCCATGAGAATAGTTGCTCCTTGATGCAATTCCTATAGAAATGTAAACATGCTCATATATAAGGGCAATTTTCACCTGGTTCAGGTAAATGTTCCTGGTAAATTAGTTTAACTCTGTTTTGAAGGTCATAATGTCAGTAGTTTTAACAACGGTCATAGTAGTGATGCTTCTAGATTTTCACCATTCAGACTAAGTTAATAGTTTTGAAATGGTCTTTGTCTATTAATAGTCCTAGCATTAACATATGCAAACCTCATAAATTTGTGAGAACAGCTTTTTCAAGTTTATGTAGAGAAAATAACAGATTCGAAGGTGGTCACACTTCTTTGAATTGAATGGTAGCTGGATCAAACATGCTTTGCTAAAATATTTGCATGAACTCTCTCTCTCTCTCTCCTCTCTCTCTCTCTCTCCTTCTCTCTCTCTCTCTCTCTTCTCTCTCTCTCTCTCGTACCTATGCTTTCTTACTATCTCCCGTCTCTCCCAATACGTATCAGGCCCTGCCCTCCCAATACACCTTACTTGTAGGGATCATCAAAGAAAATTTAACGCATCATACACTGTTCCCTATGGATTGGCAAGATGCACCGGAAAAAATGGGGGAACATTTATTTCTTTTATTTTTTTCTTTTTTCTTTACTGTTGTTTTTGAACAACACTTCGAACTTAAGTGTGACTAGTAACTATTAGTGTCTCTCTAATATAATTGATTGACATCTGCCCAATTTGACATAGAAAACTTACTATCCTCTGTTGGATTATTTCAAACTCAAGGAGCTACAAAAGGTTGTAGATGATGTTTGAGTATTTCATAAACCTCTTATCAGGAAATATCCAACTGCGGGATGTCCCACAAGTAGATGATGTGGGTTTTCAAATCCCAGACCTCGACAAAAAGTGGGCCTCCTACTTAAAGGCACTCATAAAAAAAATCCCGCATGGCTTTGTATGAAAAGTCCGGCCTCTGGTTGGAAGTTAATTGCAAAGCTTAAAAAAAGGATGTGAAAGTTAATTGTACATCAATAATTTTTCATTAACTAAGCATTTGGTTAATTGTAGCTAAGGCTCTGCCATCAGTGCTGGTGTTAGGGGCAGATCAAAGGAAAGAACGGTCGTTCAGTAACTAGTATGAAAACTTGGGTGCATAAGAAGTTGGATACTAGAAACAAGAGCATAAAGAGATTGTGAAGGAGGTTGGGACTCTGTATCACTATTAATTTTGTTGTATCATGATAAATCCCTAATACCCTTGTTTGGATATATAGGAGTGCTAGAATGTTTAATCTCATGCCACTTATCTGCCTATATATAGTATCTTCAGTCTAATCTTTTCTTATTGCATATGCCTCCCGTTTTCAGCTATCTCCATGTTGTTTTGTTGTCTAGGGGACCGTGGGTGCAGTTTTTTATTTATACTTCAAATTGTGTTAGGTACATCGACATGGATAAGAGTTGGATGAAAATTGAGGATAGACGACACCCTAAGTAAATAGATGGAGTTAAACAGTTCTTGGAGTTTGCATATGCACATAAAGAGCCAGGGAAAAAGATTCGGTGTCCGTGTGTCAAATGCAACAATGTCTATTTTCGTACCCGGGAAGAGTGTGGAAGCGGATCTATATTATCATGGTATAGTTAAGTGTTATATTCCATGGGTATTGCACGGGGAGGAGTTTGAGTCAAGCACTGAAGAAGATGATGATGATGAGCCCAACATAGAAGATGAAGATGATCATGATGACATGCAAGAAATGATACATGATCATTACACAGCATCAAATATAAATGAATGGGCGGGGAGGATTCTAGTAGTAATGGAAATGTGGTGCCCGACTGGAAAGCAGATAAATTCATGAGACTGTTGAAGGATGCCGAACGGAAACTATATCCAGGCTGTGAGAAGTTCTCTAAGTTGTCGTTCATTGTGAAGCTGTTGCACCTAAAGATACTTAATCATTGGAGCAGCAAATCTTTTACCATATTGCTTGAGTTGTTAAAGGAGGGCACTTCCTAAAGGTGAGACGCTCCCCAGCTCATTTTACGAGGCTAAAAATATAATTCGTGACCTCGGACTTGACTATGTGAGGATTCATGCTTGCAAAAATGATTGTGTACTATTTTGGAAGGAGCATGAGCATAGAGAACTAATACATTAAGGGAAGCTTATATTTCTTTCTCATACATTAATCATTCTTTGATGTGATATGTGTGCTTGATGTGTATACATATGCTTAATGAGTAATCAATTTAATGTAAAGTGTTGCAGGATAGAACACAAATATGGCCAATAGAGGCCGAGGTGGAGGTAGACGAGGAGGAGCTTCGGGTAGGCCAGCCCTCAAAGATCGGGCAGCCTACATTAGAGGCGGGACCCTCAGACCCCGCATTTGTTCAAGATGAGGTTGCCATCAGCAACGCCGGTATGTTAACTATTAATTTAAATTGTGCATGTGCTTTTTTATAGTTTATGCATTATATATATATAAACTCATGTTGACGGAAGCTAACATGTTTAATTGAATTATTGAGTGAACAGGGTCAAGCATGTCCGGGAAGAAAGGACGAGGGAAGACCAGGAACACTACACTCATAAAGAGGAGGCGCGAGGGGGAAAAGCTAGCGGTGGACATTCCACCAAAACCTGATGCGAGCTGTAGGTAATAATGCCCCAAATATTAATTACTGAATTGGGCATTATTGTCAGACAAATGGCCCCGCTTCCGTTTTTTCCAAATGGAAGTCAATTCCGGATGATGACAAGCTGAAAATGTGGCATGCTGCAAAAAGTAAATCATTTAAATTAAAAAGCTTATGTGTTAGGATGAAAAGCTCTAGTTACATTCGATGTATTACCTTGCATCTATGTTTACTTCCTCTTAAAATACCGTGCAGCAAAAATTTACTCTCGAAGAGCATTCCCATATCCAGGAAGCTGTATATCAGCAGCTAAATCGCCAATATCGAGAACTATCGGCATAGGCTGCATAAAGATCATTATTGCAAGTATGACACAGATGAATGAGACTCGAGAATCCCCCCTCAAGTGTGAGCAGCGATGATTGGGTTGATCTTGTTAGGTATTTCGGACCCAAAGAATTCACGGTATGGATGTTAATTAAGTTATATTGTCTACCCTTTCAATCTATCATTTATACATGTATTGCTTATAATTTATGGTTCCTGAATGCAGAAAATTAGCAATAGAAACAAGGAGAACAGGAAAAAGCAGACTATTGGCCATATTGCCGGGACAAAGGCTTTTGCTCGAATCAGCTATGATAGTGTAAACTTTACTATAGTGTTTAGAACAATTTGTTTATTAAATGAATATTATATGTGTTAACTTGTGTAATGACAGCGTGATCTTGAGACGGGGAACGGGCCTTCCCGGACTAAGTTGTGGTTCACTACCCGATTTAGCGAGAAGAAAGGCACTTGGGTGGATTCGAGTTCCCAGGAAGTCTATGTAACTTATTGTTCCATTCTTTATTTCCATTTCAATTTTTTATATTATATATATCACTAAATTGATTGATAATAAAAATTGGTTGTTGAATGTAGGGCAAGCTTAAGAAGCTAGAGTCTCAACCATTGGAGGAGGGCATTCCTCCCATGACTGAGGATGAGAGGTTTGAGGCAGTGCTTGGACCAGAGCGATCGGCATATATACGTGGTCGTGGGGGCTGGTCCAAAGCCCAGGACATGTACAGTTGGGCAGCGGATCCGTGCGCAACTATAAAGGGAGAATGAGGAGTTCAGGAGGCGAGCTGAGGAGGATAGAAGGCTCTTCGAGGAGATGGAAAAGGAGAAAAGAGAGATGGCTTTACGACTAGAGTCCCTAGAGTCCCAGGTAGCCTCGCAGCAAGCACAGATGCATGAGGTGCAAACTTCAGTAAAGTCTCAATTCATCAACCCTCTTCCAGCAGTTCAAAGATAGAGGGCAAATTCCGATGTGATTCATAACTAGTCAAAGACCAAGATCATATTTTTTATATTTTATTTCAGGTTTTATTTGATTATGATGATGTAAACTTAACTTTGCTAGTTAAATACGTAGGAATTTAATGATTTTGAATTTGAAGTTATGTTGCAATACCTGATGGTGATTGAAAATTTTACTGCTTTCATCTTGTATAAGTAGGTTCATGAAGAGCAGATAAATGGAAAGAAAATAAATTTAATAAATTAAAATTATTTTTTATTTATTTTTAATTCTAAACTTTTAGTCGCGGCAACAAGTAGCTAGTATAAGTATGAGATAAGTTGCCACTAAAACATGAACTTTTAGCTGCAACTGTAAGTCGCCACTGAATGTACCTTTAAAACTGCTATAACTAATAATTTTAGTGTCAATTTTGTGCTTGTGGCTAAAAGTCTATTTTGTTTGCGGCAACAATAAGGTCGCAGCTAAAGTTAAATATTTAGCGGCAACTTGTAGTCGCAGCTTAAAAGTTAAATAGTTAGCGGCGACTTTTAGTCGCAACTAAAAGTTAAACATTTAGCCGCGACTACAAGTCGCCGCTAAAACTACGCTTTCATGTGCTTATGATATTTTTTTTAGCTGCGACTTTGTAATTTTAGTGGCAATTATTTTTTCAATTAGCGGCGGTAAATCTTGTCACTAAATATTAGACTTTTAGTGACAATTTTAGTGTCGCGGCTAAAACTTTAACATTTAGCTGCGACATTTGGAAATTGCGGCTAAAACAATTAGTGACAGCACTATTAGCGACAGCTTAGCCGCGAGAAAAATATTGCCACTAAAACTTTTAGTGGCGACTTTGAGACCTTTAGCCACGAAAAATTTCGCGGCAAAATGCCAACTTTCTTGTAGTAAGTGAGTTCTCACCTATTATATGAAAAAAAATTTGCGGGGCCCAACTAGCAACCCGACCATCCAAACCTAGCAACCAATAGAGAATCCCATAATAGTTACTAATCCTAAGGATTGACGCACATCTGATTAATGGACTAAACCGTTGGATCGGGGGTTGAATATTTTTTTTAATATGAAGCTATTAAACTTGTGTGCTATGGATGAAGGGGTTAGGGGTATTAGGGGCATGGGTTTAGGGTCAAACTTGATAGGGTGGTCTCACATATATAGATCTTTTCATCACCCCGGTTGGGCCCCACAAAAAAGTTCTCATATAATATATGACATTAAAGAAACGACTCCTAAAATGTAGAATTTATGTGAAATAAAAGAAAGCTAGATTAAAGTAGAACCTACATGTAAAGACAGGTGGGACCCACATCAGCCTAAAAATACCAAGAATAGATCCACCGAATATAGGAATCCATATCTACGCGCCGTTTTCCTTCTTATGTTGTTTGGACAAGGAGAACCAGATGCTATCAGCACCAACTGACGCCTTTTCCTTTTACTTAACCACCTTCACACCACACAACACATTCCAAAACCAAAATCCCCGTTTTCTTGCTCCTTGTTCTTCTTCTCGCAATTCCAACTTAGATGGGTTCTACTTCCAACAACAGCAGCAGAAGTGACAGTTTTGATCTCTCTTTCAAAGATTCTGTTCATTGGAGATGCAGGAGTTGGAAAAAGCAGCCTCATCTCGAGCTTCGTCTCCAATTCTAAGCAAAAGGAAAATCTTCCCTCCACCATAGGTATACCGCTATAAGTTCTTCATATTTTGCTTTCCATCATATAAATATTAATTTTTTTCTCGGTTTACATTTGATTTTTGATTAACTGTGAGATGGGTCATGATTACATGGTGATGTTTTCATCACCTTGATCTTGAATATGTGGAGAGATGAAGGCTACGGGGGTGTTTGGAGGGAGCATTTTCTGCGGAAAATGGTACTTGTGTTCTGAGTAAGAATGATTTTATCACTTAATTTTATGTTCTTACTAGTTAATATTTTCCTCTGCGGTTTATAATTTTCATCTTCTGCGGGGTGAGATTATTTTCCAAAATCTTTGGAATAATCAGATTTGTTTGGTGGGATGTGAATTAGTTAGCAGGGTCTTAGGTTTATGACCGGATATGCAACTGGTGGGTTATTCTCTCTATATACATGCCACAAGTGTGATTCACTATTAATATGGAGAATAGTCAATGTCAATTATATGCATTCCAGCTCGTGGATTTCGCTTAGATGCATATCTATCGTGAGGAAGATGACAGAGGCAAGGTAGGTCTCCTTAGTCCTTACGGAGGAGCTAGGAGGAACAAAAAAAATTCAAACCCTACAAGATTATCATAGTCTTTGATTTAATAGCCTGAAATTTTAACGGCGGCTTTACATTAAGTTCTCTTTCTGAGATTCAATCCATGATCAGTGGGTCAAATTTAATGACTTTATAACTGGGTCTCATGTCAGATGAGGATATGATCAGAATATAAAGGAATTGCACTGATCAAAAGTGGCCCTAAGCGGGCCTTATAGAGTTGGACTGCACATGCAGTCTCCCCGAAGAATAATATTCCTCTATTAATGGATGAGCTAGAATCCATACGAGTGCATGAAAAAATAAAAAGCGAAGAATAATATACCTCTATTAGGATGAGCTAGAATCTATACGAGTGCATGAAAAAATAAAAAGCGTTTAGCAAATGAGTTTTTGTACTTGAACTGTTGATTCTGCATTAAGAAAATAGAGTACGACAAAAGCAGTAGTTGAAACTGTGGAGCTGAAATGATGCTTTGAACACAGAAAAAAAAAAAAAGGCTTTGAAAAGGCTCAATTGGAAAATTTAGGCTAGTACGTAACTCTTGATAAATCTACCCCTTTTTTTCTGTTTTACTGAAAGAGGATGCATTAGCTGCAAAAAGACGTGGTTGGGTACATACTATTGTAAAGGAAAAGATATAGCCTATTAGCATACGGTACAATGAGGCTCTAAAACAATTAACCGATACAGACTACTCCCCAGTTGCATTACTTTTTTATTTCTTAAGAAATTTTTCAATAGAAACCATAAGAGAAAACAACAAAAAAGGAAAAGGAGAGACAACATCACAAGTTAGAAACCAAACAAAAAGCCTGTGACGTTTTGATATTTTATATATATTATATTATTTATTTTATTATTATTTAATTGATTGTATATTAATTAAATACGCGATTAGTCTAAGTGGGGACCACGCTAGACTTAAGTTTGGTGAGTTAGGCTTGTTGGATAGGTGTCCTAACCCATAGCTAACCCATGCCCAATTTAGTGGTATAATTGTTTTCTAATCCAAACTCTTATATTTTTAGAAAAGAAACTCTATTATTTTTAGACTTTAAGTTAGATTACAATTCCTATTTCTATTTCCTATTTATACACCACACTCTTTTATTTTCACACACAATTCTTTCTTTTCCAATTTTTCTCTGGGATTGCACCTTGGGCTTTGGCAATAGAAATTCTAGATCGTCTCCGTCAACCGCGGACTTCAGGCAAGTGCTTAAAAATAATTTGTAAATTTAATGCTTGTGTTTCCCGTTGATTCAAGTTTTGATGCATGTAGAAACCCCTTTTATGCCTAAGTTTTGATTTACTCTATTTGCTTTCTTTTATTTAATCTTGATGTGGGGCTCACTGCCAAAGTTCCCTTATACACTACGCGTGAAGCATGACCGGGTTCGATCTGTAATGAAGTGGGCAGTGGGCAGGGACGGTTTTGACTTAAAATATGAGAGAGGACACTAAGGACATGGATGTACTTTGGATGAGATAGGATGGTGAGGACATGGATGTACTTTGGATGAGGGAATCCCATGTGACAATGTGCCAGAATCCTTTATGTTAGAATATTTATTTAACCTACCCCTTGAGTGCATATGAGAATTTGGAAAAAGGGCCTTGGTTATTTTATAAATCCAAACTATCTCCTCTGGCTATTTTGAATATGGAAAATATTTTCAATGGAATCCTTAGATTTTCTATAATTATAAATTAAGATTGTGATTTATCATTATAATTTGTAAATTAATATTAAAAATATCTTTGGTTTTTAAAAGTGTTAAATTATATTTTTCTATCTTATTAATCAGATCATTGGACCGAGTAAATATCGTCCGGGCAAACGGTATCTTACTAACATGGGTTTTAGTACCTGGTATGACCTCAGAGAAATCCTAATAGATTCTAGTTCAACTCATCTTTATTGGAAAACCCTTAATTGGGTCTATGCACTATTGATTGAGAAGGGATGTGTTGATCTTTTATCTATTAGAAATTCTTGTGGTTATTGGGTACGAGACCTTATGATTGACCTTAGGATTGACTTGTGATTATTCTTTGACCTTCGGGTTTGCATATATGATTGTGATTGATGTTGGTCTATTAGCTGCATACCCTATGTGGATTGGATATGGACTGTGATGTGGCTTGGTATTTGATTGAGATATTGTGGAGGTTTATTCGAATGATTTGATTGGTATTCGATTGTGGATTATTGTGCAGCCAGCCCTTCACTTTGACTTAGATTTCTGTGTCAGAGCTTTACAAGATCATTAGGTTTATTCTACTATGATATGTATATATATGTATTTCGATTGGGTCATATTCGAACGACTGCAGTTGTAATTGGACGGTTGATCACCGATGTGTACGGACACTGTAATATCCGAATTTCGAACCGGTTTATCCGGCCTACGATTACGAATCGGTTTATGACCGCCGGCCTTCGAACGGGTTTTCCCGCTTTATAGTTAGGGCTGACCACCCAAAGCAGTGGCATTGCTTCTGTGTGATTATTGTATTGCTCTATTGTGTAGATTGGATTTAGGATATTCGTTCTTTTCGTCATTGATACATTGTTATTCTCTTATGATCATTACCTGTCATTACTCACTTTGTTCTTGTATTTTATTTATGAATTTTGCTTTCGTGCTTGTTGTTTACTTTGTTTATTGGTGCATAGGTACCGATCCCTACCTTGCCAAGGAGACGGTGGAGGGTCAAACGTTTCAAGCGTTTGAGCCAATTGACGAACCCGAGTGGAGAGCCGATGATGGCCAAAGAGCCGTCTGAGTCTGCGCCGGAATGACTTTTATCATAGAGACTATTTTAGTAGCAAACTATTCATAACGAACCTAATTTTATTTAGTTATTTTGTTTAAGATATTTTGGAAACTTTAACCTTAAATATTCAGTTAGTTATGTGTTGGTTTGATTTTGAATATCGATACCAATTGATTTAATGCTTCCGCAAATGTTTTTATTATGACTCACCATGTTTCGAAATTTTTGTGGGTCCATATTTGGGAGCTTGTGTTGCATTAAACACAGGAAATTGAATATTTATTCTTATTTTTCACGTTTTCCCCTGGTTGTATTTTGGGGACGTGACAAAGCCCCTGTTCCAACTCCTCTAAATAAGTTTCTTTCGCAAAATTATGCACAATAAAATTCATGGTTCTAGTAATATGAGAAATATTGAAGAGATCAAAAGGTTTTTCCACCAAAACAAACAATGTCTTGCAAAATGGAGCTAATAGACCAATCTGGGTCTCCTTTGATTGCATGCACAACTTCAAAAGCATCTAACAGAAGGTCTTGAACTTTAGGGAGGGAAGCCCCTCGCCTTTGTTTCAAAGCAAGGCCGATAAGATGACCCTCACTTCAGCTTCTTTGAAGGAGGAGACTTTTGACCCATGGAGAGAGCCTGCAACCACAAAAGAGTCATTAAACCAAATGGCAAAAGCAAAACCAACTTTTCAAAATCAAGCTTGCTAAAAGCAACATCAGAGAAAGCAACAACCAATACTTCATCTATTCTAAGGGGCAATCCTTTTTACTTAAAATCCTATGCAATTTTTCACACCAACTTCTGATGTCATGGAATTAGAATTCATGATAATATTTTTCGAAACCTTTATAGTATTTCAAGGGTGGATCTCCTTAATTCCTTTGAAAAATGAAATTGTTTCTACATTTCCAAATAACCCACCACAAAGCTATAGTCCAAACCTCAACACAAGAATTAGAAAGGACTAATAGAATCATGCTATTCCATCAGGTCCCCACCCCCCCCCCCCCCCCCCCCCCCCCACCCAATCAGAAATTGAGTTAAGGGGAATATTGTGAGAAAGATAGCCCAATCTTGATCCATACCAAGAAGCCCTTGCATGCTCACACATAAACAAAGCGTGTTCAATTTATTCTTCATCTTCGCACAAAAGGGGATAAGCCATTTTTAGAAAGAGATTTACTAAATAGTAGTTTGCGTACCCATATGCCATTGTTAATGCATTTTCATCCAAATATGAAGACTCTTTGAGGAAGAGGTAATCTCCATAATCTCTCCATTTAATCGAGGTTCTAGGAAGAATGTTCTTTTTTTTTCCTTTAAGATGATATTATAAGCTGATTTTGTAGATAGAACCCCATTTTATGTGCAGGGCCATATTTTCTTGTCCTCTTTATTATATTGTGGAATATGAATTTGAAGAATACTTTAAATTTCCACATCGGCATCATTGTTGAAACTTTCTTTGATGAAATTCTCATTCCATCTTCTATTTTGATCCCATAGATCACTAACAATAAGATTTGGATTGCAAATTTTGAACTGAGGTCTTCTCAAACCACCATCACATGGAAGCCAATTACAATTCCAAGTAGAAATTTTATTTCTATTCCCAATGACCCACCCCATCTTTGCATTAATGAAATTAGTTGCTTCCGTAAAACGTTTCCAAAGCTAAGAATTGCCCTTTCTAAAATTTGCCTCCCATAAAGATTTAGTTTGGGCAATACTTAGCGTTGAGAATCTTGATATTTAAAAAAAGAAATCCTTGGATAAACATCTCCACGTTGCTTTAGTTAGGAGAGCCAAGTTATTTTTAGCCATCTCACAAATGGCAATAGTGTGCACACTAGTTTTTTTTTTTTTGAAATGAAGATATTAGTTAATAATAGCGTAGGCTCCGCAGAGTCCTCTTATATGGAAGTGCAAGCTGAACCGCCCTACAAGCAAGGGAGTGGAAAAAAGAAGGAAAAACAAAAGCAAAAGCAAGCATAAACAAAGCATACGTAGAGATAGTGACAAAAAACGCCTCTTTGCAGCCATGTGCATAAGACGAAAGGCAGCCGATGAGTCGTCCATCTTCAGAGTGGCACTCCAGCACCGAAGCGAAGGGCAGCAGCCGTAGTGTCGACGTCCATGTTGACACAAAAAAAAAGTCACTTTGCCTATTCAAAATCAAGAAAGCTACATGAAGTCGCAGTCTACTACAAGCAGGCTGTCACGCCCCCGGACCGAGGTCCCGCTAAACGAGGCCTTAATCCGGGGACGCGGCGCGACGGGCCGGAAAATTCCGCCCGCACACGCTAGTTTCCCACAGGTTTCCGCGGTAAGGATTCACGGAATCCGATCCAATAGTGATATATAAGAATCACTTTCATACAAATGACTTACGCGGAAGCATTGTAGCAAACATAAAAGTCTCTCAAACGGGTATAAAAATGAGAACGCAAGAGACTAGCATCAAAAGAGAAACATTTTTACTGTAGGCCCCAAGGTTATCTTAAAGTTGATACAAAAGTAAAGTTAATCATTAATTACAAACTTTCCCAAAAGAAAATAAGCCAACAATGGCCATGACAAAAACCCAAAATGTATATCATGAAATCCCCAGAATGTGATCGCAGCTCCAAGGCAACCCGACGTCTAAACGACGTCATCGGGCCGCCACTCGCCCTCCACGGGAACTATAGGTTCCGCCTCGAAATGCGCCTCAACCGCGAGGGGCTCAACATCTGGCACCAAACAAAAGAGAGTCAGACACGACGGTCTGGCAAGCAATTACAACAATAATAAGATGAGAGCGAAACAAAACATGATAAGTAAGAGCTGCGATTAAATCACGATTAATAACAATGTCAAAGTGAAGATAGAAGATACATCTCGATGGTTTACAAATCCAATGTCATGATGAGTAACATAAATAAATGCCATGAGATGAACATAAATGCATAAAAATATTGGCAACCCACATAAAGCTATATTCTCCTGTTACCGAAGTAACCGGAGCAGACAAACCGTAGCCACTAATCGTGGGACCGGAACGACATAGTCGTTATCAAACAGAACCGTAGCCACTACTCGTGGGACCGGATAATTACCGTTGCCATGGTCGGTACAGACAGAATCCAAACTGCAGCTGGCAGACAAAATAAAGACCCCAAGCCGTATGATCAGTCCGACAAGGTGACCTAAGCCTAGTGGTGCCATTTTAGTGAAAATCCGAAACCTCGAAGAAATGCAATTCTATTTATAAGATACATTTCCAAAGTCGATAGAGAACTACTCCAAACAAATGCATATGGGCAAAGCCAAGCAAAACAGGTGAGTAGTTTCATCATTTCTAAATATGGGGGTAACCCACTTCAAAACATTAAAAGAATTGGAGAAAGAACCAAAACAAAAGTCTTTTTACACAAAAGAATGTATGATGGTTCGGTCGACTAAGCGGGTAGTCTCGATATACATTTGACCCCTTTATTGTCATTAAAAGAAAGTGATTTGGTGCCACCGAAGATCATTGACAATCATAAGGGATTAAGTGTACATTTAGACTTGAGGGTTTTTCAAGTGGTATTGGCCATAGTCCAAGACACTTCTCACCATGAATTCTAGGCTTGTGAAAGGTTGAATGGGCTTCACTTATAGGAGAGAGTTTGGGGCTGAATTGAGCTTGGACATAGGTCCGAAGTGGACTTGAAATTATATAGAATAAGTCCTTAAAAGTGTAGGTTTAAATCCCTTCTTAATCAGGCCCACAACTGTCCTTCCCCAAGCTCAAACAGTCCACTAATCAGGCCCAATTCAGTCCTTAAAGTAGCCCAGGATTCAGGCCATAAAACAGTCCAATGTCAGGTCTTGAAATAGCCCATCAATAGGTCTCGAAATGGTCCAAGAACTGACCTTAAAACAGGCCTAAAGGAGCCCTGAAAACAGGCCCAAAATTGACTGACCCGAGCCCCCCCCCCCCCAGACTGGGCTGGGCTCGCTCGAGCGGACCCAGACAGTAGCTGGGTCGCTCGAGCGGCCCAGTGGGTCGCTCGAGCGGACCCAGACAGTGCCTGGTCCGCTCGAGCGACCCAGTGGGTCGCTCGAGCGGACTGGGCCTGCCCAGTCCAGCCCGAGTGCAGAAATCCTCCCTTTTTTTTTTGTTTTTCTTCCTCTTCTCTTGATCATTTCCATCCCCTTTCATTCCTTTCTTCCATACACAATTCTACAACATCTTGGGCCTCTTCTCAACCTCCACAAATCATTAAACCATCATCCATAATCATCTAATTAACACAAACTTAACACTTTTTAAAAGAATCCAAGTTCTTTTCCATTTCTTGAACAACCACTTGGACACTATGAAACCAAATTTTCCAAGAAACCAAAATGATAACAAACTTCCAATGCATGGTAGAACAACAACATAAATTAAGGTAGCTATGACAATGATCCATTAAATCAAAATAAACCATAGACTAAAGAAGGTTAACACAAAAAGGAAAATCAAGAAATAGAACCAATGAGAGAAAACATCACATAATTGTTGAAATATACTTGCCTCTAGCCAAGATATGATCAAAATCACTCTTCAAACCAAGCCTTAGAGCCTCAAGCTCCAAATCTACAAAAACCCCAAAATTTTCCCAAGAAACCCTAAAAAGTCAACATTTGTAAATCTCCAAGGAAAACCCTAGCAAATGGGTTTAAAACACTCCAAATGGAGAGGAAAACAAGGATCTTGAGTTTAGAGAACTATTGCTAACCTTGAGGAACCCGAACCAAGAAGAGAGGCTTGAATGAGGGGCTTCTCTTAGCTCAAACTCCTCAAGAAGAGTATCTTTGGGAAGCTTGAAGAGGGAGGAAGAGTTTGAGGAGATCAATCCTCCAAGAACCCCTCACCAAGTGAGAGTTTCAGATGAGAGAGAGTGAGAAGAGAGGAGAGGAAAAGCCCTAGCAAAGAAAGTTGCTGGAAATGGAATGAAGAAGGAGAAAGAAGAGTCCCCTTCTTAAGAGACAAGTCTTGTGGGCCCCGATCTTCACAAGGCTAGAAATGGCACTTGCGGGCCCCGAACGAAAACGACGAAGAAGACAAAAATGATCGGCGAAATTTTTACTTTCCAAAAAGTATATTTTTGACAATTTCTGGAATTTTCAAAATTTGGGTACAGGTTTTGTGTGAAATGTCAGTTTTGCCCTTTTTCTCGAAAAACGTGATTTCTGATCACAAAATTAAGTTGGCCAAAACATGAAAGTTGACGATCTAGATGAAATAAGTCAAAATACACATAAATTGGGATTTTACAAGCATCATGAATAAACTCAATAATTTCACACACAATCCACGGGCGCCCCGGCCCGTGTCAAACTTAAGTCAAAGGCTAACAAAGGTTCTCAAAGCTAATCAAACATCCTAATCTAGCTTAATAAAATAAGCTAATCGTCCACTAACCCCACTTATCCACTAATCACGGTTAAAACATAATTAAATACTTCAAACCTGGGTCGGGGTCTGACACAGGCAATACTACATCAAAAATCAAATCTTATCAAAATTAAACAAAAACTGCAAGATCTTTCAAGACAGCCAAAAGAGGAGTACACAAGAAGTTTTGGGCTATTTCAAAATCATTTGGCCTAACTTCGTTCCTCCGATAGCTGAACAGGAGCTCCTGGCGGCGACAACATCGGAGACACCAAATCTTCGATCAGAGCCAATGGATAGTCTCAAAATACATCCAAAAAGCTCCACGTTAAGTTTCAAGTCAAGCCGACAACGTTTGACCCTATATCAACCCTCGAACAGCTAAATTAAGCCTCTCGTCGGCGAGAACCACCGAGACCATCACTCATCAAGCAGAGCACATGGACGGCTTCAAGATGCTTACAAATGGCTACACGTCAAGTTTAAGGTTATTTCGACAACATTTGACCATACTTTGATTCTCGGAAGCCAAATCAGGCCTCTCGACGGTGAAACTCTCCGGGACCATGGTTTCCAAGACAGAGCCTTTGGATTATCTCAAAATGACCGCAATAGGTTCCCTGTCAAATTTCAGGTTAATCGGACATCGGTTGACCGCACATCAAAGCGCGACATCATCTTCGCGATAAAATCAAGTCTACTAGCGACATGACCCCATACGGCTTCAAAACTCAAAGAAGAGCCTATGGTTGGTCTTATTTATTGCTCAGGAGGCTTCACCTCAAATTTCAGGTCATTCCGACATCGTTTGACCCAATTTCAGCTTTGATGGAAAATCGGTAGCTCTACGCAACAAAGTCTTCGGCTTTCCCTGAAAATTGGAAACTTTTCACTCCAAGATGCAAGGATTCTTGTCAAGTTTTTTACAGGGAAATCAGGCCAATAAATGTGCAAAAATGTCAAGAAAAATACAGGAGAAAAAAGAATTGAAAAAGACCTCGAAACGGCCCCGAAACGGGACCAAAATGGGATAATTCCCCCCAGGGTCGCATCCCGCGACCCTAGCCCATGGTCGTCGGCGACCATGGAGCCCCGAATCCCCGATTTCGCCCCGAAAAACCTCGTTTTCTGTCGTTTTTCGCATTTCGAAGCTTCCAACCCCTGTGATTTTCCAAAATGCAGACTTTTTAAGAAACAAATCGATCGACATCCGTCAAAATCACGGGTCCGTCTTCAAGAGTATCAAAATCATCATTGATCGCCAACCGGTCGACCAAAAAGTGCACTTTCTAGCCAATCAATCGAAAAACCGACAGGACAGATGCCACCGACCCATTGTTAACTATCAATGTATGAAGTTACATGGTTATCTGATGTTGATCAGCATGTAGATCCATCGATGATCATCGCCAAAAGAACTTCAAAAGACGCGGCATGGCCCGCGACTCTTCAACTGCTCAGCGACCACTTAATGCAGTTAATTGACTAGTTTTATTGCAGTCATTAATTCATTACTTTGGACGGCCCAATCAGAAGCAATCATCTGGGAGTTACAAGTCAATTGATTCATGGCATTTAACCCATGAAACTCTTCCCATCATGGTGATTAAATGAGATAAAATGCCCTTAGTCTCCACCGGCCAATGAGAAGCCAAGATCCAAGTGTTACAAAATAAAATAATTAAATTTGTAACTCCTCCCTTTATGTAGCTTTATAATAATTAAGGCTCATAAACTCTCCTAAATGGCTACCTGAAAGCCTATAAATAGGAGAGCACTCCAAGCATTCCACACCACTTCCAGAGAAGAATCAGACCACTTCAAAAGATCCAGAAGACCCACTTCCAAATATTAGAATCAAGCACTCCAAAAAAGATCCGAAAATCCTGAATTCCGAAGTCCAGAAGAAAAGAGAGAAAACTCTGCTGAAGTTCTGCACCGACCACCACTACAAGGTGACAAAAGTCCCTTGGGAGTACCCCCCAAGGTCTTTCCCTTCTCCTTTTGCCTCCAATGGCTTAGACGTGGCTTTTCAGCCCGTCTACTTAGCTTTTTATTGGACATAAGACCTCCTCTTGGTCTTTGTCCTCTAAAAATCTGAAGTCATAGCCAAGCCAAGCGAACCAAGAGCATCCTCTGTTGTCATCTGCATGGATGATGGCGAAGTCCACATACGACTTGCGACCGTCAGTTTGAACGAGTCCCCCACAATCTCCTAAGAAGTTAGATCCTCCTTTTCTTACTTTTCATTGTATTTTGTATTTTTCTAAAAGAGACAAAAATTACAACTCTTGTCTTTCATTATTGATAAGAATTGTAAATCGGCTATAAACGCCAAAAATCAGCTATAAACGTAAAAAACGGCTATAAACGCCAAAAATTGGCTATAAATGCAAAAAAAATCGTCTTTCACGGCAAATTAAGAAAAATGTCTCTTTTCTTAAATATATGTGCAATGGAAAACTTGAAAGAAGTTGATTTTCTTTTTACTTGCGAATGTTGATTTCCGGATCACCACGTGCAATTTCAAATAAGATAGAAAATCTGGCACACTCACACACAAAAAAAAATGTCGAAACCCGCTTTGCCACCGGTTACAAAAGGATCGGACCCCACGGACTCTCACGTCTGCCGACCTTAGTAGAACAGTGCGCGGAAGTGTGGTCCATCAGTCTAGGCCAGCAGGTAGACTTTGCTGACCAGCTGCTGCAGGAGGTGTTGCTGGCACGGGCGATGGGGGTGGTAGAAGAAAGTAGTCTACGTCCTTGCCCGCATCTTGTTTGCCTAGAACACTTCATTGATATGGATAGGAAGAGTAAATGGAGCCACTGGATTGGGCGGAGCAATGTAAGCTGCCAACAGGTCAGCGACTACATTCGCCGACCGTTTCAATACTATATGGTCCAGTGATTGAATTTGGTCAGCATCTGCATTGTCCGTCGCCAGAGAGGCATCATGTTCCAGCTCAGGTGCCAGAGTTTCTAATTTTTGAAATCAGAACCATACAATCACCCTCAATCTGAAGCGGTGTGGACGCGAAACGAATCAGATGTATGAGACCTCGTTCCAATGCCAGCAACTTTGCCTCTAGTGGGTGAGCTTCCTGCACTTGACAGTTATAAGCCATGATCAGATTGCCCTCGGGGTCCCTAGCCAAACCCCCAATGCCGACAGAGCCCATGCTCCCACTGAAGGCACCATCAAAGTTCAGCTTGAGCCAACCCAGCGGTGGAGGCAGCCACTAATCTGTAGTGAAGGTTATATTGATGCCCAGTCCTGTATACAAATTACACGGATTCCAATCAATAAGGGAGTTAAAAGTTTTACTGAGAACATGTAAGGGGTGAACGAGGTGATATTGGAAGAGAGACATATTTCTGGACTTCCATAAATACCAGAACAATGTAATCCCCAGACGATGATTATTGTCTGATGCATCATGCCAAAATCAATGGATGAGGGACATAGATGAGGCCGGTCGTGGGATGGAAGTGGGCAGAGAATTCTAGAGGCTCTAAGTAAACGAGCAGGTGACAAGCAAATGGTCAACTGTCTCTTCCTCCATACGACAAATCGGACACAAAGGGCTGACAGAGTCATCCCAGCGTGCTGGTCGAGCTCTCGTGGGGAGTTTATCCAACAGCACGCGCCAAGCAAATATCAAAAGTTTTGGCCAGAGGGGCAGCTTCCACAGGTTTTGCCATGGAAACATTGGGCCTAGAAGACGATGCTGCAAGTGTTTAAAGATTGCTCTGAAAGTACATGTTCTAGATGGTTCATCGCACCACCACCTAATGTCCGATTGGCCCAGAGGAATTTGGGAGATAGTTTGGACCAAATCTGGTGGCCATAGTGCCTGCAGAAGACGTAGATTCCACCTGGGCCCAGACGTGTCTAGTTCAATCAAGTCCGCCACCGAGCATGTTGGAGACGCAACCAAAGGTGGGTGTGTGTTAGTCACTGCAGCCCTGCCCAGCGCAGTGTCGTTTACATTGGATAAAAGTAGACCCCGTAGACTGGCATGACCTGGGACCCAGTGATCATCCAACGCATGTATTTGTGTCCCATCCGCAACGACCCACACTGTTGGTGATCAAGGATGACTGGTCTGAGCTTCAGCAAAGCTTTCCAGAGTTGTGAATCCGTTGAGCGAGCTACACACGTAGAGAACATGGAGTGTCTCAAATATTTCTGGTGGAGCAGGGTGCTCCACCAAGCTCTAGGGTGAGTGATGAAGCGCCAAACCAGGTGTGCTAGGGCTGCTTCATTTTGGGTTCTGACGTCCCTCACCCCAAGACCACCATCAATAATAGGCCCAGTGACCGTCTGCCCAATCACCGGTGTCCAGGCGGTGCGCTTGTCAAAACTGCCCCATAGAAATTGAGATTTAGTGGAAGTGAGCACCTGCGATTCTCTCTTGTTTATAATTTTAAACGTCAACCAATAGAGAGGAATGGCCGTGAGAACTGATGATGCCAAAATTGGATTTCGGACACCACCGGTCAAGTAATAAAGTAATATATGCAGTAAATTAATGAGAGAGAGAAGGGATTATAGTGGTTCGGTCAAAATGACCTACGTCCACTTCAGAAAGGCAGAGGTTGCCTGTAGTGTTTTACTTCCTCAATGAGTTGGGATTACAAGTTAGAGGAATACAAGAGTAGAAGGAAATAGGAAGATATCAGTTGCCCCCAAGTGCTGGTGGGGCTCCTCGATTTATAGTCTACCCTAACAGACGGGGACGCTCATCTGCAACGTTCGCCCTTGGAGCCCTCGAACTGCCCTAGCGCTGGACGAGGCAGGTGAGATGTTTCTCCGCAAGACTGCTTCCGAAGCAACGTGGCTGCCTGACTTGGTCTCTTCGTGGGCTTGGACCTGAGCTTCAGTGGATGGATTTGGACCTGGACTTCTCACGGACTGGGTCACTTGGCCTGACCCATCATCCAGTACTGGGTCATTCGGGCCTGACCCATCAAGAACCACGCGGAGTATTGTATGCCGTCCAGCTAAAGAAAGGGCCTTGCCCTTCCAAATAACCAGTTTTTTCCTGATTCTGTCCCGAAGCCTCACACCCATCGAGGCCCCTTGTCTTTGCAGACCCACCATCTCTCCTAGTTATGTAAAGGAGGAACCAACCGAGCAGATACCCAACACCGACTGAATATCGCAGCTCACCCTATAGTCTGTGCCTGTGCTAAAAACATGGGTTGACTTTCCACGGTCGAGCTGTTGTCCTGCCTCCGCACCATAAGCAAGCAAGAGCTGCTTTATCTGCATCGCACACCCACTAGACGCCTTGATAAAAACTAATGTATCATCACAAACTGTAGAAGCGGAATCTTATCCCCACGAGGCACTAAGACAGGAAAAAAGGAGGGCCGCCGCCTGGCAAGAGCCATGGTAGCTCGAGCTAGGGCCTCACTGTACAAAATGAAAAGGTAAGGAGATAAAGGATCACCTTGTCTGAGGCCTTGACTCATGGTGATACAGCCCGTGTAGGAGCCAACGACAGCCACCGTGTAAACGACGGAAGAGACATAAGTCATGATGCGGTTGATGACGCCATCCGCAAAACCGTGACTATGTAAACAGACCCGAAGAAAGGCCCAGGAGATATTGTCATAAGCTTCCCTTATGTCTGATTTAATGGCACAATATTTTTTTCTTACGGCTGCTAGCACTCATCATGTGAAGCAATTCTTTTGCAATGATGATATGATCCGAAGGACGCTTGCCAAGCATGAAGGCTCCCTGACACGCAGAGACGCATGTACGAAGCAACCGATTTACCAAGATTTTGGAGATGATTTTGTACCCAACATTGCAAAGACTACGGTCCAAAAGAACATTTGGGTCAAGTAATGCAATTGCTAAGAGCCTCCTAGCCCTCGCCTTCATTTAGGTTCAGCGGCCTCCTGCACAAACAGAAAATTTATGTCGGCTGGTAATGTCCTTGGAAGACTTTTAGAGTCAGTGGTCCCAGCTTTGCTAATGCATTGGCAACCCTAATTGCAGTTCTGTTGCAATACCCAAAGGACGTACTGATGGACCACTGATTTATTCTTTTCATGGAGGTGACAATTTTCTTTCAAGTTGGCATTAGGTTCCATGAAAAAATGTGAGTGCCCTTCAAAACCCCTGTGAATCAACGTCCCCCTCAAAAATCACATTTTGGAGCTGTTGGTTGATAATAAGTTCAATGCCTTTCAGCAACCCATGTAATTTAGCTTGATAACCGGCAATCATGCAATCATTTTTTCCTTGATGATCCCAAACTATTCTCCCAGACACAACATAATTAGACACGTTTACTGAAACAACATAATTTAGTTTCAAATATCAATTAGGCAGTGGAACCCATCTAGCAGTCTTACGGGCTCTTTGGGGAGCTTTACTAATGGAGTTGAGTGAAGTAAAGATTATTTTAAAGAAAAAATAAAATATAAGTGGGTTATGATGGTATTTTTATTTTTAGTTGTTTGTTATGGATTTTTTTTTTACTTTTTGTTTTGACATGTAAAATTTTTTTTTTTGTCTTTTAGTGGAGAAAAGGGGTTGCTTTTTTTTTTTTGAAAAATATGGTGGAAAATTTAAATTTAAGTGCTTTTGATGTGACTTTTTTTTAATAAATGGAAGTTTTATTTTACTTGACTCGATCAAGGCAAGTGTATTTGAAATATGCCATTGGTGCAAAAGAGATTGTCCTGCCATGCGCGCATGAATGGAGGAATAGGGCATGTCATAATTGTGAGATTAATTGATTGATTATCTTTGGGTGAGGCCCACTTCATTGGAGCAGAATATGTGTACAGTTCTATACACAGAGTCAGTACATAGAACGTGAAGAGGGACTGAGAAATGTTGTTGCACATGCATCATGGTTGGGATGGGTTATAGGTCGGTTTTGACCTGGAACCCCTTCCACCACTATGTTTAGGTCTACTTTAGCAAATTATCGTTCCAATTTGACCTGCCTATTAGACAAACAAAGAGCAAGCAACAAAGAGACATATTAGGCCAGTTTGGACCCAACCCAAAACAACCTAGCCAATCTGACCCATAAAAATGCTTGCAAACTTATAGTTTAGGGCTTGCTGTTTAGGTCATTTCAGAATTGACCAAACCCGAACTCGAGGTGTCCCATCAATATTAGAGCACTGACATCATATTGCCATCATACCCAGATTGACCAGATCGGACGAAATCAACAGTTGGAATTTGTTGGAATTTATTTTCTTGACTATCAACTCATCCGAACTCAAATTTCCGATCTGTTTTCCTTATTTGTTCTCCTTACAACCAGATCCATTTAGTGACGGGTTTAGACCGCTCATCCAGTGGTTCATTTTTAGGGAATGATCATTTCTACTTAACTCATGAAGGACTCATCCACACTTAATCTAATATCATATTAACGATCTAATTAAGTTAATTAAAGTGTTTATATGATTGTCTTTTCATGTGGATGCTCAATTTAAATTGAATCAATGGATGAATTGACCCGATTCATAATTGTAGCGAACTAATTAAAGAAATTGTGATAGGGATTAATTGGCCTGATCGAAGCTAGTCGGGTCACCAATCTTATGAGATGGGTCCTAATGGGTTAGTGCTATCTGATTTAGTGAGAAGAGCAACTGGTTTTTATCAATTTTGGACTTGTAATCAAGCCCAATTAAAGATTATCATTATCGACCATTAAGGTAATGTTAACTCTACAGTGTCATTGACAATGACAATGATTTGGGCTGTTTGTTTGCAAAGAGTCCTTCTTTTAATATGGGGAGAAATTGAACTAGATAACCTTTTGATGGTGTTTGCATTAATTTAAAAATTATCACTATATATGTCATGGACCATATCTTCTCTGATGTTGTAATATTGCACTGGTTTTTGCGTTTCCCTTCTCTTATCATGTATTACACTGGTTTTTGCATCGACTATGTCCAGGAGTGGATTTTAGGATCAAGTTCTTCACAGTTGATGGGAAGACATTGAAGCTTACAATTTGGGACACTGGTAAATGTTGCATTTTTTCCATGGAAAAGAACAATTAGAGTATGATTTTTGTGGATGGAATTTCTCCTGTTTCAATCAATATTAATACTTTTCTATCTCTATTTCTCTTTCGAATCTCTATTGAATCAGTTTTATAATTAATCTTTGGGTGTCAATTTTCACATCTAGTTGCTCATTATTTCCCCAACCACTGTTTGCAGGCTACTGTTTTTGGTATGTGGAGAAAGAAAAGAATAAAAGAAAAAATATATATATAGAGAGAGAGATTCCTTTTAACCCGTACCTTTAGTTAAAATAGCATCTTCACAATTCTCACTAGAAAGGAATTCGTTATTTTTACAAAGGGCAGCAACAAAATATAAAGATTAACCTTTATTAATCTAATTTATATTACCTATTGATCGTATTATCTTTAGACTGCTTTTACGATGTGGATCATATTATTTTGAGTCGCGAAAGTGATGAATAATTGCATTTTAACAATACTAAACAAATAAAAAATAACCTATATGTAAAAAGAATGAAAGTAACCTAGGCGTAAAGCATTCCTAGTAAACAGGAATGGATACATTTGTTGGAGAAAAAAGATATAACATAAAAAAGAATAAGATTGGAAAAATAAATTATAATATATTAAAGCCAAGGGTTTTTGGGTTTAATTCTGACCGAGAGTTCTAATTTTGATTGACGGTTATTTCTTTTTATTCAAATATTCCACATTTTTACTCCACTACTTATCTCGTAACTACCCAATCACCCCTACTCTCCATCAAACCATTGATATCTATCTTCACTTTTTAAAGTTTAGTTCTTCATTTCTGTAAAAACTTACTTTTATCCTCATCTCTTCTATTCCATTTGTCCCCCAATTTTCATATTTCTATTTTATGCAACTTGCTCTAATGCATGGAGGTACTTTTATAACCTATTTAATCTATGATTATTTATTTGAAATGCATGGAGATGCTGTGCTAAGCACGGGTTTTTGTGCTAGTATAATTTTAAGCTGAAGCACTTAATTTGTAAGAATTCTTTAGACAACCTTTTTGTCCTTTCGTTCAACGAACCAGATTTCCATCCAAAAAACCAGCCAATCATTGGCCTTGAACAAAATATTTGAGGCGAAAAGACTACTCAGCATAATTTTTTATACCCGTGAGATGAATGGGAATGATCAGTTTGTTCTTATCCATAGCCAGAATCTAAAGTAAATTTCAGCGGCAAAAGATCCAAAATAAGGAGGGCTGGGCAACCCCAATATTGAGTACAGTAGAATGGTAAAAATAAATCCATTTAGTTTTTGTCAAGCTTAACTCAACCAGTTAGTGCTTTGATTGATTCATAAAAATTATGTAAATATTTGTTTTTCTTCTGTGTCTTTGGCAGTTTGTATCTAGCAGGTCTAGAGAACTCCAGTTACTATTAATTTCTGTGTCAAATGTGCTTCTTAAATTTTTGGCAGGTATAACATTGTTGTGTTAATATTGCAGCTGGACAGGCGAAACTCAGGACATTGACACCCTTTTACTATAAAGGTGCACATGGGATCTTTCTTGGTATGCCATTTCTTGTATACTTAGTTTTCTTTTACAATACCCCTGCAAAGAAAAATAGATTTTTCTTAAAAAAAAAAAATCTTCGCATAATATGACATTAGCAGTTTTTGTATTTTATTAGGTTTTCCTAGCATGATTCTAAATACCCACTTATACATATTGGTTTTCCAAGAAACCCCTACATAATTAGGCATCATCCACCTGTAATCAATAGACTACTGTTTCATTTTTCATCTAAACATAAAATGACATGGCTTTAATACCATGTGAAAGTTAATTGACTACATCTTACCAAATCTCTAAGGTGATGTCACTGAGAACCGTCAATTATACTATATTAAGCTAAAGGGTTTTCAACCTAATTTTGATTATAACCTCTAATTTTGACAATTAATTATAACTACTCTATAACTTACACACCTTTTCCTCTTACTACCAACATGAAACCACTACCAACATGAAACCACTCAAGTCTTTATCCCACTTTTCACTCTTCTCAACAATGTTATTTCCATCCCCAATCTCTTGTACCATTTCTCAACATATTCTCTTTTCCTTCTCACCTCAATTCTCTTACTTCAGTTCTACTATTTACTATTGGATTCAGAAAAGAGGTACCTCTATTCTTTTATACTCTATCTATACTAAATCGTTGTTAGTAAGTGATGATGCCAAAAATATGTTTCGGACACCACCGGTCAAGTAATAAATGCAGTAATAAATGCGGTAAATAAATGAGAGAGAGAAAGGAAATTTATAGTGGTTCAGTCTGTGACCTACATCCACTTCATAAAGGCAGGGATTGCCTGGTGATCTTTGATGAGGGTAAAAGGGTTACAAGCTTAGGAAAAAGTAAAAGACATTAATTGCCCCTCAAGTGATGAGAGGGCTCTCTTATTTGTAGTCTTCCCCTAACAAATGGGGACGACTTTAATGCAACGTCTCTTTGGAGCCTTAGAGCTGCCCTCGAGGGACAAGGCAGGTGCAGGCAGGTGAGATCTTCTCCGCATGAATTGGTAAAAGCGGGTAAGGAAAGGACTTCTTCCGAAGCAACGTGGTATCTTTGACGTGGCCAAAGTATGTGGATCTGGACCCGGACCCGAATGGATCACTCGGACCTCCATAGATTTGGACCCTGGCTCATTTCTGGTTGAGTTATTCTGACCTGACTCATCCTACTTGTTGGGTCATTTAGGCCTGACCCATCAGTAAGTATTTGAAGATGATTTACGTGTTTTGAATTTCTTTTTATTGTTCTTTACACATATTGCCACAAATTTAATTGGTAAGCCCGTGCTTAATACAGGTTATTGTGCTAGTGATTATTTATAAGAATGTAATCAATGATATATATTGATTCAAAATGGAAAATCTAATCAAACAATATATAGGAAACCAAATCAAATAATGATATTAATGACTAACCTAATATAATCCGAGTCTAATAGAATATAATATAATCAAAGATAAACTCATCGTAAACACATCCAATTTACGCTGAAATATTCTCTAATACTAGCCTTGTGCACTTATTTTACCATTACCACATCTTTTGAAATATTTTAGCATTCAGAGATTGGAGCTACTATAACCCTCTTGACTCAATAAAGAAAACCAATACAACCATTTGTTACTACTTAGATTCATTCCGAATTGTTCAAGCACAGGTGTTTTAAAACTTTAGAATCATAGGACACCATTTTCTAATTTTAAAAGAATTCTTTTTTTTTTTTTTACGAAAATCTAAGGGTTTTTGCTCTAGCTGCAACGTGGGACTGGGTCTGACTTACCTAATTCAACTCGAGGGGGGCAAAGCCTTAAAACCTTGCATAAGATGCCAGTATGTGCCTGATATTAGAATGGATTATGAGATAATTCATTGGATGGCCCCTATGTATATCAAGAACCTGGATTCAAATGTTGTCTTAGCAATATTTGTTAAGGAGTGGGCTCCAAAGTATTTCTACTGCCCCTGCTAACACCTTGAGGTTTTGGTAGAAATAGTTAACTAAAGAAATATAAGATGCTATTAAAGCCATTCGGTCGCGAGTTCGAATCTTAGGATGAACGACTCGGCATTGACAAAAACATGTGTCGCCAAAAGTGCGCCGAGAGGGTTCCAACTGAGGAAGAGTGTTGAGGAGTGGACTCCACCCAAGGGGAATACTTAAAAGTATTTCCGCTGCCTCTACTAATGGCTCGAGATTTTGGTAGGAATTGTTAGCTAAAGAAATTTAAGATGGTATCAGAGCCAACCGGTCGCGAGTTCGAATCCAAAAAAAAAAAATAAGGGGGAGTATTGAAAAGTATTTAGGCAGCCTCAAGGTTTTGGTATAAATGGTTAGCTAAAGAAATATTTTCAATATTCCCCTTGGGTCTTCAACAATATCAACAATCACTTTCAGCTGCAATATTTTTCTCTAAGCAGGACCTGTTTAGATATATCTGTTTAAAGTTTTAATAGAAAATACCATTGAAAAAAAAAAAAAAATCATGGATATCATCTTTAAATATTCCACGGAAATGTACGACTACAACATGCATGTTCTAGTCACAGTTTTGAGTAAGCCAGTTCTCCCTGCTTGGACCTTGATAGTAATCCTTTAATTTGCACTTTTGTATAAATGTCTTCTTCGTCACAGAGCTCTGGCTATTTATTTTTGTTTTTATTTTTTTTGTTCCTGATCCACTTGGACTGTATTTTATCTTCTTAGCATATATTGGGGTGAAATTCTCAGAGAGTGTATCTAGTTTTTTTTTTTTTCTTGAGAGTTATGATGAATTTTTTGTAGTATTCATGTCTCTGCACATATGTTGTTGAATTGAAGACTAAATTCTGAACTGCTCTCTTTCTAGTTTATGATGTAACACGACGGGAAACCTTTACAAATCTGACGAATATATGGTCAAAGGAAATAGAGCAGCACTCCACTAATCAGAACTATATCAAGGTGCTTGTTGGGAATAAGGTCGACAAGGTAACTTCCTTAGTTTTTAATTTTTTTCATACTTTTAATTCTTTACTAGGTTTATACAAGTTATGAATTCATCTTTCTAAGCAATATTTGTGCGATGGAAATACTTATAACAGAGTTTAACTGATGAAGAAAGTTCTCTGCTGCAGTCACATTTGTTATTGTTAGCCGCTGCTATATATATGTGAGCTATAAAGCATGACACACTGCTTCTTTTGAAAGATAACAAAAATGAAACTGCATAAATTGTTGATAGCAATTTGAAGAGTACTTTTAGTTCTTCATATTTGTTGGAAAAAGTTTACTAAGTGTTTTAGATGCAAAAACTAACCAAATGTTACCATACATGGAGTCTTTGCTTATTGTGAACCATATACTATACATAGTCATTAAAGTACATTTACGCTTAATTTAGTAAGCCAAAAAGTGGTGAATCATCTAAATTATTGATCATCACATTATGTAATTAACGGGGAATATTCATATGCATCTTTCCCTCACCATAGGGTAAGGGACACTTCCCTTTTTTGGAAATTTTCAAGTACAAAATGTACTTTTCAAGTACATAAGGTGAGGTACAAAATGCACTTTTCATGTGCAAAAGGGGAGTGTCCCTCACTCTATGGTGAGGAAAAGATGCATATGAACATTCCCCGTAATTAACATTCTCATCTATGTCGCCGGCATATTTATCTCCTTTGTTTCTTCGAGAAGGTAACTTTATTCAAGTGGTAGAGAAAACGTCTACAAAACGCTATGGGGAACATATTGCCAAAGTAAAAAGTGAGAAATAAAGAGACGCAAAAAAACATAGGTCTAGAAATCTCTCTTTTTGGTAGATAACCTGCCTCACTTTTTGCTGATATGAGAACGTGCTTAAGACTCCAAAAACTGAATCAAAATCCTAATTTTATCAATTCAACTCACCATTCTTCAAGTAAAAGTTGTCATTGGAATAATATGTGGATGCTTACAACAAATCACCTTCATTCTCAGTAGATCGTATAGTTATCAACTGCTTACATTTTGGTTCAATTGCTAAAACCTCATCCTCATTAGTAAGCTGAACAATAGTCTCCTAAGATTTCTATGTTAAAACTTTTAGGACCTATGATACTACCTGTGGGGGTAAAATCTGAACTTAATGTTAGATTGGGCTTGGGTCATAGTGGACCAACCCAACCCGTCAGGAGGAAGAATATGAAGAGAATTAAAGGAGTGCCCCCATGATGCAATAACTTCATCCGTTATCAGTTATCACCATGAAGAGAAGTAAAGGACGGAGTGCCTCTATGATGCAATAACTCCATCCGTTATCAGTTATCACCATGAAGAGGGAAATGAATGATCACTAATGGCTTGCATGAAAAGAAATAATGGAGCCATGAATGGCAGAAAAATAGAGAAAAAGGATATAAGGAAGAAAGAAGAAAAATGAGAGGTATGCATTTTCTGAACCACAACTCTAATCAGAATGAGAACACGATTCCAGAGGCTAACTTAAGTAACGGAGAGTCATCGGTCGGACCACCCGATCGAGCTCTTATGATGGTTTGCTTCTAATATAGGTAAGAAGATCGATTCAGATCCAAGAAGAAGGAGAAAGATCTCTATTGCCGAGCAGAGACAAGCCGAGTTGACTTGCCGAGCTGACCTGCCGAGCCGAACTGCTCAGCATCTCCATTACCGAGTTGAATCGATCGGCATCTCCATTGCTGAGTCGAACTGATCAGCAGTTCCTTTACCGATATGACTTTACCGAGATGCCATTACCGAGATAACATTACCGGGCTGAACTGATCAGCTCGCCAGCTAACCAATCCAAAACCAGCACCTTCGTAGGTCGGATTGCCGAGCTGAGCCGACCTCTGTACGTCGGATTGCCAAGCTCAGCCGACCTCCGTAGGTCGGATATCCGAGCTAACCTCCAGTCCTCAGACCAATCAAAATCAGACCTTACACTACCTCCAATGCCTATTGCTGCCATGGTCTCCATCCCCTTCCATCAAAGTAACTACGTTCTTGACAATCATAGGATAACAAAGGAAGATCTTCCTCCTAAAACTCCAGAGATTTGGCAATCTGAACTGCCATTGCTTGCAGCTCACCTAGGATGGGGTTTGGGTTCTTCTCATTACTTTCATCCAGCTCTCCATTTCTATAAAGGGACGGATTCCTATGATATCAATGCATGAAATATCTCCACCTAATTCTCAAGGAGCAAGTAGATCAATACATATCACCCAGGATTTTGGTCTCCACTGGCATTTTCCCCCAGTAATGATCCAACAACAACAACATCAATAGTAATGATCCAGTGGAGAAGGTATTTGCATATAAAAGTTTCACCAAATATAAAAACGTCAAGTTGGTTGCTGAAAGTTTTGCAAGCTACCAGAATGGATCACTAGTTCTAATTTAACCAATCAATGCAGCGGAAATAAACATTCAAACAATATAGAACTAGCTATCTACCAATCATACACCACAAGAAGGCAAACACAATATTTAACGTGGAAACCCTATATAGGGAGGAAAATCATGAACCAGAAATCAAAAGTTAACGTATAGTTACAAGATATACTCACAAGCTCATTTACCTCAGTTTGTACCTCGACCTAAGGACTGTAATTGTTCTTGTAAAGAATCCACTAACACGACATCCACCGTGCCCCATTCTCCTTACTTGATCTCCTCCCACCTTGCCAGTCAAGGTGAACTATCTTCTCCAAGAAAGGTAGAAGCAACAATGACCTTCTAAAGCAGCCCTTCAGAACAATTCTCAATGGTTCTAGAGAATAATCTCTCTCAAAGATATCTCTGACTCAGATTAATGAGAGTGGTGGTCTTTAAGATTGAGAGCAATACCTTATATATAGCCCCAAATTTGTGCCTTAGACTTAGTGCACAAGTAGGACTCAAATTGGGAAACAAATTCTCAAAAGAAAACACTTTCGCAACAGAAAATGAGACTTTCCCGAAATACTACTCATGTCCGATCAATCAGACAGTGCATCCGATCGATCGGACAGCCCAAATAACTGGGGCGTGTTTACAGCACGATCGATCGGACAGAGGCTCCAATCGATCGGGGCGGGAGTGTTCGCCCGGTCTTCTCTTTTTTATTCTATTCTTTGCTTCAGCTCTTTCGGCGATACAACCACAGTCCATTCTAAATAAAATAGAAAATACAATTCAATGGACCCAGAGTTTTGACCAATCCATGAATTAGCCAATAAAGAAATACTAACAGTTGCTATGAAACTTCATGACAGAGCCCATGGGTGGTGGGAATACCCCAAAGAATCCCATCAACACATGGGTAAGCTGCCAATCACTTTATGCAGCAAGGTGAAGAAGAACTACAAGGGTTATTTTCTAACTCCCACATGTAGACGATCGTTTTTATATGGTTGCATTATCTCCAATAAGGTGATCTCTCCGTTGATGTGATCTCTCCGTTGATGACTACACAGAGATTTCAGTACATGTAGTCTCACAATGATGTAATGGAAGATGTGGACCAGTTGATGGGTTCATATCTAGGTGATCTACGAACTTCCCTATGGAAGGCAATGTCCATTCATCATTTTTATACATTGGTAGAAGCTTGTTATCATGTACCCGCTGTTGAAGAGTCCAATCCAAAGAAATGTCCACAACTTAGATCTGTGGCTCAATCTTCACATCCTGTGGCTAAGTGAAGGAACGTATTTAAGCCTTAGCACAGGCTAAGGGCCCATATCAGTTTCTTTTTCAGATTTCAATTCCAATTAATTAATCTAGAGTTAATTAATCTAAATCTAAAAAATAAGCAATCAAACACAAGAGAATTAATCTAAATCTAAAAAATAAGCAATCAAACACAAGAGAAAGAGACAAGGATTTTTTACGTGGAAACTGTACTCAGGAAAAATCACGGGCCTTACCGTCTAGACCACATACTACCAAGCACTATGTAAACGAAAGTTACAAAAACTAACAGATCCCTTCCCAGTCACAACTCAACCTAAGGACTACGATGATCTTGCTAACGCCTCGTCGTACACCTCTATTGTGCTTGACTCAATCACCTTGAACGTCCCTTCAATGTGAATCTACTACAAGAGAGTGGATGAAAAAAGTCTCCAAGGCTTAAAGCTTCAGTACCGAAACAAAGGATGTTTTGGAGAAGATATGGGATCTCTCAAAGAATAGGAGAGGTGCCCTAGGTTTGAGAGAGAATGCCTTTTTATAACTCTTGGTTCGTGGGTTACAAGGCATAAGAGTTTTGGAAGGAGTAAGAAACAAATTGGAAAGTGCTTCCAATTAAAACTCTGAGATTGCGCTCCAGGAATTCGAGCATAGGTCCAACTCTGCTCGACCGCGTGACCCTTTATCTCCGGTTTCAGCGTATTTCGTGTGTCAGGCTTGAGCGCATGAGTTTCTGTCTGAAGTGCACTCGAGCAGGCTAATACAGACGCTCGAGTGCCCAGCATGTTTTTCAGACTTTCTTGAATTTTCTTCGATCCTTTGGCCTGGGCAATCCATCTATAAAACACAAGAATAAAATATAATTCATGTTTTGTCCATAACCCAATGAATTTACCAACACTCACTTTCCTTATACTAAGGACGCTAGTGGATTTAGATCTTATGAACGTGTCAAGGATGACTTGGTTGATAGCCAACCAACTCAACCTAATGAAATGGGTTGACGAACTACTAGAGGTGGCAATCGGGTCGGGTTGTACTAAACGGGTCGGACCCGTTTATTAAACGGGTTACACAAGTCTAACCCGCATCCGACCCGTTTATTAAACATGTTAGAAACCCCTAACCCGCACCCACCACGGGTCAACCCGACCCGACCCGCTTAACCCGCATAACCATTGCGGGTTATACGGGTCAGGTCTACCTGCATAACCCACATCCATCTAGTAAATAAATCGACTCAACTATGGTTCCATGCTTGACCAAAACTGACTTTTAAAATCAAATTTGGTCTAATCTCATTTCAACAATCATTTGATGCGCATTACCTTGCTTTCCATTAATAAAAAGCGTGGGGTTGAATTGGTTAAGGTCCTTTTTTTTTTTTTTTTTTTGCCTATGCATTAAAATAATCAAATTCAATTTTGGCTTAAATAAGCGGCTTAAGCGGGTTAAGCGGGTCAACCCTAACCCAACCCGCTTAATGGCGGGTCATGAATACTTGACCCGTGACCGACCCGCCTATTAAACGGGTCGGATTAAGCGGGTAATACGCGGGTCGGGTCGGGTCATATTTTGCCGCCTCTACGAGCTACTAATGAGGATGGCAAGTACAAATGCAAAGCGGACGTCCATTGCTTTGCATGCAATGAGTATAGTCACATCTCATCGAAGTGCAGAAAGTTGAAAATTGATGTTGTAGGATAAGAAGAAGAGTCAAATACACCATCTTATGTAGCTAATGATGACCAACTAAAATTCAATTGTTCAGGGACCGACAATGATATTATTTATGGTGACAACGGTCGATCTTTGGTTATTCAAAATACTTTATTCTCCCTAAAAACACCAACAAAAGGTGAGTTGCTACACACTAGTATCTTCCATATCGCATCCACAGTCAAAGATCGCAAGTGCAACTTGATCAAGGATGGAGAGCTGCAAGAATATAGTCTCGCTCAAAGTTGTTTTTAAGCTTCAGACTCCGACTTAGATATACAACTGAGTTCCTACAAGATTTCATGGTCCTAACTTTTTTTCTTTGGAGATTAAAAGGTCACTTAGATTATAGGGAAATCTTTTGGAAGATGAAAAGACGATGCCATTGTTCTCTTATGAAAAGTGTTAGATAAGGTCATTCTTGTGGACTTATTTATGATAAGCCAATTTGGAAGAGAAGAGGAAGAAGTAGGGATATGATCGGAAATGTCGTATCCCAAACAGAGGATCGACTGTGCTGTTATATAATCATCTTATGCCTAATGAAAGGCTGAAATTACAATGAAAATAATGAAAGAATCATCAAATTACACCTATCTAATCTTCAATACAAGGAAACAGTATTATACAGATTTGACTAAATCCAACCAGATTTGTCACGTGGAATATGAGATTCATGAGCCTAATTGGGTTAGGCCTCACATTGTTGGATTTTACTTCTACACTCCCCCTCAAATTGATGCTTTGTTGGAACAAAGCATCAATTTGGACAATAAGTAAGCCTGGCAAACCCGAGGCAGTACTTAGGTGAAGATATCCGCCAGTTGGTCATGAGAGGAAACATAGGGCAAAGATATCTTGTCCGAGACTACATGATGACGATTGAAGTGGCAATCTATCTCAATGTGTTTTGTGCACTCATGATAGACAGCGTTCTTTGTAATTTTGATCGCACTAGTGTTGTCAGCATATAAAGGAGTAGGACTTGTTATGAAAACATCGAACTCTCTAAGAAGGCGACGAAACTAGAGGTGGCAAAATATGACCCGACCAGCCAACCTGACCCGACCCACGTATTACCCGCTTAACCCGACCCGTTTAATAGGCGAGTCGGTCACGGGCCAAGTATTCATGACCCGCCATTAAGCGGGTCGGGTTAGGGTTGACCCGCTTGACCCGCAAAACCCGCTTATTTAAGCTAAAATTGGATTAAAACAAATGCTAAAAAAGAATAAATGGACCTTAACCAATTCAACCCCACGCTTTTTATTAATGGAAAGCAAGGTAATGCGCATCCAATGATTGTTGAAATGAGATTAGACCAAATTTGAACTTCAAAGTCAGTTTTGGTCAAGCAGGGAACCATAGTTAAGTCGATTTATTTACTAGATGGATGTGGGTTATGCGGGTAGACCTGACCCATATAACCCGCAATGGTTATGCGGGTTAAGTTGGTCGGGTCGGGTTGACCCGTGGTGGGTGCGGGTTAGGGGTTTCCGACCTGTTTATTAAACGGGTCGGATGCGGGTTAGACTTGTATAACCTGTTTAATAAACGGGGCAGACCCGTTTAGCGTAACCCAACCCGATTGCCACCTCTAGACGAAGCCAAATAATTTCACTACTTACTGAGGACATAGAACGATATTCAGCTTCAGCCATAGATTTGGAGACAGTAGTTTGCTTTTTACACTTTCATAAAATTGGAGTTTTTCTAAGGAACATGCACCACCCCGTCGTAGAACGACGAGTATCAGGGCAACCTGCACAGTTAGCACCAGCATAGACTTGTAACTAAAGAGAGAATGATGAGGGTAGAAAAGACCACGTTCACGAGTACCTTTTAAATATCGATACGATAGACATCAAGAAGATGCGGTTTATGAGGATTACTAACATAGTGACCGACCGTGTGTAGTGCATGAGAGATGTCTAGTCTAATCATAGTTAAGTAAAGCAGGCTTCCAACCAATCATCTAAAGATAGTAGGATCTTTAAGCGGAGAACCATCATCTTTGCCGATTTTGACATTGAGTTCAAGAGGTGTATTAAATGATTTTGCATCATTGAGTCGAGCAGATTTAATCAAGTCATCAGCATATTTGGTTTGATTAACTCAAATGCCAGCCTTGCTCCTGAAGACCTCTAGGCCAAGAAAGTAGGTTAAGGAGCCAAGATCCTTCATAAAAGTACTCAGAAGATGAGACTTGAGGTTAGAGATCCCCTTAGCATCATTCCCACTAATGATCATGTCATCAGCGTATATTAGCAAGATAGTGCAACCATGTGGAATGCGCCGAATGAAAAGAGAGTTGTCATTTGGACTTTGAGAAAAGCCTACTCGAATAATGGCAGAACGAAATTTATCAAACCAGGCCCGAGGAGCTTATTTGAGACCGTATAGGCTTTTACTGTAAACATGCTTAGAAGGGTGAGCATATCAATGAGGCGGTCACATGTAGACGATTTCTTGAAGATCCCCATGCAAAAAGGCATTTTTACATCCATTTACCATAGAGGCGAGTTACGCACTGCCGCAACACTGAGTAACATAAAAAGTAGTCATCTTGGTGACAGGAGTGAAGGTTTCCTCATAATTAATACCATATTCCGGTTTATAGCCTTGAGCAACTAGCAGAGCTTTGTAGCGATCAGGACTTCTATCGGATCGAACTTTGATGGAGTATATTCATTTGCTACCAATAATCGAAGCATTAGGTGGAGCTAGAACCAATTCCCATGTAGAATTTGATTTGAGAGTTAATAATTCTCCTTTCTTCTTATCTTGCCGACAAGGGATACTCGACGCCTATGAATATGAGCTAGGAATAGAAATAGGATCTAAAGAGGTATAAAATGCAGAAAAGCCATATCTGTCAGGTGGGACATGTTTACGACTAGATTGTCATAATGGAGCTAGTGAAGGAGGATCATTACTTGAGGGAGGAGCTCGCAAGAGAGGATGGTCAGGAACAGGATCAGTAGGAGGCATAGGTTTTGTGTGCTGGACACAAAATTGTGTAATCGAAGGAGGAAACTTGAATGTAGAAAACTAAGGAAGTTATGATACTTGGATTGGATGTTTTTCAGGACTAAGTGAGTGGAAGGGACTATGTTCCAAGAAAACAACATTCCGTGAGATACAAAGACGTCGATCTTTCGGATCGTAGCATAGAAAGCATCTGCGTTCACTATTGTATCCAAGAAATAGACTTAGCTGCCTGAGGTGACAGTTTATTTCTTTCAATAGATGGGAGATGAACAAAGCAAAGACACCCAAAAACCCTTAAGTGTGAGTAGGGTGGGGGGATGACCAAATAGACACTCATATGGGGAGACCGATTTTCAAACTAAGCTAGGTAAGCGGTTAATCATATGAATAGTTATATGTGCCGCCTCACAACCAAAAATGTGGAGGAACTAGAGATTCTACAAGAAGTGTTTTGACAGTTTCAAGAATATGCCTATTCTTTCTTTCAACAATCTCATTCTGTTGTGGTGTGTTGTTCGTCCTAAAATAGGGTTGCAAATATAAATTATCTCCCGCTAATATCTCTACTTATGAAAGAAAAGATGCTAACTGAGTATCGTATCCACTGGGACAAAAAGGCTAAGTTGTGTTGGTTCCTAAATTCCTAAACTAATTCTTATAGAAAACAGAAAGTGTTGATTATTAAACTAATCCTAATAGAAAACGAATTGCTTGTTTGATTGGTTGTAATTCCTAAATTAACAAATTAAAAGAAAGGGTTTAAATCAATCAGAGAAAAGATCTCAGGGTACAAATCCACTCTAACCTCGCACAATGGCAAGTATAGACCTAGGGTTTCACAATCAACGCTAAACAGACTCGTTCTGGTTACAAACCTTCACCAAGTCGACGAATAAAGATATATGGATGTAAATAGGGCATAACTTATCTCTATGGCATAGATTATCCTAGATCTAACAAACACATTCATGAAAGCACCGTTATATAACTTAGTATTCAAATCTACAAGATCGAAATACCAAAAGAAAGAGATATTGCATTAATAAAATCCAATCAATGGATTAACATCTTGTCATATAACCAAAAGCATTGAAAGTAAAACCCTAAAACCTATACTTCACCAATAATACGAAGTTAGGGCTTCATCGGAACCCTAAGATAGAAGTTTAGTTACACATGGCAAGAGATTGATGACGAATCCCTGACGAAATCGCCATTGGCTTTCTTGCAATTCTCCCAAACTATGCTCCAGAGCTTTTCCCAATGATCATGTGTGTCTTCTATCAAGGTTGGAAACATATTTATAGACTTTGGGCCCAAAAAAATCTTCTCAAAAATGCGCCAAGACGGACTTCACCCAGTCCGGGCGTCCGGACGCCCGAAGGCTGGCGTCCGGACGCCAGGAAGCAGTAAGCCTGGGTGATGTCCGATTTTCGCCATTTTCTTCGTCTTTAGCTCCATCTTCTGGTTATTCTCTTAAAAATCCTGAAAACATAAAAATAACATAATTAAGCTAAATAATCTAATTCCAAAGTGTAACAAAGTCCACATTGAAGGGCCTAAAATGTATATTTTAGGCTCTCATCACACCCCCCAACTTACACTTTGCTAGTCCTCGAGCAAAGCTAAAATAGAAATAAAAACTAACTAGAAATAAAAACTAACTAGGCCACTTTCGTAGGGAGCACGGTTGCACTTAGCATGTGCAGCAAGCCTTTAAACCTCTAGGTTCCCCCTAGAGGACGAGTTATAGTCTCGTGAGGGTTTGCAGTGAATCTACCAACAAAATTCCTAAAAATGAAAAACAGGGGGAATCGTTCACCAAGATATCTACAAACACCAGATATGCCTGATTATGGGGTTTTCAATACACATCTCAAATGTGGTTAACAAATCCTATCTGTTGGATAGAAATCCTCAAGATCATGCTGGAAAAATTGATCGTGCACGGTGAAAATTGTGTATATATAGAAGCAATAGAGCATAAAACGATCCACTAATAATTTCCGTGAAAACACAAATATTTCTTTCTCTTTCAAAATTCTGGGCCACCTAACCTCAGTAGAACTTAACATGATTCCTCTCAAGGCATGGTGGCTTTCACACTATTATTCACCAAAGGACTTGATAACAAAATTTTTTTTCTTTTTTTTTTTAACAGACATGTGACTGTGTAATGCCTAAGTCCATTAAGCTTTCTAATTAACCCATGTAACGAGCATTCAGCTAATGACTCCCAAAACAGTCGTTCTTAGGGCACTAGGTATGGCAATACCCCTATGAGCTTACTGACTCGGGTTAAAAAGGCTATGAACCCAACTAGTCACAATAATTTTTTTGTTTTTTTTTATTTTTATTTTTTTACAGTCCCCAACAATAGGTAGCCCTTTCCATATACCCGAATTAGTTCACCAATTCGTGGATAAATCCACTCAGTTGAACCAGGACACTGTATGTCCGAGGGTCGGCTTTCCATCATAATTGTTTTGAAGTTCTCACAAATATGGAAATCATAGCTTCTCATTCCAAAAATTTCTATAACATACGTGTTAAGTGATGGATCAATAATTCAACAATTTCTCAAAACCCTTTCCTAAAATAAGATAGTGAACCCTTTTTCTCTTCTTTCTCACAAAAAGTTCCAAAAATCAGGATATCTTCGTTTCATAAAAAAAAAAAAAACTCGGTTAGAAATCCCCCGAAAAACTAACAAAATGAGCAAAAATCTTTTTTTTTTAACTAAAAGAAAAGGAAAAACTCAAAAACTACTAAGACTAACCCAAAGGGTAATACCCCACCCCCCAACTGAACCGAACATTGTCCACAATGTAAAGCACAAAACATAAGATAAAGGACAAGGAAAGTAAAGTAGAAGGAAGGATATCACCTGGGTATCGTGTAACAAAAGAGGCAGAGACAAGATAAAAGGGAAGACCCCCCAACTTGCATGAAAGAACCAACCTGCAAAATGTTAGCGACAAAGCAAAAACAGAAAGAAAGAAATAAAATGAAAATAAAAATAAAAACAGCCTCAAGGATCATCCCCAGCCCCGTCAGGGTCAGTCCTCCCACCAGCATCATGCATGGGATCATCGTGATGGGGAAGACCATGCAGACCCCGCAGTAGGGAGCGCATTTCAAAAAGAGAGTCGGTAGTACGGTGGCAAAGTCCTCAAAGCGGGACTCAAAAGCCACCTGACGGGACTGGATAGCTTGCTGACCGTGAAGGAGAGCCTCGTATTGGGCATAAGTCATGGAAAACGGTGCAGCAGGCCCCGCAGGAGGGGGAATAACAGGAGGGGCTTGCGGAGGCATCGGTGGAGCAACCACAGGTGCGACAACTCCAGGCATCATAGCAGGAGTAGCATGTTGCATGTGACGAAGGATAGCTTGGACACTCTGAGTCCAACGCACCTCACCGTAAACATCAGAACACGGTATAGACTCCTCGTCAGAAGAAATGAGATAGGGGACATCCGTGGCTTCGGAACGATGGAGAAAAAACAATGTGAGCAAATGAGGAAAAGGCAATGGCCGCTTTCTCTCTGGATCCTTTTTAGACTCCTTAAAAATCCGATAGACTTTGCACATCTCCTGAAAAATCATCTGAGGTAGAAAGACTGCGTATCCGGCATGGATGGCATACAAAGTCATAAGGAAGTCCCCCCTCCTCTCATCCTTGTGATCCGTGGGAAATGCATTTACACGCAGCACTTGATCAATTAACCACAACCGCTGAGGCAAATAACTACGACGAGTGCTGGTGTAGTTATCCTTGCTAAAACGACCCCCACATATTTCATTAGTTATACTGGCCACAGTGGGGGTGGTAGGAAAATTCGGGAAACCTCCCGCAGTAGGGTTACAACCGAGGGCATGGGCGATATCCTCCTCTGTCAAAGAAACATCATGGCCATCAATAGTAGAGGCCAAGACATCACCATAGCGCCCCGTAATCTCCAAATTCTGATAGAAAAGGCGCACCAAACGGGGATACGCTGGAGGAAAAGGGCCACACAAAGCCGTCAATTCTCTCAACCGTAATTGTTGGACTGCCCAAAGTGTGGATGGCTCTGCCTCAAAAAATGGCAAGTCAAATGCGGTTTGCCATTCTAAGGGTCGATTGGCCCATTCCGCATTGGGTTGCTCACGAGTAGGAGTGGAAGCAGGCCGTTTCGGGGGCTGCGGATTGGAGGAACCCGCATCCGCAGGGGCCTTAGATTTACTCCTCCCCCGACAAAACATTTTTTTTAATTTTTTTATTTTATTTTGTTTTTTGTATTTTTGGAAATTAAAATAATTAAAATATACCCTGAAAAGTCTCGCCGGAGCTCCGGTGATGTCGCCGGAGAAGATGACCGGAAAAGTTGGGCGGAGAGAAAACATGCAACAGAGGCGCGTAGAGGAAAGCGCGGTGAGGAGATCCCAAGTGAAGGAAATGGATTGGAAGCTGAGATCAGCAGTAGATCTGACCGGCAAGCTTTGTAGTCGCCGGCGGCAATGGAGGCACAAGGGGACAGCAGGCCAAAGTAAGGAAGAAAGAAAGGAAATGGGAGAAATGAGAGGAAAAGAGTGGTGAGGAAGAAAATGTGGTTGGAAGAAAGGAAGAGAGGGGGTGGGGCACGGTGATGGAGTGATAGAGAAGGAGAGAAAGAATAAGGGTAAGAAAAGAAGAGAGAAAAAGGGAAGCCTTACACGGTGGTTCCATTTTTATTTTATTTTTTTTTTTTTTTTTTTAACACTGGCGTCCAGACGCCCCACCTGGGCGTCCAAACGCCCGGGGACAGAGAGATCGCCTGCTTGGGCGACTGATACTGGAAGCTGGCGTCCAGACGCCCGGTTTTTTTTTTTTTTTTTTGAAAAACTAGCAAATGGAAAAATGGAACCTCTGAAAGGTACCCACCTAAAATAAGAATGAAAATAAACATAGGAAGGAAAGAAAAAGACACTGACAAAAATACACTAACGAAACTCGGGTTTCCTCCCGCAATAGCTTGGTTTTACGTCGTCAGCCAGACGTCGATTACGCTCAGTCCATAGAATAGGAGGGGTCCATCAAAGTAATGGACTCCACAACTTCACCAGCAGTAATACCCTCGACATAAGGTTTCAACCGCTGACCATTGACTTTAAGAAAACCCCCAGTTGTGGGGTTTCGAATTTCCACTGCACCATGATCAAAAACCTCTGTTACCACATACGGTCCATCCCATCGTGACCGCAACTTACCCGGAAAGAGTCTCAACTTCGAATTGAAAAGCCAGACCTTCTGATGTGGCTCAAAGGACTTCCGCAAGATGTGTTTATCATGAAAAGCTTTAGTCTGAGCCTTGTAAATTGTGGAACTAATGTATGCTTCGTTCCGAATCTCCTCCAACTCATTGAGTTGGAGTTTCCGAGTGGAACCTGCACCGGCCATATCAAAATTGAATTGCTTAATAGCCCACATGGCGCGGTGTTCGAGTTCAACCGGCAAATGGCAAGCCTTGCCAAACACTAAACGGTAGGGGGACATACCAATTGGAGTCTTGTAAGCAGTATGGTATGCCCATAAAGCATCATTCAATCGCAAAGACCAATCTTTACGGTCAGGCCATACCGTTTTTTCGAGAATATGCTTGACCTCCCTATTGGACACTTCGACTTGGCCGCTGGTTTGCGGATGATAAGGTGTAGCCACCTTATGAGTGATAGAGTACTTCTTAACTAACGCCTCGAAGTGTTTATTCACAAAGTGGGTGCCCTCATCACTTATGATCGCCCGCGGACAGCCAAAGCGACTGAAGATGTTGCTTTGAAGGAATTGGACAACAACTTTGTGGTCATTAGTCTTAGTGGCTGCCGCTTCCACCCACTTGGACACGTAATCAACCGCCACTAGAATGTAGTGAAAACCAAAAGACGGCGGAAACGGTCCCATGAAATCGATGCCCCAAACATCAAAAATTTCAACAATCAAAATGGATTGTAGGGGCATCGAGTCCCTCCTAGACATGTTCCCAGTCTGCTGACAGCGCAAACAAGTATTGCAAAACTGATGAGCATCACGAAAAAGAGTGGGCCAATAGAAACCACTCTGCAAAACTTTGGCAGCAGTCTTCTTTCCACTGAAATGTCCACCACACTCAAGAGAGTGACAGAACGTAAGGACACTTTGGTATTCACTCTCTGGCACACATCGCCGGATCACTTGGTCAGGACAGAACTTGAAAAGTTCGGGATCCTCCCAAAAATACATCTTGACCTGGGAGAAAAAATGATCCTTGTCCTGCCTAGACCAATTTGAAGGAATCTCCCCCACTACAAGATAATTCACGATATGAGCATACCAGGGGGGTAGAGTGCGGGACACCGTAAACAATTGCTCATCTGGAAATGAGTCATGCAAGGGTAAGGTATCGTCCGCTGTCGCTACCAAGATCCGAGAGAGATGGTCAGCGACACAATTTTCAGAACCCTTCTTATCCCGAATCTCAAAGTTGAATTCTTGAAGTAAAAGAATCCACCTAATCAATCGTGGCTTAGTGTCCTTCTTGGACAGTAAATATCGCAATGCAGCATGGTCGGTGAACACCACTACCTTGGATCCTAATAAATAAGACCGAAACTTATCCAAGGCAAAAACAACTGCTAACAATTCCTTCTCCGTTGTGGTGTAATTCAATTGAGCATCATAGAGAAGTTTGCTAGCATAGTAGATAACATGCGGAACCTTGTTAATCCGTTGGCCCAAAACGGCACCAATAGCATAATCAGAAGCATCGCACATAATCTCAAATGGGTGAGTCCAATCCGATGACTGAATGATAGGAGCAGTGGACAGGGCGCCATGAAGCTTCTCAAAAGCCTGCAGGCATGCCTCAGTAAAGACAAAAGGAGCCTCCTTGGCAAGTAATGCGCACAAGGGTCGAGAAATTTTGCTAAAGTCTTTAATAAAGCGGCGGTAAAACCCTGCGTGTCCTAAGAAGGAACGGATTTGCCGAACCGATGAGGGAGGTGGAAGTTTGGAAATAAGGTCAACCTTGGCCTTATCTACCTCAATGCCCCTCGAGGAAATGATGTGCCCCAAAACGATGCCCTCACGCACCATGAAATGACTCTTCTCCCAACTCAAGACTAAATTAGTCTCCATACAACGTTTCAGCACCTTTGCTAAATTATGGAGACAATCATCAAATGAAGGGCCAAAAACAGAGAAGTCATCCATAAAAACCTCTAAGAATTTCTCCACCATGTCGGAGAAAATGGACATCATACACCGTTGAAAAGTCGCTGGTGCATTACAAAGTCCGAATGGCATCCTTCGGTAAGCGAATGTACCAAAAGGACAAGTGAAAGTTGTCTTCTCCTGGTCATCAGGATAGACGGCCACTTGGTTATATCCCGAATAACCATCCAGGAAACAGTAAAAACTTTGGCCAGCTAACCTTTCTAAGATTTGGTCAATGAATGGAAGCGGAAAATGGTCCTTTCGGGTCATGGAATTCAACTTACGATAGTCAATGCACACACGCCACCCAGTAGTAGTGCGTGTAGGTAGCAATTCCCCTTTCAAATTTTCCACAACCGTGATGCCAGACTTCTTTGGCACCACTTGAGTAGGGCTCACCCAATTACTGTCAGAAATTGGGTATATAATACCCGTATTAAGAAGTTTCAGTACTTCTTTCATGACCACCTCTTTCATGTTAGGATTCAAACGACGCTGCATTTCACGCGATGGTTTGGCGTTATCTTCGCAATGAATGCGGTGCATACAGATGGAGGGGTCAATACCTTTCAAATCGGCAACAGACCAGCCGATTGCACTTTTATGTTCCTTTAACACGGCAATTAGCTAACCTTCCTGATCATCAAACAGATCGGAAGCAATGATGACTGGCAATGTATCCATGGGTCCAAGAAAAATATACTTCAGTGTAGCTGGGAGTTGTTTCAACTCAAGTGTATTTCAACTCAAGTGTAGGGGGCACCACAATTGAAGGAGGTGCAGGTGCTGTAGAAAGTGGAGGTAATTGTTCAAACTTCGCCTTCCAAGGGGTAAAGTCCAGCATAGCGACCTCATTTAAAAGGGTATTGACTTCATAAATGGACTGGTCAACATCATACTCATCAAAACTAAAATGAGATAAGCAAGCTTCCAAAGGATCCTCCGTTAAAATAAAAGGGAGAGCTTCTTCCACCAAGTCAGTAACAACATCGACTGCGAAGCAGTCGTCCTTGTCGGGTGGTTGATGAGATGTCTTAAAAGCATTCAGCCTCACTTTCATGTTACCAAAAAAGACATCCATAACTCCGGTTCGACAATTAATGGTTGCATTGGCCGTGGCCAAAAAAGGTCGGCCAAGAATGACCGGAGTTTGTTTCCGCAGATTTGGAATCGGTTCAGTGTCAAGGACAATAAAATCTGCAGGAAAAAGAAATTTGGCCACCTTGACAAGAACATCCTCAATGATACCCCTAGGCACCCTGACAGATCTATCAGCAAGTTGCAAGGTGACCGTAGTAGGCTTCAATTCTCATAACCCAATTTGTTCATACAACGAGTAAGGCAAGAGATTGACACTAGCTCCAAGATCTAACAAAGCATGATCAATAATGTGACTCCCAATCGTACAGGTAACGGTGGGAGTGCCAGGATCTTTAAGCTTGGGAGGAGTGTCATGCTGAATTAATGAACTCACTTGCTCGGTGAGCATGACCTTTTTGGACACATTAGACTTGGAATTGCGCTTCTGAGTGCACAAGTCTTTCAGAAATTTCGCATAGGAAGGCACCTGCTTAATAGCATCTAGCAAAGGTAGGTTGATTTGTATTTGCTTGAACACATCTAACATTTCATTCATGGTGGCTCCCTTTTTACTAAAGGGAGAGGGCGTGTCAAGACAAGTGGGAAAAGGGGCTTTAGGCACATAAGGGGGTTCCACATTAGGAACAGATGAAGTAGGAGAGCTGATCTCCTTTTCCTTCGGCCTCGTGTCCACCCTAGATTCTTTGGGGTTTGGTGCAGACTTTTTAACATCTTTTCTAGGCGCCTCAGGTCTAGTCTCAACCTCACGCCCATTCCTCAATGTGACAACTACTTTCGCTTGCTCATGAAAAGTGTCATGAGGTTGCGAGCTACTTCCCACCTCAAAAGTGGTCTTCGGGTTGACAATGGGTTGGCTAGGTAATCGGCCATCTTCTCTTCTATTAAGAGCAGTAGCTATTTGGCCCATTTGGGCCTCTAGCTTGGCTATGGACTGAGAATGGGAGTGGACCAATTGATTACCTGCTTTGAGCTCCTTTAGCTCTTGCAATACGGTCTCCTCAAACGAAGGGTTTCGTTGAGGTGGCTGAGGGTTTGGGTGCTGGTAAGATTGTTGAGAACGATAGGCTGCAGGATTATATTGAAAAGTAGGCCTATTTCCCTATTGAGAAAACGAATTGCCCTGACCGGGTGACTTCCATGAAAAATTAGGATGATTGCGCCATCCCGGGTTATATGTATTTGAATAGGGATCATTACCCGGTTTGGAGAAGCCTTGTGCAGCATTCATTTGCTCTTGCACAAATTCAAGAAATTGGGGTGCTGCAGGGCAATCACTCACAAAATGAGCAGGACTGTTGCACAGAGCACAAGCATCAGCATGAGCAGAAGGTATAGAGGGTGAAGATTGGAGAGATTGTCCCCCAGATATCAACTGATCTAACTTTTGGGTTAAGGCAGCCACTTGAGTTGTGAGTTCATTAGAGGACTGAATCTCAAAAATGCCTCTAGGTTTCTGTACATTAGAGGCTGGCGGCCTCTCCAATCTAGCAGTGGAGGCATGGTGCTGAAAGGTCTCACTCATATTCTCAAAGAGATCCCATGCCTCATCCTCATTTTTAAACATGATAGATCCCCCACTGGCGGTGACTACCATGTTTCTCCATTCAGGAGACAAGCCATCATAGAAGAATTGAATCAATTGCCACTTGGCGATTTGGTGATGGGACATTTCCGAAGAAGATCCTTGAACCTGTCCCACGCCTCATGAAATTGTTCACTATCAGTTTGGGCGAAAGATGTAATGGATCTCCTGTACAGATTAGTTTTGCCCACTGAGAAATATTTATCCAAAAACTTTTGTTGCAGTTGGGCCCAAGTGGTGATGGAATTCGCTGGTAAAGTACCTAGCCAATACTTAGCTTTGTCCTTTAGCGAAAACGGAAAGAGAAACATTTTTAGGGCCTCACTACTGAAGTTATTTATTCTCACCGTGGAGCAAATAACCAAAAAGTCATCAATGTGATTATATGGGTCTTCATTGTTCAAACCATAAAAAGAGGGAATAAGATTGATGGTACTTAGTTTGATTTCATATTGAGCTGCCGGAACTGCTGGCAGCTGAATACACGATGGTGATGCGTATTCAGAAGGAGTATAGTGCTCCTTCAAGGGCCGAAGAGGAGGAGCCTCATCTTCCTTTCTTTCTTCAGCCATGGTTGAAATTGTGTGTGAGAAATCAGAAGAGTGTTTAGATGATCTTATTTTTCTAAGGACTCGCTCTAAGTCTTGGTCTAGAGATACCAAATCTGGATGACAAGAGCGACGACCAAGCATGCACACACACACTTACTGCAGTTATATGAGAAGAATCACAAAGTTTAGGCTTACCGTCCTTTAGGTAAAGGAGAACTTTTAATTGAGTAGAACCTCAAATTTTTGAAGAGCTCTCTTAAATCCTGCACAAACTGTAAGATTCTCTGTGTTAAAATCAATAACCTGCAGTAAGAAAGCAAAGATGTGAGAAAAGATGGAAAAGAATAAAAACTGATAAAAGAAACTAAACTAATATTAGAATTAAAAGAAACAAACAACCGTGCTAATTGTCCCCGGCAACGGCGCCAAAATTTGTTCGTCCTAAAATAGGGTTGCAAATATAAATTATCTCCCGCTAATATCTATACTTATGAAAGCAAAGATGCTAACCGAGTATCGTATCCACTGGGACAAAAAGGCTAAGTTGTGTTGGTTCCTAAATTCCTAAACTAATTCTTATAGAAAACAGAAAGTGTTGATTATTAAACTAATCCTAATAGAAAACGAATTGCTTGTTTGATTGGTTGTAATTCCTAAATTAACAAATTAAAAGAAAGGGTTTAAATCAATCAGAGAAAAGATCTCAGGGTACAAATCCACTCTAACCTCGCACAATGGCAAGTATAGACCTAGGGTTTCACAATCAATGCTAAACAGACTCGTTCTGGTAACAAACCTTCACCAAGTCGACGAATAAAGATATATGGATGTAAATAGGGCATAACCTATCTCTATGGCATAGATTATCCTAGATCTAACAAACACATTCATGAAAGCACCGTTATATAACTTAGTATTCAAATCTACAAGATCAAAATACCAAAAGAAAGAGATATTGCATTAATAAAATCCAATCAATGGATTAACATCTTGTCATATAACCAAAAGCATTGAAAGTAAAACCCTAAAACCTATACATCACCAATAATACGAAGTTAGGGCTTCATCGGAACCCTAAGATAGAAGTTTAGTTACACATGGCAAGAGATTGATGACGAATCCCTGACGAAATCGCCATTGGCTTTCTTCCAATTCTCCCAAACTATGCTCCAGAGCTTTTCCCAATGATCATGTGTGTCTTCTATCAAGGTTGGAAACATATTTATAGACTTTGGGCCCAAAAAAATCTTCTCAAAAACGCGCCAAGACGAACTTCACCCGGTCCGGGCGTCCAGACGCCCGAAGGCTGGCATCCGGACGCCAGGAAGCAGTAAGCCTGGGTGATGTCCGATTTTCGCCATTTTCTTCGTCTTTAGCTCCATCTTCTGGTTATTCTCTTAAAAATCCTGAAAACATAAAAATAACATAATTAAGCTAAATAATCTAATTCCAAAGTGTAACAAAGTCCACATTGAAGGGCCTAAAATGTATATTTTAGGCTCTCATCATGTGTCGGGGCAAGACTTCTGGCGTATGATTCCCTTATCAGATAAGAATGAAGAGAAACAGTGGACATGTACTCTCTCCCTGAATCAGAACGAAGTATTTTGATAGAGTTTTGAAATTGAGTGCTAACCATATTATGAAATTTTTTTGAAAAACAGAGAAAACTTCTTGTTTAAACTGCAAGAAATATATCCGTGTGATTCCCTTATCAGATAAGAATGAAGAGAAACAGTGGACATGTACTCTCTCCCTGAATCAGAACGAAGTATTTTGATAGAGTTTTGAAATTGAGTGCTAACCATATTATGAAATTTTTTTGAAAAACAGAGAAAACTTCTTGTTTAAACTGCAAGAAATATATCCGTGTATAATGACAATGACTATCAATAAAAGTTACATAATACTTATATCCCATTCTATTCAAGTGCGGTGCAATTCCCCAAACATCAATATGAATAACATCAAAGGGTACAGTGGCATGAGAATAATGTATTGAAAAAGGAAAAATGTGACTTTTGCTTAAGCAACAAGACTCACACTTAGATGTAGCAAATGAAGAAATTTTATTTCCAATAATTGAATAGTCCAAACAACCAAGTATAAGTAAAGAAAGTAAACTAGTATTACTCAAATGACCAAGGCTTCTATGCCAAATGGCCCACAAATTAAGTAGAACACCCATAGACAAAGAAGCAAATAAGGAAAGAGGTTTAATATCCATAAGAAATAGCCTGCCATGTTTACTCATCTCTCCAATCACCTTTCCAGTTTGTCGTTCCTGGATAATGTAGCCAGAGGAAGAGAAGTTAACAACATACCCATAATCAACAAGTTCGTCTACAAAAATCAAATTGATAGATAATTGTGGGATAAAATATACATTTGAAAGGGTGAATGGATCTATATGAGGTGAAAAAAGCTCTATGGAACCTACACTGGTGATGGGCATTTGTTGTCCATTCTTTGTTGTTATGGATTCATGCCCTATATAATTTTGGGAATCTTGTAGATTTTGTCCCACAAAGGTCATATGATTAGAGCTCCTGAGTCTAAAAACCATGTAGAAGGTGATATAGATGTAGATTGTGCAGTGGAGGAATGAAATGCACTAAATGCAATAGGAGGAAGGGACATACCACTAATACCCATTGATGTAAATGCGGATGCAACAGAAGTATTTATCATCTCTCGAATCTGAGCAGGTGTTAGTGTTATAGTTTCAGCATTATCTAGTATTCCTACCTTGGAGTGCTGTGCTTGAAAGGTTGTCTGTCCTTTCTTTGTAGGTTGTTCATTTCTCCGAGGTGCCCTCCTTGTGCATGCAAAAATAACATGGCCTATTCGTTTGCAATAATTTCAAAATAGTTTCCTTCTATAGTTGCGAGCCAGATGCCCATTGTTAACACAAGTGACACAAAGCCCACCAAGCCCAGGCCTAGGCCCATTCATTGTAACAAATTAACCCATCATACGGGATACGTTTAGGATACACTCAAAATCAATGTAACAACTTTCATTTCATAACAAATAGATTGTATCAAGATTTGAATTGCCTTGATTAAGGCTAATGAGATTATAGAAGGGAGGGAGGATCGTCCATGAGAGACATCTAAGTTTTCCACAAATATCACTCTCTTTCATCATCATGTCATGGTATCAGAGCCCAATACTGGGAAATTCTTGAAGACCTGTTGTTCTGAATCAACTCTTAGGAAAAGCTAACAGATCAAGGCTCTGTAATCTTGCAATCAACCAGATCAAGGATCCGCATGTATTTTTGCAAACAGACGGAGGAAACAGACGTCTGTGACGATAAGATCACAAATGGCCCACCAGCAATCATCATGGCGTGTCCCAAATCCCCTACAGCAGTGGTCGCCTCTCTCTCTTGGTAATTCTGAAGATTTTTTCAACATTTTTTCAAGATTAGAGGTAGGTCATTTGCCCGGATTTGTGATTTTCCAGTTTTCCAAGATAGTTTTGATCACAGTCGTACAAAATCTTGGATTGTGGATGGATTTTGATGAATGTTATCTTGCTGGAAAGATATTTTGAGTCTCCTTGAACCTTGTTGATCTGATTCTCAATCAGATCCAGCTGTGGGACACACGCAGGGATTTAGAGGTCCAAATCCAGGTCGCCTGGACCTATATTTTTTGTGAAATTCATTGCAAACAGTTTATGCACTGTCTGGAGTCTTGGCAATTACTGCTGCACTGTTGGGCTTTTACTGCTGCACTGTTATAATTTTGTGTTAGATATTACTACCGCACTGTTGGCGATTACTGCTGATTGCAAACAGTTTCTGCACTATCTGGAGTTTTGGAAATTACAGCTGCACTGTTGGGCTTTTACAGCTACACTGTTAGAATTTTACATTAGGACTTCTCTTCTTCTTGTTTGGAATTACTTGTGCTATAGTAATTTTGAGTTAAAATCATGGACACCCACAAAAGTGAAACTTACTTGATAAAATTCAGTGGGAAAAATTATTCATCATGGGCATTCTAATTTCAAATATACCTTAAGGGCAAAGAGTTATGGGGACATGTTGATGGGACTGATCCTATACCTTTAGAGGATGTAAAGGTCGTATCTAAATGGGAAACCAAGGATGCCCAAATCATGACTTGGCTTCTGGGGTCGGTGGATCCACAATACATTCTGAATCTCCAGCCCTATAAAACAGTAAAGGAATGTGGGATTATCTCCGACAGGTGTATCAATAGGATAACTCCGCCAGACATTCCACTTAGAACATGAGCTATCTCAGTTTAATCAAGGGACACTGTCCATTCAAGAATATTACTCTCATTTTATTCGCTTATGGACGGACTATACTGAGATCATTTCTCAAGTCTCCCTGATGCCTCGATTGTGGTGGTTCAAAGCATTCATTCCACTAGTCAACGGGATCAATTCTTGATGAAACTGAGGTCTGAATTTGAACAAGTTCGTTCAAATCTGATGAGCAGGGTGCCTCCTCCATTTATTGATTCATGCTTAGGAGAGCTTCTTCGCGAGGAACAATGTCTTACCACCCAAGCTGCTCTTCAACAAGCCATATCTCCAGGACCACTGACTGCCGCCTACCTTGCTCGTCCCAAACAGCAAAACACGGACATGACCAAAGTACAGTGTTATTCTTGTCAGAAGTATGGCCATGTCGCCACTCAATGTGATCAGAAATTCTGTGCTTATTGCAAACGCAAAGGCCATGTTCTTCCGGAATGTAGGAGCCATGCTCAGTTTTCCTCACAGAAGGCTAATCTGGCAACCTTGGATGCATCCTCTTCTGCATTTAGTGTTGCTACCACTATAGTCATGCCTGCTCAGCCTCCTCCATCATCAGCCCTTACTCCTGAAATGGTTCAACAAATGATAGTAAATGCTTTTTCTACTCTTGGTCTCTCAGGTAAACCCAAACAATCAAACTCTACTTGGTATATGGATTCGGGGGCTTCTAATCATATGACTCACTCTTCTGATAATTTATCTCAAGTAAAGCCGTATAATGGAAATATCTGAATCAATACCGCAAATGGTGGTAGTATACCCATTACTACCATTGGTGAGATCTCACATCCCTTACCTTTGAGTCATGTCTTTCTTTCTCCTCAGTTATTTACAAATTTATTATTCGTTGGCCAACTAGTTGATGACCATTGTTTTATCTCTTTTTCGCGTTCTGGTTGTGTGATACAGGATCAAGCATCGGGGGAGGTGATAGTGAAGGGACCTAAGTGTGGCCGTCTTTTTCTGCTACAATTCTCTACACAAGATAGGAATTTGTTTGCCTCTGCTTTGTTTTCTGCTTCAAGTTCAAATAAAAGCCAATTATGGCACAATAGATTAGGCCATCCTCATTCTCGTACTTTGTTGTCTTTGTTTCAATCTGGTTTGCTTCATGATAATAAAATCTCTCTTAAAGATGCTTCTTTTGATTGTTCTAGTTGTAAAATGAGCAAGAGTAAGACCTTCCTTTTCCCATCAATACATCATTATCATTGAAATGCTTTGATCTTGTTCATAGTGATGTATGGAGTATAGCACCTATCATATCCCATTCTCATTTTAAGTATTTTGCTACATTTATTGATGATTACAGTCGCTTTACATGGATTTATTTCTTACATTCAAAATCAGAAGTGTTTGTTACTTTTAAAAAAATTTTAGCTTATGTGGGAAATCACTTCTCCACATCCACTAAAACACTTCGCATAGATTCTAGTGGTGAATATGTTTCTAATGAGTTTCAAAAAAATTTACAACACAAAGGAATCATTTCTCAAAAATCATGTCCTTATACACCACAACAGAATGGCGTGTCGAAGAGAAAAAACAGACACATTTTGGACATTGTCAGGTCACTTCTCTTAGAACATCTGTTCCGACCAAATTTTGGCCTGAAGCTCTGTCCACAGCAGTTCATGTTATTAATAGACTACCATCCCCTCGTATAGAGAATGACATACCTTATTTTCGTTAATTTCACAAGCATCCTACTTATTCTCATCTCCATACTTTTGGGTGTGTATGTTTTGTTCTTCTTCCCCCAGTTGAACAAACAAAACTATCTGCTCAATCATCTAAGTGTGCTTTTCTAGGCTATGCGACTAACCAACAAGGACTTTTCTATTATGATCCTTAGGTGAAACATATCAGGACCTCTCGTAATGTTGTGTTTTTTGAAAATCAGTATTTTTTCCAGCATCATTTAGATCATGATAATCCTAATGTGCTTTCCCTTGTTCCTAACTTCTATGATGATCCTATTCCTTCTTCGGACTCTATCAAGCCTTTACTTGTGTATGAAAGGCGTCGGCGGGGAAATACGATTGCACCTGAGCCTCCTGATTTGTCAGCTTCCTCGGCACTTGACCCAGCTCCTGCTCCAGACATCTCCCAGTCAGTTCATGTTCGTCGATCCTCTAGGACTTTCCACCCCCCCTGATCAGTTTGGTTTTACCCATACATCCTTACTTGCTACTTCGTCTTCTGTTCACATTCCTAATCATTTCTCTCAAGCAGTGCAACATGAGTATTGGCGATAGGCCATGCAGGAAGAACTTGACGCACTTATAGCGAATCACACATAGGATATGGTTCTCTATCCTCCGTCCATCAAACCCATTGGTTGTAAATGGGTTTACTCTATCAAGCTACATTCTGATGGTACTCTGGCAAGTTATAAGGCTCGGTTAGTGGCACTTGGCAACCGTCAGGAGCATGGCATTGACTATGATGAGACATTTGCTCCGGTTGCCAAGATGACAACGGTGCGTACTATTCTTGCTATCGCAGCATCACGCTCATGGCCTCTTTATGAGATGGACGTGAAGAATGCCTTCCTCCACAGAGATCTTAAAGAGGAAGTTTACATGCGGCTTCCTCCAGGATATGATACTACTTCTAAAAACGAGGTGGTACGGCTCCGTCACCACTGTATGGACTCAAACAAGGGCCCAGAGCTTGGTTTGAAAATTTTCGGTCTACTTTGCTTCATCTTGGATTTGCTCAAAGTCCCTATGATCCTTCACTGTTCCTGAATAACACTGCTCAAGCTACCACCATCTTTCTATTATATGTGGATGATATCATCATCACAGGCACTCACAGTAAAATGATCCATAGTCTTCAATCCTCACTTCAAACTGCATTCCATATGAAAGACCTTGGTCCTTTAACATATTTCTTGGGTCTTGAGGTACAACAGTCTAGGAAGGGACTGTTTTTACATCAGCATAAGTATGTTACTGATCTTATTGATCTTGCTGGCCAAAAGGATGCAACCCATGTGGACACTCAATTAAAAGTCAATGTGAAACTCCGAAAAGATGATGGGGACCTCCTCTCTGACCCCACCTCCTACAGACAATTAGTCGGGAGACTAGTCTACTTGACTATCACTCGGCCCGACATCTCATATGCTGTGAATGTTGTTAGTCAATTCATGCAAGCACCACGGCATCACCATCTGGTTGCTGTCAAATGGATTATTCGGTACATTCTTGGTTCTCCGACACGAGGCTTGGTTTTTCCAATTGGCACCCCACCCACCCTAAATGCTTATTCTGATGCCGACTAGGCCGGATGCCCGGATACTCCCCGATCTACTCCAGGTTGGTGTATGTATTTGGGTGAATCACTTATCTCTTGAAAATGTAAAAAGCAGGAAAGGGTCTCCAGATCTTCCACTGAATCCAAATATCGTGCCATGTCCTCTACCTGTTCCGAGATCCTTTGGCTTCGTGGCTTACTCGCAGATCTGGGGTTTCCTCAGGCCTCTGCTACCCCATTTCAATCGGACAATACTAGTTCAATCCGTATCACTGAGAATCCAGTCTTTCATTAACGGACAAAAAATATTGAGGTGGATTGTCACTTTATTCGAGATGAATATGATCGCAAGGTTATTAGTCTTCCACATGTTTCCAGTCTTGCGGATATCTTCACCAAAGGTCTGCCTCGACCATGCCATGAGTTCTTGCTTCGCAAATTGCTGATGTTTGACCATCATCAATTTGAGTGGGGGTGTTAACACAAGTGATACAAAGCCCACCAGGCCCAGGCCCATTCATTGTAACAAATTAACCCATCATATGGGATACGTTTAGGATACACTCAAAATCAATGTAACAACTTTCATTCCATATAAGATTTGAATTGCCTTGATTAAGGCTAATGAGATTATAAAAGGGAGGGAGGATCGTCCATGAGAGACATCCAAGTTTTCCACAAATATCACTCTCTTCTATCATCGTGTCACCCATAACCCTTGCATTGATGACAATGTAGTTTCTGATCAAAAGCAGTAAGAAAATACAGTCTCTTCTGATGGAGTAGGAGATGGGGTTGCAAAAAGGGCCTTGGGTTTAGTATTAAGGGACTGTTGTGACATAAGTCAAATTTCCTCTCGAAAACCCTCTTGTACACAGGTATCCAAGTTCGAAGAGTGTTCTCGGTTCATCAAGGCAGCCCGAATAGGTTCAAACTCTTAACGCAGGTTCATAAGAGATTGACTAACATGAAGTTCCTCTTGAAGTTTGAGTGCTTGATGAAGGAATTCTGCAGATACTGATTGAAGAAGCATTTGATCTCTCTCATTCCATAGAGCAAGAAACCCACTGCAGTAATGTTGGATTGTCTTATCATTTTGACAGTATTTAGCTAGTTCAGTATCAAGGTGAAAGCACCTTGCTTTATTGGCATGTTGATATAATTTCCTCAGATGAGTCCACATAACAGAGGCCTTAGTATAGGTCTAAAGGAACAATGAAATAGTTGGATCCACAGAGTTAAGAATCCAAGAGATGACCTAAGCATTGTATTGGTTCCGGGCAGTAAGTGCTTTGGTATTAGTATTGTCTTCTGGTTGAGGATTAGTGCCATCCAAATATCCTAGTAGGCCATTACCTTCTACAGAGTTCTTGAGATGGAAAGACCAACTCATGCAGTTGGTGCCATCAAGTTTAATAAGAAGGACCTCCATTTTATCCATTATTCTCACTAGACATATTGAATATGGATGTTAAAAACAGAATTTTGCCCTTTTAACAAAAAAAAAAAGATAAAATTTCAGCAAAAATCAAGGCATCGGCGTCCCAAAATTGAGCAGAAAAATGGATAGATCTCCACTTAAATTGATTGGTATCTCCTATCCACCTTACATAATATATTAATGATCATTTTTCACACCTAATAAAGGGTTGGCCACTTTAACCAAAAGGTTGGATGCAAGTTTGAGTGCAAGGAAGCAAAATTTTCTGTCAAAATTGTCGAACTAGAGAGAGTGGAGAAAGATTGGCCTTTGGGGGTTAAAAAACCCAAGAGAAATGACCATGAAATCAGGGATGCACTACAAGAAAAACTGCTTTTAGCGGGGGCCGGTGCCCGCCGTTAAAAGTGGTATTGGCCGTCGGCAAAACCTTTAGCGACAGTTAGGTTGGCCGCTAGGTTCTTACTACCCAACCTAGAATAGGTTTCCTTTCCATGAACCCATATTAAAAGAAAAGAAGACACAAATGAAAATTAATGGGAAAAAAGGCTAGAAAGACCCAAATCCCTTTTTTTTCCCTTTCTTGGATTTGTTGGTTTTAATTAGTGTAATAGGTGAATTCAGTGATACCCCATATATGAAATTCAACTCTCAAGTAGGCATATTGTCAAACACCTTAAACACATTGTAACAAGCGTTTGAAACTCTCTTTCACAACTAATAGAACTGGAATAAAAAAAGAAAGAAAAAAAAGTCTCAGGCCTATATTCTGCAACATCATCTCAACTCTGTTCTTCGAAACCTCCAAGTCAGCAAACTTACTTCAACACCCATCTATACCCAACCTCCAATCCAACCTTCAAAACTCACCCAAACCAAACCCAACCTCTAACTCAAACAACCCCCTTCCATCTGGCCATTGCCATCATCACACCACCACCATCACAACGTACACAACCCATGAAAAAAAAATTCACCAGCTAGAAACACATTTACAACTACATTTACAGAAAAGAAAAGAAAAACTAGTACCTGAGATGTCCGTTGAAAACGTGAGCATTGGGCAAATAGAAGACTGCAATCCTAAAGAAGAAAGAAATATATGAGAATAAAAAAAGGGAAAGAAAAACAAAAAAATAGATGAAGAGCATATCCATTTGGAGAGAGGGATCGGTGATGGAGAGTCTCAGCGATTCGTTGCCAGTTTTCTTCAGTGGATAGTGGTGAGGGAGAGATGGAGAGGGTGGTGGCAACGTGGTGAGGGAGAGATGGAGTGAGATGGGTCTGCACCTGGGAGAGGGAAATGGGTAGCCTGAGGGAGAGTTGCGTGGGGACGAGAGGGGTCTGCATCTGGGATGGGTTTTTTGAGAGATCAAGAGAGATGGAGATGGTGGGAGGGATCTACGTGCGTTGATGGAGAGGGTGAGCGCAGCGCTGGGAGGTTGCGGGTTCTGCGTGAGTGGTGATGGAGATGATGTCGAGGAGGGAGATGAGGGAATCGGGTTCGTGCGTCTGGGATGGGGATAGGTTTATGGGGGAATAAGAGAGGTTTATCTGGGACTCTTCTCTTCCAAGTTTTGTGTGAGACGAGGGCCAAATAGGGAGGGAGCGAGAGAAAGATATTAGGTAATAAAGGAGTGGTAATAACTTTTAGCAGGGGGCACTTATGGCCGCCGTAACAAATAATTTTTACCACTAACCATCACATGCTGGATGCTACAAACTCAATTTACCCTCGAATTTATTGGCCGCCGTTATATATTCAATGAAATATTTCCCGCAAAAACGTTACCGATGATCATAGCGACGACTGCCGGTAAAAGTGAGTTAAAAATTACGTTACAGCGGGGGTTAGACGTGGTCGCCGCTATAAGTGTCTTATAGCGATGAATTTGACCGGCCGCCGCTATAAGTTTGACGCTAAAAATATATTTTATTGTAGTGATAAACAGTCGACCCTCCTTGTAAGATCCATCCTTGATTTGGGAATCGAGGGTGGGGTCCACTTGCTAATTGCACAGAAGCACAACTCTGTGATGTCGTCTGAAATAGGGGTGTAACAGTTCGATTAACCGGTTATTTTGGGAAAACCGTTAACCGAACCGTAACCGCGGTTTTCTATATTTGAAAATCGTAACCGTAACCGTGAAGACAAAAACCGTAGAAAACTAAACCGCGGTTAACCGTATTATACAGTTCGGTTACGGTTAATAACCGTGAAAAAATTTGATCATGCTTAAGTGTTCCCTTATTATTGATTGAGTTGAGGGACATACACATTCTTGAACGTGTTTCATACATCGATCACACTGTGTCCCTTTTTCAGAATGGAATCAAGCATAAACAGTGTGTTCCGGAGCTTGTTACCATTCACAAAAAAAAAAAAAAAAAGTGTCTTTCAGTTATAATTTCAGCAACTGTCACTTTATTAAAATAGATGTTCACCATGAACAACTGTAATATTGATAGCAAATAAACAAACAGCATGCAGCACACTGAAAAAGGATAAGATGAACTTATTAATGGACACATCAAGCCACCTAAACTCAAGGAGAGCAGATCAGAGGATGAAAGTAAAACCAAATGCAACTATGTCAAAAAAGAATACAGCAACCACGTGTTGTTGCTGTCCTCCAAACAGAGAGGCTACATTACAAGTCGACAAGGATGAACGAAGAAACAATGGATAGCCAGACTCACAGCCCTACTACCACAGTTGAGAAATCTGACCTAGTTTACCGTTCAAAAATATATGTCTATTCATGAGCCATTGAGCCAGAGAGAGAGGCGTTGAGGCGAGAGAGAGAAGACTGATGAGGACAAAGGTTTTTGTACTTTTGTTAGGGTTTCCTTAGTTAACATAATTTCATCTAGCCCCTTATTTTTTCTTATATTTAGTATAACGGTACGGTTAACCGTGTGCGGTTAATCGAACCGTGCTTTACGGTTCGGCTCGGTTAACCGCCGTGAATTATTATGGAAAACCGTAACCGAACCGAACCATGTGGTTTTTGGATTTCATTAACCGTAACCGAACCGTGAAACAAGGTTTTTAACCGCGGTTCGGTTCGGTTAGACGGTTTCTCGATTTTTTTTTACACCCCTAGTCTGAAATATGGAAGATCTGACATGGAGGTAGTAAAAGATAATAGATCATTGCTGCAAAAGATTATTCTGATAAGATGATAGATGATGAAGCCCACTGTTGATCGACTCAGATACGTGTTAACACCAAAAATGTCACTCTACTTCTTCATACACTTTCAGCATTAAGAAGCTACATGAAGCCGCATCCTACCACAAACAAGCAATACTACTTCAAGCATCAAATCTTGTCAGAATCAAGCAAAAACTGCAAGATCCTTCAAAACAACTATAAGAAGAGTACACACAAAGTTTCGGGCCATTTCAGCATCATTTAGCCCAACTTCACTCTTCTAGCGGCAGAATAGGAGCTCCCGGCAGCGATGAAGCTAGAGAACCTGATTCACAAAATATAGTGCACAATTGGCCTCAAAATGTCACTAGAAGGCTTTACATCAAGTTCCACGCCATTCTGACACCGTTTGGCCCAAAAAGCAAAAAGCCATAGAAGAGTCAGCTCTCCCGGCGGCGACAGCATCGAGGACGTCAGATCTTCAATCAGAGCCTATAGATGGTCTCAAAATACTTCCAAAAAGCTCCGTATCAAGTTTCGGGTTGAACCAACAACGTTTGACCCTACATCAACCCTCAAACAACAAAACCAAGCCTCTCAGCGGCGGGAACCACCGAGGCCATCATTCATCGAACAAAGCACATGGGTGTTCTCAAAAAACTTTCAAATGGCTACATGTCAAGTTTCGGGTCATTTCAACAATATTTGACCAAACTTTGACTCCCGGAAGCTAAATCGGGCCTCTCGGCGATGGAGCACCTCGAGACCATGATTTCCAAATCGGAGCTAATGGATCATCGTAAAATGACTCAAATAGGTTCCCTGTCAAATTTTAGGTCAATCGAAAATCGTTGGACCATACATCAAAGCACGACATCTTCCTCGCGATAAAATCAGGTCTACTGGCGACACGACCCTACATGGCTTCAAAACTCAAACAAAAGCCTGTTATTGGTTTTCTTTATTGCTCAGGAGGCTTCACTTCAAATTTCAGGTCATTCTGACATCGTTTAACCTAGTTTTGGTTTCTGACGGCAAATCGGCAACTCTGCGCGACAAAGCTTTCAGCTTTCCCGGAAAATCAGAAACTTTGCCCCTCTAATTTGCACGGCTTCTCGTCAAATTTTCTGCAAGGAGATCATGCTAAAACATGTGCAAAAATGCCAAGAAAAATATCAAAGAAGAAACAAGAAGAAAAAACGATAATTGGCGACTGAAATGGGCAAAAGGCATGGTCGCCAACAACCCTGGAGATCCAGGTCGCCGAATTTTTGCCAAAAACCCATTCTGGGTGTCTTTTCGCGTTTCGAGATGTTTGGCCCATGTGATTTTCCAAAAATCTGATTTTCGAGGCACGAAATCTGTCGATCTTCATCAACATCCCGAATCCGCCGTCGAAATCATGGGATCATCATCGGACGCTCCGAAATCGCCAACCGGCCGACCAAGAAAGCACACTTTCTGCCCGACCGATCAAGAAATCGAAGATGGTACCAGCCCACTGGTAGCAATTAATGTCTGAAATTACATGATCATCCGACATCAATCGGCATGAAAATCCATCAGCGATCAAGGCTTCCTGCATAACTGGTAGAATATCAAACAACGCAGTGTGGCTCACGACTCTTGAATTGCCTTGGCGGTCACTTAATGCACTTAATGACCCATTTTACGACAAATTAATATGGTCAATTACTCATTATTGTTGAGGGCCCAATCATAAGCAAAGGCATGGGAGTTACAAGTCAACCACAATGATAGCATTAAACCATGTAACTCTTCCCATCATGGAGTTTAAAGGCAATTAAAAGTCCATTATTCGATCTCCAACGACCAATCAGAAGCCAATAAAAAGGAGTTACAAAAATACAAATTTAAAAACTTGTAACTCCTCCCATCATGGGGCATTAATGCAATTAATGCATTTAAAGCTCACAAACTCCCCTCATGGCTACCAAAAGCCTATAAAAGGAGGCCATTTCCACCATTTCAAGGATCCCAAATCTGAAAAATCCCGGAAAGAGAAGAAACGCAAATCCTAAAAGGAGAGAAAATTCTACAAAAGTTACTATAACGACATCTCCTCTGTTGAAGAAGTTTTGCAGTGACCACTACTACAAGGTGACCAAAGTCCCTTGGAGGGCCACCCCCCCCCCCCCCCCCCCCCCCCCCACCCCAAGGCCTTCTCCTTCTATCTCCATGGCTTAGGCATGGCTCTTCAGCCGTCTACTTAGCTTTTATTGGATATATGACCTCCTCTTGATCTTTATCCTCTAAAAATCTAAGGTTCAAGCTGAGCTAAGCGAATCGAAAGCAGCCTCTGTTCTCATCTGAAGGATGACGGTGAAGTCCAAACATGACTTGCGACTGTCAATCTAAACGAGTCCCCACAATCTCCTGAGAAGTTAGATTCCATTTTCTTACTTTTTATTGTATTTTGTGTTTTTTAAAGAGACTTAAAAAAATCACAACTCTTGTCTTCTCTTTTTATAAGAACTGTACATCGCCTTTCAAGGCACAAAACATCGCCTTTCAGTCAAGCAAATGAAAATCGCCTTTAACGACATTCAAATCAAACCGTGTCCTTTTCTTAACACATGTACAATAAAAGCTAGAAAAAAGTTTATTTTCTTTTCTACTTGTGAAGGTGGATCTACGGACCACCACTTGTCAATTCCAATAAGAGTACTCTTCTTAATAAGAATTTTACATCGCCTTTCACGGCACAAAACATCGCCTTTCAGGCAAACAAATGAAATTCGCCTTTCACGGCATTCAAATCAAACCGTGTCTCTTTTCTTAACACATGTACAATGAAAGCTAGAAAAAAGTTTATTTTCTTTGCTACTTGTGAAGGTGGATCTACGGACCACCACTTGTCAATTCCAAGTAGAGTAGAAGATTCGGCATGCCCATACAAAAAAGTTGATTCGCTTTGTCTCCGGTCACAAAAGGGTTGGGCTCCATGGACTCTCACGTCTACTGACCCCGGTAGTCCCATGAACGAATAAGCGAGCCCATCAATATGGTTGTCTACTCACACAGAGAAAGACCACGAGTGCTTAAAGAGTCCAGAATAAGTCCTTGAATCTGAATATCTTTCAGACTACAGTGATCCAAATGAATGGAAGTAGATCTTGTTTCTAACAGTAGATGACCCCAAATAAGGGATTACAAAATCTTATTGGATGATTGCAGTAGATTACAAGATCTAGAATGCTGGATATCATAGTCGATGTTGCAGACGATCACACATGGGAAGTGATAGAGACGAATGACGAACACAACAGTTCGTCTGAAACACCTAGGCAGAACGTAGATGGAAATCAAAGCCCAGGGAAGGGTCCGATACCATGTGGACTTATCTATGATAAACCAATTTGGAAGAGAAGGGGAAGAAGTAGAGATATGATGGGAAATGTTGTATCCCAAACAGAGGATGACTTTGCTGTTATATAATCATCTTATACCTAATCAAAGGCTAAAATCACGAAGAAAATAATAAAAGAATCATCAAGATACACATATCTAATCTTCCATACAAGGAAACAGTATTATACAGATTTGACTAAATCCAACCAGATTTGTCACGTGGAATATGAGATCCATGGACCTATTCGGGTTGGGCCTCACATTGTGGGATTTTACCTCTACATTTTTTTTTCTAATTTCACATAGTTATTTAAGTCTATAAAAGGGGAGTGTGGTACAATTGAGGCATGGGGATGTGAGTGTTGTAAGTTCTCTCTTGAGTCCTTGTAAAGTCCTTTGTATAAAAAGCAATAGTCATTGATACTTTGCTCTCCTTCGAATTAGTGGTCATTTGTAGTAAAGTCTTATTTTATTTTCTTCTTAATTCTTTGTTGTGTTTGGATTGTATTCTCCTTAAAATTCCACCAAGGCTTAGAAAATCTAACAATAATATCATACCAACCCCCTAGCCCCCACCTCTCTTCACACGCGCAAACACCAAACTTCGAGATTTGAAATTCACATAGCTCATTTTGAGTTAATTAACAAAACTTGTGAAGTTAGATCCAAATTGAGGAGATGAAACTAAGATGATCTTTATATAACAACTAACCCCCACTCCCTCGCCACACACCTGCCAGCCCAACAAAAAAAAATGGAAAAAAAATAAAGAAACTGATCTAGTTTCATCCCTAGGTTGTATTTAATTACTTGTGCACTGACTCGCAAGAACCATTATAGCAGAGCATGTGGGGTCAACATGGATGTATAATGGGAAGGTCTCATTGTGGATTGGGTCCTAGGAAGAAACAAAAGTCAAGCCTATCTGATTATCTCCTCAAAATTAACCAGCTCTCTAACTATTCATTATCTTTAAATTCAGTCCTAGTGAATATAAATCGTGTTTGAGTTGTAAAGATGAGTGCTTATTCATTAGAGATGGAGCAGTCGGAGCGGGGGTGGGGGTGGTGTGTGTTAGTGTGAAGGGATTGGATTGGTTGCAGGTGGGCTCCAAAAGATAGTGCAAACTGTATTCAATGAAAATTGAAAAGTTTGTGCAATATATTTTCTTCTCTACCTTCTTTTTTACATAATGATTTTGTAAAGCATAAAATATTAAGCTATCTCACTAGGAATTAGTATACAATATGACATATTGTTTTTATATCATTTATACACTATCTATCGACCTTTAATAATTTCATTTTGCATACAAGACCAAAAGAAAATTGTTTATTTCAGGAAAGTGAAAGGGTTGTGACAAAAGAAGAGGGGACTGCACTTGCAAAAGAATATGGGTGTTTATTTTTCGAGAGTAGTGCAAGAACTCGAGAAAATGTGGAGAAATGCTTCGAAGAACTTGCATTCAAGGTACTTTCTTTGAAATAGCTTATATAAACCTGCGAAACTCCGAAAATCATGCATTAGATTCTAATGCCTTGTCATGCAAGCAATTTTATTTCTTAATTAAGAGATTTGGCTTGCATAATTTGAGGTGAGTTATTTTTCGAAAACTGAACAATGATCATTATTTTGGTCATCGAGCAACGAGTGGTAGCTTTATTGGCCAAGGGACTTTGCGTCTCAGGAAAAGGAGAGGTCTTGTGTTCAACACTTAGGGCCCGTTTTTTGGTGGAATTTCAGGAATTCCTGTCTGGGGAATTCCTAAATTCTCAGACAAAGTAGAATTTCTGGATGCCCCTTTAGGCTTGAGCATTCAGGAATTCCACAAAAATACATAGGGAGTGGAATTCCTGGATTCCCGAAGGTCAAAAGGTGGTTGAAATCCAGAAATGCTAGAAAAGAAACATGAAGTTCATACATTCCAGGGGACAGCCTGTCACATCATGTCCAGGAATTCCTGGACATGGTGAATTCCTGGCGGAAATTCCACTAAAGAAACAGGGCCTTACCTTCATTGGCCACTACCATAGTTTTACCCAGTGCATGTGGATAGGAGGATTTGCATGTGCTCTTATTAGCTGTCCAAAATCGAGTCATGTCCCTAGGGCTCCAGACCAAAAGGCTTTTGAAATAGGTTGGGCGGGAGATACCCTGGGTTACATCCTGTGAGAACTTGGTCAGGACCGCACCCTTAACCACGGGGCGTGGCGTGTCAACCACGGGCTTCAAACGACGAGTCTCCATTAGCCCGCATCGAAAATATCCAAGTCTTTACCCGTATTAACTTAGCAAGAGGCCTTTTAAAATGTACGGCCCCGAAAATCGTAAGAACTCCGAAGTTAAACGTGCTCGGGCAGGAGCAGTACTAGGATGGGTGACCTCCTGGGAAGTCTCCCGTGTACACGTGGGCCAAAGCGGACAATTTCATGCTGAGTTGGACGGGGCTGTGACAATTGGTATCAGAGTCGAGGACGGCTCTATTTCCGGTGGAGGAGAATGTGAGAACTTGGTCCGAGGGCACCCTCAACCACGGGGCATAGCGTGTCAACCACGGGCTTCAAACGGGGAATCTCCGTTAGCCCGCATTGAAAATATCCAAGTCCTGACCCTGTGCTTATAAGTCAAACCCCGTATTAACTTAGCATGAGGCCTTTTAAAACCGTGCAGTCCCGAAAACCGTAAGAACTTTGAAATTAAGCATGCTCGGGTGGGAGCAGTACTAGGATGAGTGACCTCCTGGGAAGTCCTCGCACGTGCACATAGGCCAAAGCAAACAATTTCATGCTGAGAGGGCGGGGCTGTGACACATCCATCCAATTTATTTGTACCCTCATTTACTATAAACTAAATTACCTTCACTTAAGAAGATGAGATTAAGTATAGAGCAATGATCAATTTCATCTGGTAAATTACTTGGATAAAAATGCAACTTCATGCAAGTATCTGATTTTTGTATTTAATTTATGCTAACTTTTGTGAGTTGATTCATATTGCTTCACTTTAATTTGACAACTTGACTTCGTAGCTGTTGACTGTTGATTCAACTGAAAGTTCAAATGATTGATGCTATTTTTATAGATTTTGACCGATCCTGTTCTGCTGGAAGAAGGATCTAAAGATGTGAAAAAGGCCATTGCGATGATTAAACCAGATTACTGCGGTGGTGGTGATGGCGCACCCCCTAGTGGTGGTGGTGTTGGTGGTGGCGCACCCCCTAGTGGTGGTGGTGTTGGTGGTGGTGGCGGCGCACCCCCTTGTGGTGATGGTGATGGTGGTGGTGGTGGTGGTGGTGGTGGTGGTGGCGGCGGCGGCGCACCCCCTAGTGGTGGTGGTGGCGGCGCACCCCCTAGTGGTGATGGTGGTGGTGGTGGTTGTAGTGGCAGCGCACCCCCTAGTGGTGGTGGCGGCGGCACACCCCCTAGTGGTGGTGGTCATGGTGGTGGTGGTAGTGGTGGTGGTTGTGTCATAACGTGAAAAGTTCTCAAACAGCCCATCTGTGTCCTCAGCCATGATAGCCAACATCCTAATGATCTTGATATTAGTGTTGCCAACTCTGAATATTGATCATTTCATCAATGAATGCTAAATGAGTTTCTGTGAACCAGTGTTTGGAATATAACTTGTTCTCTCTTTCTTGTGCATTGTATCAACTGCTACCATCCGGCTCACTTTGATATGTATTTGAAGTTCCATTACTAAATATAGAGCTTTGCCCAATTCATTTCTATCCTTTTTAAGACTCCAAACATAGATAGAGCTAAATTTCAAAAGTAAGAATAAATGAATGTTTCATATACTATAAAGTAAAAGTAAAAGAAAGCAGAAAAAGCAACTGCACCCATCAGGTGTGCTAGATGTTCATCAAGAACCTTGAACCATGCAGCCCACTCATTGGCTATTGTAGATACTGAAATTTTGGTTGGTCGACTGACGAGCTAAACAGCATTGCTCGGCGATGAATAGTCGAGTAGTATCTTAGATTTGAGACGAGAATTCTTGTATCTACAATAAAAGAATCGTCAGAAGAACACGATCGGATGTTTCGATCGTATACTCTCCGATGATAAAGTCAGTGAGATTTTCATTATTATAAAATGATTGCCTCTTTTGTTTTTCCTCTGTTTTTTTCATACCTCTTTCTGATCTTCCTTTCTCTTTTTATATTATTGTCCTGGTCCTTTCTCCTTCTTTCCTTACGTTCTTCTTCTTTATTCTCCATGATTGCTTTTCTTTATTTCTTCAAACTGAAACCCCCCTGAGGCTCCCATCGTGTGCTGCTTTTAATCCCTTGATTTGCTCTTTAATAATGTATAACTGTCATATGATCAGTTTCTGAATATTTATTGGATCAGGATAGAGGTCCAGGTCAGGTCGGCCTTGATTTCGACTCGACGGATGAATTCGAATTCCTCCCTCCACAATTGCCCCCCAAGCCAGCATTTTTCTCTCCATTTACCGAGGAAAAGGCGGGCTTGTGATGCCATGCGTCAATCTAAGGTGAATCCGCACATCAAGGGCCTGTCTCCAGTAACTTTTTATAAAGTTTTCCCTATCCTTTCTCTGGTTTCTGTGCTTTTCTTCAATCTTATTTCGCAAGTTCTTCCCCTGTTTTGCTCTGCCTTGGCTTTCATCTCTCCAGACATTGCTTCTTCTATTCCGTTTGGTATTTTCTTCCTCCAATCCGTGGTAAGCTTTTTCTCTTTTCATTCTCTTCTAACTTTAGATGGGGAATCTCAAGGATTTGCTCGATACTCCAGAAGGGATTTCTGATTTCAGAGAAACGTATCAGATCCCCCAAGATGCTCAGATTCGTGCTCCTCGGACCGATGAAGCTCTTGATATTGGTTGCCAGGATGGAATACCTTTTTCGACCATCGCTATCATGGAGGGTGGTGTTAGATTTCCATCAGATCCCTTGCTGGTTCTATTCCTTTCTTTGACCAATCTTTTTCCTACCCAATGCTCTCCCAATCTTTATCACATTGTTATGGGGGTATCCGCACTGAATAAGCTACCCGGCACGAGCCTTGGTGTTTTTGATATTCTGTCTTGCTATATGTTGGTACCTTTAGATAGTAGCAAATCCGTGTTTTATTTGAAGTCTATGGGCTTAGACAAGCTCTTGGTTCATTATCTTCCTGATTCTAATAAGTCTAGTAAGGGTGATTTCTTCATCGTAAGCGGAAACTGGGAAACGCCGACCATGTGGGATGGGATTGTTCGAACAGTCCCCCGATCCCTAGGGTCCCCAGGTCGGACCCCCTCCTCTTCATGTTTGTTTACTTGATTTCTTCTTCTCCCCCTTTTTGTTATTATTCACTTCTCTCCTTTTTGGCAGATGCATCGATTAATCGTGGGTTTCCATCTCTTGTTCGGAGCGAGGAACTGAATCGGGTGTTTGAATATCGCGGTTCTGCCGAGCTTCGTGGTTGGGGCCGAGCTGCCCTTGTGTTGCTTGGGTACGTTCGGACGTACAACCATTTTCTAGCAGTTCCTTCTTGGCATCAATCACTGGCATCCGACCCTATCAAGCGTAGGAAGGTTCCTGCCATAAAGCCTTCCAGATCCACAAAAGTAAAAACTATTTCCAACGTTCAATCTTCTGCTTCTCAGCAACCTCTCGTTCCCGTTCAATCTGTTGAACAGACTTCTTCTGCTCTCGAAACCTCTTCCCGCGAGTCTTCTTCTTAAGCTGAGTGACAAGGAACCCCTGTGCTACATCTTTCTGACACTTCTTCATCTGATATCAAAACTATTTCTCCGACAATGTCCCGCAAGTCAAAAAATCTTTTTGAAAGCTTGGGCGATCTACCGATGACTAGGGCCGGAAAGGTAAGGAAAACTCTTTTGCCCAGTCCCTCCTCTGTCTTAGGTAAGAGAGCTGCCCCCGAGCCCCAGCATGAGCCTTTAGAGACTGAAAAAGATTCGGTTAAATCTGGTGAAGCTGCCGACCTATCTTATTCATGGTTGGAGGGTATTCCCCTCTCATCGTCTCCACAGCCAAGTCTATCGGCTGGTCGGAAGACTTCTCGCGGCATTTCTCGGGAGAAAGGTCCATCTTTAAGTGAAGGCATTTCGGGATCTCCAACCTTGGCTATGATTATGGGCAAGTCTGCTCTTCTTCCTTCTGATATGAGTTTGCATCGCACCCAATCGGCTGATGAGCTGGTGGCTACAGGAGTTCAACAATGTTTTCTGGTAGGTTGGCTTAAGGTTATTCGACCTCTTTCTCCTTGAAATTTCTAATTCTCTTCATTTTAATTTCAGGGTGTACGAAAAATGGTTTGATGTGTCTGAACATTTGGGAAAGTTGCAAAGACATTTGAAGGGCCTGGAAAAAGAACTAGCAGAAGTTAAGACTGCTCGGCGTCAAGCTGAGTTTAATGCCGATACCCTTCTTAAGACTGCTAAAGCTACTGAATCCCAGGCTGTTAATGCGAAGAGTCGCCTAACTGCAATCGAGGTAGAGCTTGAATACATGCGTGCCAAGCAAGCCGAGTTTAAGGAAACAATTGAGAAGGTCAAAGTTGAGACTAGAGAGGCCACGGAGAAGCTTAAGGATAGTCAGTTTGAGGAAACTGAAGCAATTTATTTATAGTAGGTTGAGCAGATCAAAGTCATTATGTTCAAGCGGGGTTATGATGGAGCTCTTGAAGATGCTGCAGTTCCAGAAGATTCTCCTTTATGGAATAATTATATATCCGAACAAGCTCCTCCTCCATCTTCACCTGCTAAGCCTCAACCTCAAACTCAAGCTGACGATGTCATTCCGCCTACTGGAGGGGATGGGGACGAGGTTTCTACTGCTGTCCAGCCATCCTCAGCTTCTATTGTCGAGATGCCTCCTTCAACTTCTGATGCACCTGAATAGTTTATTTTAGAAATCATTTTGTCCAGCTTTTTGTATGGCAGTTCTGCCGACCTATTTGCTCTGGCTATGAACATGAAACTTTTGCTTTTGAAAGATCTACAGTGCCCAACCTGTGGGCTGATATTATCAATGTCAATGAAATGTTTTCTTTTACTGCGACATTGTATTGCATTTTTTGTGTTGCCACTGTCGGTTATTTCCGACTCACTTTTTAGCCTAACGCTCGCATCGTCATGCCGAGCAATTAGAAAAAAGGAGATCAGTGCGACACACCTAATTTGGGCTCTACCTTGGACGGACTTACACATTGTAAGTATGGTCCCGAGTAAGATCGTCTGTACAACTGACCTTCTGGCGACAACCAAAACCTAGCAGCTTTTCTTCTGATTTTGTAACTTTCCTTCTCATCTTCTGGGAGTAATCCGTTCTTCAGATATTCGGCTATTAGTGTTATCCAATTTCGGCTTTCCGATTCCTGCTCAACACACATGATCTGTTGGATTCCTATGCTTGGTGTTGGTTGGAAATCAACGAGGATTTCTCTCCTTAGCTCAGATTTTATCGCCGTTGCTAGGCTAGCTAAGTTGTCAGCATGTGAATTTTCTTCTCGACCAATCTGCTTGATTGTGACATCGCCGATCTGCTGGATAAGGCGTTGTGCTTCTCTGACATATGTAACCATCCGATCATCACGAGCTGCGTATTCTCCATTCAGTTGATTGGCAACTAATTGGGAATCAAAGTGAATTATGAGCTTTGTAATTCCAAGATCTTTTGCAGCTCAGAGCCCTGACAAGAGGGCTTCATATTCTGCCTCATTATTTGATGCAGCAAAGCCAAGGGTCACAGCCCTTTTAATAGCTGCTCCTTCTGGTGTGATAAATACCATGCCAGCTCCTGAACCCCTGGAATTAGATGCACCATCAACATACAACAGCCAACTTTTATTAGCTTCCAAGCTGGCTTCTTTTTACCTCAATTCGTCTTTATGAGTAAATTCAGCAATGAATTCTGCTACTATCTGTCCTTTTATGGTATTTCTTGGAGCTATCTTTATATCATGCTCGCCAAGCTCTATGTCCATTTTGACCATACGTCCTGACAGGTCGGGCTTTCTGCAAGATGGCTCTTAATGGATGTTTCAGTCAGGACCTTAATTGTGTGAGCTTGGAAACTAATGTCTGAGCTTCCTGTGCTGCGCTCACCAATACTAAGGCGAGCTTTTCCAGAGGTAAATATCTTGTTTCAGCATCTAACAAGGTTTTGCTGATAAAATATACAGGCAAGTGCTGCTTTCCTTGGTCTCTCATCAAGGCTGCGCTGACTGCATGCTCAGATACTGCCAGATATGAAATCAATTCCTCTCTTGGATTTGGAATAGAGTGGGGAGCTCAAATACTGCTTGATCTGTGCTAAGGCCTTGTCACATTGCTCGTCCCATATGTTATCTGTTTTTTTCTTGAGGGCGAGGAACGTTGGTCGGCATTTATCCGAGCTTTTTAACAAAAAGCGATTTAAGGCTGCGAGCATACATGTCAGTCTCTGTACCTCCTTCCTTGAGCTTGGTCGATCAATGTTCTGTACGGCTTTGATTTGATCGGGGTTGCTTCGATTCCTCTCTGGGTCACAATGTAACCTAGGAATTTTTTCGGAGCCGACACCAAATGAACATTTTGAAGCATTTAACCTGAGTTTATATCTTCGAAGAATCTTGAAGACCGAGCTCAAATCTCGCTCATGTGTAATTCTTTCTTTGCTCTTGACCACCATGTCATCAATGTAAGCTTCTACCGTTTTCCCAATCAGGTCTTGAAATATTTTAGCTATCAACCTCTGGTATGTGGCCCCTGCATTCTTGAGGCCCAAAGGGCATTCTTTTGTAACAATATGTGTCTTTTTGGAGTCTTGAATGCTGTCTTTTCTTGGTCGGCTTCCTCCATTGCGATCTGATGATATCATCGGTATGCATCTAAGAAGCTCATTCGTTCATGTCCAGCTGTAGAATCGACAAGCTAATCAATTTTTGGTAACGGGAAGCTATCTTTTTGGACAAGCTTTATTCAGATTGGTGAAGTCTACACATACTCTCCATTTTTTATCCTTCTTTGGTACAACGACCTGTGTTAGACAACCATTCTGGATAATGGATTTCTCGGATCGCATCTGCATCCAATAACTTATCAACTTCTTCACAGATTGTTGTTCATCGCTCTGGCGCGAGTTTTCTCTGCTTCTGCACTACTGGCTTTGCGCTTGGATCTGCTCCTAGTTTATGGCTAATAACTGTCGGGTTGACTCCAGGCATTTCGTATGGAGTCCAAGCAAAAATACCTGAGTTTTGATTAAGAAACTGGATCAGATTCTTCTGTTCTTCCTCAGACAGTGATGTGCCAATCATCCAATATCTGTCTACATCCCTCCCATGTATCGCGATCTTTTTTAGTTCTTCAACTGTTGGGGTGTTCAGGTCGGAAAATAATTTATCTACCTTGATCCGACCTGAAGTTGATTGCTATTTGAGATCGGTATTCTTGCTTGGACCAGCATCCACATCATCCATATTTCTCGCTTTTTCCTTTTATTGCTGTGATCAGACAACATCTAGAAATAGCTTGGTCTCCTTTTGATCTCCATGATTCCCTTCTGTGTTGGGAAACGTAAACGTTGATGAAAGGCGATGGTACTGCTCTCATACGATGAATCCATGTTCGTCCCATGATGACGTTATATGGGGATGGTACATCCACCACTAGGAATTCCATATCTAGACGAATAGGACCTGCTCCCACATGAAATCGTTATAATTCCAAGAGGATGTACTGCCTGGCCATGAATCCGAACAAAGGAATTGAGGTCGGCTTTAGGTCTGAATGTTTTAGACCGAGCTTTTGAAATGAGTTCGGCGTACATTATTTCTGAGGAGCTTCAGGATCGATGAGCATTCTTCGGACTTCAAATTCTTGTATTCGAAGAGTGATCACGAGGGCATCGTTATGGGGCTGAACCACATCTCGAAGGTCTTCATCGGAGAAAGAAATCTCTGTCTTGCTATGTCCAGATTTGCTGACCAATCTTGGCCCAGTATCTACTTGGTATACCTCCTTTAAATGTGCAACCATCTTTCTTTGTACTCGGACAGATTGGGTGGTGACTTCTATTGGATTTATTGTCCCATGCACTACATCTATTACTCCCACAGGTCGTTATCATTTGCAGCTTTCTTGAAATCTTTCCGATCTAAGTCTTCTTTACTTTCTTTGAACTCATCTCCTCTACATATTCTTTAGGTGACCATCTCTTACTAGATTTCTAGATGTTGCTTGAGCATCCGACAATTTTCTGTCAAATGACCATTCTCCCGATGGTAAGAACACCACAAGTTAGGATTCTGACGTCCGGGGTCGCTAATCATTTTCGGAGGTCTTTGAAAAATGGCTTATCTTTTATTTGAGTGAGGATTCATATATTGGATCTTTGAAGATCGTATATATTCCCTCGTAGGCTGCTTTTGTGGGTTCAGCACGCCCCATCCTCCTATCAGCGACTTCCCCGAACTCTCTGTCTCTTCCTTCTGGATCCTTCATCTGCTGCTTGTATCGTTCTTGATTCAGGTGCTCCCATGTCTTCCTCGAGCTTTACAAACTCTTCATTCTTTCCATCAGATCTCTTGTGTGACTAGGGATCGCTTAGTCAATGATTGGCGGAGCTTGCTTTCTTTTGGCAGTCCCAATTTAAAGGTGGCCATGCTACTGTTCATTGCTTCCATCTACTTCATTATATGCGCCAATAACGAGCACTGTACTCCTTCAAGCTTTCCGAGTTATCTTTCTTAAGAGACAAAAGCGCTCCAACATCTTTCGGCTGTTTAGAATTTGTGACGAAACAGGTGACGAAAGATGCTGCGAGCTCTCGAAAGCTATGTATTGATCTCGGCTTGAGACGTGAGAACCATTTTAATGCCAGATCTCCCAAGCTTGAGGGAAAGACTCTGCACATTAATGATTCATTCCCGATCCAAAGTGCCATGGAATGTAGGAAATGCTGGACGTGGTCAGCAGGATCTGAGGTTCCATCATAGATTTCCAGCTTGGGAGTTGAGAATCGCCGAGGTGGATCCACTCTCTCTATCTCCCTCGAGAAGGGAGATGTGAAGCTCTGCGTATCCAAATACCTTGTTTGGAACATGGTTTCGTGATGGGGTCTCTGATTCGCCAAAGCTTTCTCGATCAGTTCTTGTACGTCTTTCTCGCCAAGTGCCTGTGAGGCTGCCCTTTTTTTTTTGCGTGAGTTTTGTCCATATCTCGTGTTTATATTCAGATTCTCCTCTCTTCATGGTAAAGAGCTTGAGGTCCTGCTCCTTTCATCTCTTGCTCCATGCTTTGATCTGACTCGATGAGATTTTAATTCAGAAACATGACTCTTGTGCTCACGCATCTCTGTACTTCCTCGGCGCTCCAATTTTCTATGTTTATGAGCAGTTTCTGAATTTGCCTGATGGTTCCCCGTGCTCTGAGGTCATCTTTGAGCATTCTTTACTGCTTCTAATTCCAGTAGCAGATAGTTAAATTTCTCTTTCTGCTGCTTCATTCCCTGTGTCAGGTCTTATACAGCTTCCTTGCAAGATTGTTCCAGGCGAACAAGCGCATTCTGTGACGGTACTATAGCTTGGTGGTGTGGCTCTGCTTCTGGTGGCCATCTTTTTGCAATTTATCCAGATGGTGATTTTAGCTTGGTTTGGCACGATGTATTTGATTGAATCTGTCCCTTTTTACCTAGAATAGGATCAGTTTGGTCATTGTCCGTGATGGAACATATTCACATCTTGTTCACCTGGTTGATTGGTCACAGGATCTTTTCCGTGGTGCTTTTGTTGGTCATTGATCTGAGTTGCCTCTATCTGAGATGGGAGTGCCCAGATTGATGCTGTGATCTCAGAACATGCTCTTGATTTGCATATTTTTCAGCTAGAAGAAATGTCAGTGGATGATTTCCTCTTCCGTTCCCACAGACGGCGCCAATTGTAGATGCTGAGATTTTGGTTGGTCGACTGACGAGCTAAACAGCACTGCTCGGCGATGAATAGTCGAATAGTATCTTCGATTTGAGACGAGAATTCCTGTATCTACAATAAAAGAATCGTCAGAAGAACACGATCGGATGTTCTGATCGTATACTCTCCGATGATAAAGTCAGTGAGATTTTCATTGTTATAAAATGATTGTCTCTTTTGTTTTTCCTCTGTTTTTTTCATACCTCTTTCTGATCTTCCTTTCTCTTTTATATTATTGTCCTGGTCCTTTCTCCTTCTTTCCTTACGTTTTCTTCTTTATTCTCCATGATTTTTTCTTTATTTCTTCAAACTGAAACCCCCCTGAGGCTCCCATCGTGTGTGCTTTAATCCCTTGATTTGCTTTGTAATTGTGCTCTTTAATAATGTATAACTGTTATGATCAGTTTCTGAATATTTATTGATCCGGATAGAGGTCTAGGTCAGGTCGGCCTTGATTTCGGCTCGACCCGATGATGAATTCGAATTTCTCCCTCCACAGCTATGTTTCGTTTCTTATGTAACCAAGGATATAATCCGAAGAAGGGCGCTGATGTTCATAGGGGTAGGGGTGTGCATAGTTTGGTTAAAACCGATTAACCGAACCGGACCGACCGACCGTTAACCGAATTTACCGGTTATTCTGAACCGATCGGGCAGTTCGGTTAAAGATGTTTGAATATTTCGGTTTTCGGTTAACGGTTCGGTTAACAAAAAAAATTAACCAAATTAACCGAACCGAACCGAAATTATAGCATACTATATAAATATATAATATATATAATAAAAGTGTACATGTATATAATATGAAAATCTATTAATACTTATAAAAAAATTCAAAATAAATAACATACATCAATTAATAAGTATTAATTCATGTTACCAAGTACCAACTTAGTAACTTACCAAGTTACCATGTAATGTAGCACCTTCAATATATTATATATTTATATTTATCAAGATTGCAGAACTAATGGTTGCACCATTGTAGAACTAATGTTTTCAATTCCTTTACGATTAATGGTTGCATGGTTGCTACAGGTTGCATGTGTATAGAGTGGCCTTTGGGCTTTGGCCCAAAATAATGAAAATATAAGGCTTTTGTGAACTTAGCTTTTGGACTTTGACTTTGGCCCAAAATAATTGGAATTAACCGAACCGACCGAGATGGTTCGGCCATGTTAGAAGGCGTCCAACAGAGGCACCTGTTAAAAGGTGTGAAAGCATGGAGTTTGCCAAGAGTAGGAGAGGGAGAGGGAGACCCAAGAGAAGTTGGAAAGAAACTATTAAATATGATCTTGCCTACATGGATCTAACGGAGGACATGGCCCTAAACAGATTTGATTGGCGTCGTCAAATCCATATAGCCGACCCCACCTAGTGGGAAAAGGCTTGGTTTGGTTTGGTTTGGTTTGGTTTAACTGAACCGACCGAAATCCAAACCGATATTTTAGATTAACCGAACCGATGGTTAATCCGCTAAAATTTTTTGGTTTGGTTAAATGGTTGAAATTAACCGAAAAATTTTGGTTAGGTTAAAAATATATCAATAACCGAACCGACCGACCGATGCACACCCCTAGGGGGAGGCTGCTGATTGTAGCTCTTTTGTTGGGGTCTTTTGTTGTTAAATTTGTGGTGTCTTGTAGTCTTTGTTTTGTTGCTTTGGTCTTGCTCCTTTAATGAAGTACTCTTTTACCAAAAGGAAAAATGTGCCTCAAGAAGATCATTGCTCATTTTCTTTTTAACCACTTAATATATGCACCGATGTGGCCCACTGATGAGTGGACTGACACTGACCGAGTTTTTCATCCTTGGCTAGTTTACAGTGGACCTCACCTGATAATGATGGACCAGAAATCTGTCATGTTGGTTGTGTCACGGATGTTCATTTTAATGGATATCTCTGGCTTCTTTTTTAGATTATATATTCAGAACAAAAGACTTTATGTTCTGGATTTATTTTTGATGCATTGATGTGAACAAAAAAAAAAAATGTAAATAAACAAAACCTATGCCTAAAATGCTTACATATGTACTTTACTTTCAGGAAAAAAAAAAAGAAAGAAAGATGTCCAGATGTTTATAGCTTTGAGTGGTTGATTTCATTATCTTCTTGTCTTTTATTTGTTTGTATTTCTTTGCTTCTGCAAAAGAAGGGTAGAATGAGTTCTATGTACTTTGTTTTTCTCCTGTCAGCCATATATTTTTGCATTGAAAATATTGTACCCTATTTGAATGCAATATAGCAGGTAAATTTTTCATGGGCTTACAGAAAAAGCCAATGTAGCTAAAGTTCTAATCTACCTCTTGGAGGTGCCATTCTTTTTCTTTGTTTCTTTCTTTCTTTCTTATACTAAAGGTCCATTTGATACAAATTTAATGAATGAAATTGCATATAATCCGGAGGTGTTACACAATCAAATATTTTAGCAAGTGGTGCACCAATTAGAGCAATTGGGGCCGATTTTTATTTTTTTTACCAAAAGAGCACATCGTCGGCGCCGACCTTATTTACACTTGAATAAGGTTGGCGCCGACCTTATTTACACTGAATAAGGTCCTAAGGTCGGCGATGACCCTGTCCGCAACCCATGAAAAAGTTACAACTTTTGGTCAAAAATTAGGATTTCTGCGTCGGTAGTGACCTTATTTTACAAAGGCTAAGGTCATCACCAACCCTGTATTAACATTTTAACCAAAAGTTGCCTGGAAAAGTTACAACTTTTGTTAAGAAAAAAAGAATGGATTTGATGGGTTTGAAGAGATTTAAAGCAAAGATTCATGTTTTGGAAAAAACCCAAAAGAAAATTTGATTTTGGAATTGATCATCAGCAAAGATTCCTGAAGTATTTTATAAATAAACCCAAGAAGAGAGGAGGAGAAAATAAAAGCTTCTGGATAAGATGTGAAAACAAAGGAAAGCTATGGAAAGATTGCAGGATAATTCATGTTTGCTACAACAGAGAATTGGAGAAGGAAAAAAAACACCCCAGTTTAATTTAACAGTCATAACATAAGATTAAAAGGATTCTATAAGAAAAAATTCATTCTCTACTTTGTGGATGCGACACAACTTAATGGAACCTCTACTTTGTAAATGAGTTGGCCAAAAGATCTGGCAGATCCACCCATCAGAACCATGTAATTAGTTTGAATTTCAAATGTTGAACCAATGGTATTATACATAAAGTTGTTCATATTTTTCTACACCTATGGCCCATGTAATGAGTTGAATGACTAGATCTTTTGGCCTGAATATACAGATTATTAGCCAACCTCTTGCACATGTGCTGATGAGCTAGGTATTTTTGTTTGTGGGGCGTACGTAGCATAACTCTCATCCAAGGGTAATGATATTTAACTAATCGGAGTACCTACTTCTGATCTTTAGCGGTGTTGGAAACAATGGTTTGGGGTCAACTATTATTATTATTATTGTCAACTATTAATTTTGACAGTAGTTTAAGTGTAGACTGTAAGGCTTCCTTGTTCTTTTCCATATCCATATTTTGTTTTTAATAAAGAAATCAGTCAGTGTTGCTAATTTTTTAAATATGTGGACTGGAGATTCTTCCGTGAATTTATAATCCTCTTTTGAGTTCCGAATTATAGGTTAACTTGGAAAGTCTACAAAACTGGGAAGAGGAGCAAATGTTCAAGGAGTAAGCAACTTACCTTTCACCAGTTTGATTATTTTTCTTGCATTGAGTATACTGTATTTTGTTAAGAACTGTTCACAAAGTAGACTTATCATGTACATTTAATTTTTCATTGGTTTGGACTATTTGAAGTATTGTTCTCTCTTCAACTCGTGTTTTCCATCTCACAGGTTCATGGAGGATCAAAATACTGCAACCTTCCCTTCGAAAAAATAAGGTTTTAATCCTAACCTTTTGCTCATTGTTCTTTTGATTTGAAATGGCTACACAAATCATTGACGTGAGAATGAGGTTTATCATACCATGAGTTTTGGCAGTATGTGCTCCATTTTTTTATTAACGATAGGTATGATATTCTGAAAATATATTTGTTGTCTAAAAAAAATATTATTTTCTCCTCTTTTCTTGGGTTTCTCTATAAAACACTTCAGGAATCTTTGCTGATGATCAATTCCAAAACCAAATTTCATTTTGGGTTTTCTCCAAAACATGAGTCTTTGCTTTAAATCTCTTCAAACCCATCAAATCCATTCTTTTTTTTTAACAAAAGTTGTAACTTTTCCAAGCAACTTTTAGCTAAAATGCTAATACAGGGTCGGTGATGACCTTAGCCTTGGTAATAAGGTCACTACCGACGCAGAAATCCTAATTTTTGACCAAAAGTTGTAACTTTTCCATGGGTCGCGGACAGGGTCATCGTTGACCTTATTCAGTGTAAATAAGGTCTGCGCCGACCTTATTCAAGTGTAAATAAGGTCGGCACCGACGATGTGCTCTTTTGGTAAAAAAAATGAAAATCGGCTCCAATTGCTCTAATTGGTGCACCACTTGCTAAAATGTTTGATTGCGTAACACGTCCGGATTAAGTATTTTTTCGGTAAAATCCTCTTCATAATATGACTGTACAAGGCTGTAGTATTATTGTGTTGGCTAATTTTGTGGGTTGGACAAAACTCTAAGTCCATTGAGTTGTATTTTCTAGTTATTTTAGAATGGACTCTAGTTGGATCATTAGAAGAGCTAAAGTGAAGAAAGAGAAGAAAACAGAAAGATTCTTGAAGACAAATAGGGACCCGATCAATCGGATGAAGATCAGATCGATCGGATGTGAAAGTGCTCCCAGTTTACAGCACTAACAGGAATAATTCGGAAGATAGGTGAGGACCAATCGATCGGATGGCGGGAATTTTTCCATAA
>CM022950.1:44800574-44895988 GCA_012931725.1 Litsea cubeba
AAAAAAAACGTGGGTAAATGTTTTTTCCATTTTTTATTTTACTTTTTTCGATTTTTTTACCCACGAAATATAAAACGTCGGTAAAATATTTTTTATTTTTATTTTAATTATTTACCGACGAAAAAAAAAATGTGGGTAAATGTTTTTTCCATTTTTTATTTTACTTTTTTCGATTTTTTTACCCACGAAATATAAAACGTCGGTAAAATATTTTTATTTTTATTTTAATTATTTACCGACGAAACTAAAACGTCGGTAAATATTTTTTCCATTTTTATTTTACTTTGTCTATTATTTTACCGACGAAAAATAAAACGTCGGTAAAATATTATTGATTTTTTATTTAAATTATTTACCGACGAAAAAAAAATGTCGGTAAATGTTTTCTCTATTTTTTATTTTACTGTTGTCGATTATTTTACCGACGAAAAATAAAACGTCGGTAACATATTTATTGTTTTTATTTTAATTATTTACCGTCGAAAAAAAACGTCAGTAAATTCCTTGTCCATTTTTATTTTACTTTTGTCTATTATTTTACCGACGAAAAATAAAATGTCGGTAAAATATTATTGTATTTTATTTAATTATTTACCGATGAAAAAAAACGTCGGTAAATGATTTTTCCATTTTTTATTTTACTTTTGTCGATTATTTGACCGATGAAAAATAAAACGTCGGTACAATATTATTTCTTTTTATCTTAATTATTTTCCAACGAAAGAAAACGTCGGTAAATGTGTTTTCATTTTTTATTTTAACTGTTTCGATTTATTGTACCGACGAAAATGTTAAACGTGGTAAAATTTTTTTTACTTTTATGTAATTATTACCGACAAAAAAATTAAGGGGTCCAAATGTATACAAATATTATCCCCAAGGCCAAAACCATTCCCTTTCCATCTCTTCCGATCTCTATCTCTATCCTTGTGTTTATTCATTGTTAAATAACTGTTATATGGGTACCAACTGCCTATCTCATATATTTACCACACATAACTGCACATCCTGCACCCATTCCTGTTCATGTTCCTCTTTTCCATCCTCTGCTTGCGACCTGTATAATTAGGGGTGTACATCGAGTCGGGGTCCCGGGTTATCGGGCTGGGTTTCACCCGACCCGGTTATGTTATGACACACTGGGAACCCGACCGAATACCTGGTAAGCTCTATCCAGGTTTGCCGGGATACCGGGTAACCCGGTTACTTTTTTTTTTTTTAAACGGCATAAATCTTTGACCAGTGCATTATTTTACTCATGTGATTTGTGGAATGCACTAATTAAATGCACAGTTTAAATCGACAGAACAAACTGAACGAATGGGGTTTTAATTAGATTCAACGATATGGACACTCCACCTGTGAGGGTGCGATTTGTGCACCATGCACCCAGATCCTAATTATTTTATCATTTAGTATTTCACTAATCAAATTTCATATAGTATTGTACAGCTCTAATTACATAACTCACACAACCAACTTTTAATCCTTTACAGCATTGCTTCCCACCATCTCTGGCTTTCCTTTTTCTTCCTCAAAACCCCTCCATCTCATCTCTGGCAGTGGCTCAGTCTCTGCAATATAAAGCTCATTTCGGACATCCAAAACAAACCGATTCCTCTTGAAAAGAACACTTGCCATTCCTATGTCTGCAGTTTGCACTGCTTTCCGTTTCTTGTCTGTCTTGATGTTCTCCTGGGGGTCTTTTTCTTTCTTTGTAGAGTGGAGAAACATCTCTTTGTTTCCTTTGCTTCTTAGACTTTTGGGGTTAGAGAGACCTCAAAAGGTTTGGTAGCAAGAGCTTGTCAGTCTTGCCTTGCTTGAGGTCTTGACAGAACCAGGCCGCCATACCAGACCGGACCACAAAAACGGACCTATCCAGATTGGATTTGTGGTTTTAGTGGTTCCAAATTCGTCCGTCCAGACCGGACTTGAAAAACCGGTATATCCGGATTGACCGGACCGGACCGATTTGGACTACTAAAATTCTAAAACCATTAAACCATCGTTACTTCGAAATCCTCCATCACCACTCCTCCTCAACATATCATATCGATCTAGGGTTTTGAACTCGCACGCATAATCCTCTTTTCTCGCTTGATTCGGAGAACATTTCTCGATCTCCGAACGCCGTTTCCAGTGTTCTAAAACATCTCTTTCATCGATCCCTTCAAAAAAAATGCAGAGGTAATCTTTTTAAACTGATAATACCAAATGAATGCCGATTCCAACTCGATGTAGGGCTTGACGTTTTCCCCTAATCTGGGAGAGTTTTGAGTAGGCGAATGGAGAATCGATGTGCTGTTTCTATGTGGTTTGTGTTGTCTATTTCGAAGATTAGTAGCATATTGGTTGTTGTTTATTTTCGTTATGATTCTGTTCATTTTTGTGTTTTATGGTTGTTTGTGAAGTGTTGAAGGCAGGGTCTGCAACTCTGCATCATCTCTTATAAAATTTGTTGTCAGGTGACTGGGGTGCTTTGAGATTGTTCGATAGTGAAGATCCCTTGTTGTTCACCCATCTGGGGTGGGACCCACATACGAGTTGGTGTCATTGATGTTGCCCGAACGGGAAAATGGGGGGTCAACAAATTGCAGAATGCATATCTGAATAACAAGTATGAATTACGAGATGCATAGCGTGAAAGAAATCGATGCCCCTAATTATAAATCAACCATTTATAATTGGTTGAAAATTTAAACCGGTCTGGACCGGTTTAAGTGGTCCAACCGGACCGTTTTGGACTGGACCAGACCGGATAGGACCACGTTCAAGTGGTCTGGTCCGGTCCTTCATTTTCGGCCGGACCGGAAATCCGATGCTTCCGGGAACCCACGGCGGGCCGTTTGTTTGAAGAATTCGAAACCTCATTATTGATGAGTACGAGGTTGAGATGTGCAATGCCATGTCGATTAATGATGAATCCAAGAACATAGTAACCAAGCGAATCTACAAGAAAATATAAGCATGTAACTTCAGAAGATGCATCATCGATCTCCTCGGTTTTTAGGTGATGCCTCCCATGTTATGCAGTTGTATTTGTCAAAAGCGGAAAGATGCAGTGCTACATTGCCCAAACTTAGGCAACCCTAATTCTTTTTTTTTTTTTTTTTATATGTAGACGTTTCTGTGTGATAATCCAAACCGTTGTTTTTTTTAGGATCGTTTGTCGTCGCGGTGGTGCCGATCCTCCGCGTCGCGACTGCTTCTATGCTTGTGATCTCGATTTCGATCGTGCTGGAGATCGAGGTCTTTGTGATGGTCTCTTTCTCGATCTCGTTCGTCTCTGTACTTTTCTGGTCGATGTCTTTAAACCCCATTCTGGAGGACTCATTCACAAGATAACAGATTCGAACCCATCTATGCTCCAAACCCACTTCAACAAATCCAAACAAGAAACCACAGATTGCAAAATAGCATTCAAGGATTTCGATGTCAACAGAAAAAGGAATCATTGCAGAAGTTGAAGAAATCCCAAAAACCCTAAGCAGAGAAAGTTGAGAGGTATCTTGAGATGGTGAGAGTGAGCCGAGAGATGCAAATTGGTGACTTGAGGCAGATATCATCAACCAGCCAACGATGGTACGTAGTTTCTTCCTGGGTTATCAGGTCACCCGAAACCCGAACCCGATAACTCGGTAACCCGGTGACCCGGGAACCCGATAACCCGGTTTTACTTAACAGGGTTATCAGACCGGGTTCAGAGGTCTTAAAAATACCGGGTCGGGTCAAACCCGGTCCGATAACCCGGAACCCGACCCGATGTGCACCCCTACTCGGCGGGCCGTTTACGAACCTAATGGTTGGAAAATCCTATGCTTCCCTTATAATTTTATAACCGGGAGTCCTTGCGAACCGTCAATTCCGTCAAGTTACCTTACCCTTGAGAAAAGTGCTCTCGCAAGTTTTCACTTCTTTCGGGGGCCGTTTCCCGTTTCGGACCCCCAGCGGGCTGAACTGTTAGAAAATCCTGTCCGATTTTTATTTTACGTCAGTAAAACTATCAGATACTATTATCGAACGAATTATATGATGTTGGTAAAATGAACATTTACTGATGTTATTTGTAAAAAGTTGGGTAATGTTTAATTTTAGTTTTTAGAAAATTAAAATCAGAGTCCTTTAACAATGAAAAATTATATACCGGCGAAAATTAGCGTCGGTGGTAGAGGATTTGAGAGGTTTTCAAATAATAAAAATAAAATAGTTTTTCTAACAAAAAATATATTTGTGATGAAAAAACGTGTGGAAATATCCCCAACTATATTTTCAACTCTAACGCCAACAGAAGTACAACTTTTCCCAATTTCTATCTTCCCTCGTAGTTCTCTAACTATCTGCGCTCTCACTATCGTCCCATCTCTGCTATCTCACTCTCGCCACATCTGCTATCTTCTATTTCTATCTCTCTCTCTCTCTCTCAATCGGGATTTCACTCTCTCTCTATCTCTATCTCTCTCCGATCGGGCGATCTCAGAGCGTCGATCCGGCGATCTCAGTGCGACTGCAGTTCATCTATTTCTATCTCTCTCTCGATCGGGCCGTGTCCTCTGATACCCTCTCTCTCTCTCTCTCTCCTCTCTATCTATCTCTCTCTCGATGTCGGATCGAGATCTGTGGGGCAGCTCTCCATCTCGCTTCTTCTCTTCTGATCTCTCTCTGTGTTCTCTCTCATCTCTCGCTCGGTCTCTCGATCTGCTTTCCCTCTCTCTATCTCTCTCCGCTGTTTTCTCTCCTCTCCGGGTTGAGATCGCTTCTCTCGATCTTGCTCTTCTCCTATCTCTCTGTTTTCTCACTCTCTCGCTCTTTCTCTCTTCTCTCTCTCTCGAATCGGTCGAGATCGGTGGGGCCGCTCTCCATCTCGCTCTTTTCTCTCTGCTCTCTCTCTTTCTCTCTCACTCTTCTCGCTCGCTCTCTCGATCTGCTCTCTCTCTCTCTGCTCTCTCTCTGTTCTCTCTCACTCTCTCGCTCGCTCTCTCGATCTGCTCTCTCTCTCTCTCTCTGTTTCTCTCTCTCGGTTGCTCCCTCACTCTCTCTCTCTCTGCCCGACAACGACCGTCGCTCGAAGTGAAACCGGGACTCTCGCCGCTTGTCCCTGCTCGGTAGAGAATCTGCCATTGCATCTCTCCCACTCTGCAGGTAATGTCTCATTCTCATCTCTTTCTCTTATCCCTATCTGATATGGTTTTGCCTTTTGCTTGTTTGCCGTTCAAAATTCAACAAAGAAATGTTTCATCAAGAGAGGCCTTTCTCTTTTGAATCTTATAGAAAAAATAATGTTTACAAATGCAACATTTATTCATCTGACCTTTAACCAAAGTCTTCATTGATCGCGCCTTCCCCATCAATGAACACTATAATCTACCTCCACAGAAATTGTACAAACTATGGATTACAATACTAGAAGTAATCAAAATCCTCAAAGTATGAAATCACTTAAGCATTCATAATGCTATTGAGAGACTTGATGCAATGACCAACAAAAAACATGAATAAAAACCAAAATTTGCAGGGCCATCAAGTTTATCTTCAGGGGATAAACAGCCTCAACAGTTTTATCTGTCTTGTTCTCTTTCTCTCATCTCATCCAGAGAATAAAGGCAGCGTTTGTAGGGGATTGCCATATTTACATATCGGTGAATTTCTATAGTGCAGATTTCCCCCAACCTGTCATCCTCATTCTTTTTGCTGCCAAAATGATAGGATATTATCTTACCTTCAATCTCAATGAAAATAACCTCCAAGTCTGGGTGAAATGTCAAAGGATGCAGAGAAAATGGATAATAGCGAGGCTCGGGAACGATGGCAACTGGATGTTTTTCTATTTTCTTCTTTGCGGATGGTGTGCTTCAAGACCCATTCATGAGTTTCAAGATCCTGGAGCATACAAATATGCATTTCTGAACTATCATAGGCACTATAAAAAAGATGACCTTCAGATTTCCCTATGCATTCGCCGCCAAAAAATGGCCTCTTTGCCTTAGGTAGCTTCACAGCTCGAATGCGCACTTCCTCGACATGAAAACTACATAGAGAATCCCTTCTAAGCAAGAAATGCAGAGCTCCATCCATGAAAATAAAATCTTTGAACCACATATCTAAAAGTGAGAAAGCGCGAATTGCTACATTACAAGCAATCCACCTGCGCTCCTTTGAAGAGAAGTTGTCCACATATACGGGATCCTGACCAGAGAAGCGGAGAACCTTGTAGTGAGGGGACTGATCAGGGTCAAAAGCCAATACAGATAAGGACATGTAGGGGTCTTTAACATTGGGATCCAGAGGAGGCTCAGGAAGAGCAACACATTGGTTGGAAGCAGGATTACATACATGGTAAGCTGCAGGAACATCTTTCTCATTGGACAGAAGGAACAAACCATTGCAGTAGTGGGCTAAAGTCAGATTAACATCAGAGGTTCCAAGAGAGGCAGCCCATGATTCTATCGCCTCCACACAATTAGTATTGCAGGTGCCTGTCAAATGTATATACCCTTTTTGCTTATTCTTTGGCCTAATTGTGTTGGTGCAGTAGTAGAACCCAGAAACGGGGCTTGAAGTGAGTGAATTGGAGATCAAATTGCACCATGATTTGGACACACACATGAATCTGAGGAGAGTTTTTTGGGGTAACCTTGATAGTATTTTAATCAGCGTGTCGTTATCAAAATAACAACTGGAACCCCTACTATCATCATCACATCGTTTGGTACATCTAATTGTAGCACAGGTATCATTTCCCTTCTCTTCATTCATCATGAGAAGTTTGTCACAATCACTCTAATTAGATTTTAAATGAGATGTGTATGGGAAAGATGGGCTGATGGATGGATGAGAAAGAGACTAAAAACACAATCACTTGTCAAGTTGAATGATTAACCCAATAAAGGAAACAAAAAACCATGGATTTTAGAGAAAAGCTGATGTGTTTGGGGTAGATAGCCCAAAGTGCAATCAATCATAAACTTGAATGATAACCCAACAATGGCAACATATAAAAAACATGGAACTACCAGCTGAAGTCTGAAACCTAATGGGAGTAGGACATATAAGAGAGATGGATAAGAAAGGGAGATCACAGAGAACAAAACCCAATGAAGGAAACAGGTCAAAACATGGCATCACCAGATCAAAGCTGTGATCTTGCATCCAGAGATCCTCAGGATAGTTTCATTTGAATAGTGAAGAAGAAGAAGAGGAGGAAGAAGAAAGGAAGGTGCTTGCTTCATACTAGCGTATAAAAACCGAAACAAGAAAAGAATCTAAATTTTTTTTTCCCATGTTCCATGACTCCAATTGGCCTTACAGAAATCCTGCTGACGTCTAAACGATTAAGTAAATCAGTTTCTTGCTTCTTCTTCTTCTTCTTCTTCTTCTTCTTCTTCTTCTTCGTCTTCTTCTTCTTTAGGATATTAACAGGTTTTCTGTTTTAGATATTGGTTCCGTTGGTGGGTAAAAAAAGTTGTCTAGGTGGTGACACTTATATGTGGACTGAATTACAAAATCTACTCTTTGTTTGGAAGATTAAGATTAGAAATTGCTTCTATTCTTCTGTTTACTCCGATCGATCTTAGGTGTAAGTTGGGTGATAATTGGATGTAAGTTGAGGATGGATCATTTTTTTATGAGGAAAAACTTAGAGAGGTTTCTTCTTCATCCTTGTAAATAATGATCATAAACATTGCACTGCATCGATCAGATTATTCGCCCAATATTCTGAAATTTATTTGATGTAATCTATGGTTTCATAGTCTCTAATATGAGGCTCATGTATTAAAACAATATGACATGTTCAGTTTAGAAACCCGTTCAAAATTCACTTATTAGGAGTGAATTTTGAATAGTCCCCATTTTGGGACTGTTCTTGTATGTCATGCTCCCACTTAGGCTGGTGTCAACTACTGAAGCAAATGTATTTGTTTGTTATAAAGAAATTTCAAGTGCAAGCTTCCAATTATTTATTAAAGAGAAAACAGACAATTAAACAGAATGCAGAAAAACTTGCATCTCTAGGGCTCCAACGGACCGCACGTGCTATATTTGGTTCGTTTAAAGGGACAAACGAGAAGGGAAAGAAGAATGTCATGGGAATGATAAGATGGAGAACTACATTCCACAGAAGATGATGATGTAGATGATGATACATCTCGGTCTCAATTGGATGAGGTAATCGTTATGTGAATGTCATGACATGTACTTTAAAAATATCATTTTTTATGTTGAAACTCGTGCTAAAATGATTTCCATTTCCATTTAATGTAAGTTGTTGACGTTCACTGTACTAATACTCTTGATTTTTGCTATTAATTATTTATTTTCCTTGTCACTTTGCTCTAATCCAGATTGCAGATATGCCTCGGGCTAGTAGGGTGAAACGTGCTCGGACTATTGCAGCTGCACTCGGTTTAGCTGGTGTAGAGAGCACACATGAGCCCTTACCGACTCAGCCTCCGACCACACAACCCTCACCGACACAGCCTTCGACCACACAGCCCTCATCGACTCAGCCTCCGACCACAGAGCCCTTACCGACCCAGCCTCAACCGTCCCAGCTGCTGCTGAGTCCTCATACAGTGAGTAGCAGCGTAGGTGAGAACATTATGACATTTTTAAAATCATGAATTCACTTCAATTTAATGATATCTGTTCACTAACTCATTTACCGTTGTCATTGTAACAGCATCAGCCCCACTCTCTTCGCAACAGACTCGTGTAAGGGGTGTTACGCGAGGGAAGAATGCGACGAAGCTTAGAAGACAGCTGGGTCATAACATCCACGTTCCGATCTCCATCTCCAGCCATAGGCCAGAAGGGGAACATGCCCCATTACTGGTTAACCATCTTGGGTTAGCCATTAGAGAGGTTGCTCCGGTACGGCCTCATGGTTGGAAGAAGCTTGAAAGTGGGATCAAGCTTGCAGTTATTGCTACAGTTCAGGTAAACTGAAGCATAAGATGTCTACCCAAATTATTATAGTTGTGCGCCTCATTACAATATCTGATTATATTTTGTTATTACTAATCTTTGTATGGCTCTCCCCTAATTGCAGCAATTGTTTGATATCGGGGATTACGAGGGTGATATGCAGATCAGGGCGGACATTGACCGCCAATGCGGAGTTTTGTATAAGAGTTGGAAGTACGAGCTGCAAGGTCACTACCTCGAGTTGTTGGAGCAGGGGGTTCCCCGACCCCAGGACCACCCGGCATCGGGTTGTGATCCAGCTGATTGGCAGATGATGATCTCACAATGCTGGGAGTCACCATCTTGGAAGGTAAATTCGGGATGTTATCTACAACAATTAATTATATTCCAACGTAATTCTATTAGTAATGATTTTATAAATCACTGCTATTGTATTATGGCTTTTCTATGTAGGCAAAGTCTAAAAAGGCTCAAGAGAGTCGAGCCAAGTTGCCATATAATCATACTAGTGGCTCCAGATCATTTGCATCGAGGATGTCTATGATGGTACTGATTATATTCATATGACGAGCATTGCATTAAGTTTATTAATTTATCAATATGTAGCTAGGTTCATATCTAATACAAAGCCTTTTCAATTAACAGATGTCACAGAATGCCGGTCAAGCGCCGCTATTACTCAGTTCTTCCGCGACACCCACTACAGACAAAAGAGTAATGAGTGGGTAAACGGGGTGGCTGAGCAGAGACATGTACGTTTGCTAATAAATAAATTAGAAATCGGAAAATAATGATCCTAGCTAAGCATTCTAAATCCTTGTTGTTTTAAATGGCAGGATGCACTGGTGCAGAGGATTGAGGAGCAGTCGCAGCCCTCAGTCACAACTCCTATGAGCGAGGAGGAGATTGCTGTTGATGTGCTTGGGAAGAGGTCTGGATACTTAAATGGATATGGGATATATACAAGATCCTCTGCACAGTCTCGGGCAGCGCATTCTGAAGTGATCGCCTTGCGGGAGCAAGTGGCTGATCAGGCTAGGAGGCAGGCTGAGCAGGACAAGAGGCAGGCTGAACAAGACAAGAGGCAGGCTGAACAAGACTTGAGGCAGGCTGAGCAGGAGAAGAGGGTGGCTGAACAAGACAAGAGGGTGGCTGAGCAGGACAGAAGATATCATGCACTTGAGGCAATCATTAAACAGTTGGCATCTGCAACAGGGATAGACCCGACCGGCTTATTGGACATCACGAGAGGGACCACTTCTGCTGGTGATGGCACAACTATTGGAGATCATGATGCAAACCTGGGTGGTGGGGGCGCTCACCTAGGCCCATAGGTAAAAATAAATAAATTGCATCTAAAAATATATATTACAAAACGTAATCCTTATTTGGCCCTTTTAATTTCTTTTAATTTTCTTTGGGGTTTTGTTTACACTTTACATTTTTTTTTCCACATTTCCCATTTTTGTTTGGTGGGAATTCAGTATTTTCTTCTCTAAATTACCCTTTGGTGCCTCGTGGTATTTGTTGTCTTTAGTCTGTACCGCCTTCTTTCTTCACCCTACCCACACCCCTCTTCTTTCTTTTATCCATTTTCAGAGCAAGGAAAAAGGCATCTTCTCTCTTTCTTCAACACTAATCTCCAGACCTATCACCCCTCTCTCTCTCTCTTAAAGAGTGTATGATAAATTCTCTCTAACATAGAGAACCATCTCTTTTGGTATACAGAACCCCTGCTCTTGTTCTCTCTCTCTCTCTCTCTCTCTCTCTCTCTCTCTCTCTCTCTCTTCTTTTCCAGAGGAACTTTGGGGTTGAGTGCTTTTGTTGCTTGGGTATTGTTTCTCTGCCACTTTCTTGTTAGCTTCTATGTTGGAATTATGAAGCCTTTGAATAAACTGGTGCCTTTTCTCTCAGAAATTCTTTTTGGGCATTTGGGTTTGTTGCAAAGATTAATCTTTCAGGAATTTGTTAATGGGTTTGATATTTGAAGGCATAATCTATGTTCCTGCTTGGCTGGCTTATGTTTCAGAGTTCTGCTTTGATTGTCTTAAGTTTTTAATATCTCCACAATTTCTGGTAAATTAGATTCGTGGTGAATTTTGGATGGTGTTAGAGATTTTGTTACGTGGTTTTAGTTCCATGATTTTGGGCAGTTTGAGTGATTCTGTGATGTGGACTTTTTTCTTGATATTGGTCAAATGGAGTGTCATTGCAATGCGATTATCTTAGGAATTGGGTTTTGCTGTTTTTGAGAAAATTTGCAGATTCTGTGATGTGGAGCCTAAACTTTCCTTAGTTTTGAGCAAGTGGAATTCTATTGCAGTGTGACTTTTTTACAACTTGGGTTTTGTTGTTTTCATTGTTTTTGAGCTAATTTGCTGATGTGGTGACATGGGTTTCCTTCATGTTATTTTTCTGTTAATATTTTCTCCCCTTACATACTGAATGGTTTGATGATTGCACTTTTTATTTTTTGTTTATCAATGATGAAAACTTTTATTTAAAAAGGAAGGAGGAACAATGAACATGTAAAATGAAAGAAGAAAAGGCAGGCATAAAAGACTTTTACAGTTATGCTGCCAACAACCAAGCTACAAAGAAGAGCCTACAGACAGAATAGGCCTTTCTACACCCAATTTGGTTAAAGAGGCAGCCACTACATTGGTATCCTAAAAGTTTCCACATACTACACAAATGCACTTTTCGTTTTTCTTCTTTCATTATTTGAGCCCTCTGATTGATTTGATTTGAGGTGGTTCTATGTTTCTTTAAGTCTGAATACTAAGCAATTTTATTATATAAAATTTCTGAACTTCTTTTGATGTACAGTTCAGTTATGTCTATTTGTTCTACTAATTTCCAGAAACAATGTAGTAGTTTGTTTGGTTATTGTTATCTTATTTTAAAACATTAAGGTTGTTAGTTGATAAAATGTTTTATGTCATTTTTTTTTTTTTTTGGTTGATTGAATAGTTTAGTGATGTGAGCTTGTATGTGCTCATGTGTATGTCCTAGTCTTTGTTTTTTTAATATCATTCTTGGTTAAATAAGTTGCTGATGATGAAATATATGCAATATCAGGGTCTGTTGAGTTGATAAATGGGGCCTTGAAGTACAAATAATGGCATTGATAGCACATCAAACGTGGGTAAGAAAAAAAAACAGCACTTTTTTGCCTTTTTTTGTTTAATGTTTTTCTCTAATCAGGTTTTCATATTAAGAATTTGAATGCATATTTGTTACGTGTGTGCTTCCAACACTGTACACCCAACCGTGCCCACTTTGCAAAATCTCTACTTTGTAACTAGAGCTGACTATGCGTTTTGTTTTTGTCTTACAAGTTCAGTTATATATAGAAGTCTTGCTTTATAGACACATAGAAGCAGAGTTTGAGCATTTAAATATACGAAGGTGTGGGTAAATTATCAAATTGTGGACTTGCGAACTCAAATAAAACAATTGGCCAATTTCTCTTATTTAAAAAAAAATATTTACCTACCATCTATGTGGTGTTGATGGCAGCTAATATTTAATTTAGCATCTAATGGGCTCGCTTTGATGTGATCAATCACTTGAAATTATTAGGAGAAAAAAACAATACAACTAAAATCACATAGGAAATGAGAAAAAGTTGGAACAAACTCAAAAATAGCTATGGACAGTGAAAAGTCATTCTCATTAAACTTGACATGGTTGTTGCTTGTGCAGAAAAAAAACTCACTTTACTCGCTCTTGTCCATAAAACTTCAGGGCGGGCAGTGTAGGCGCAGGAGATGAATTCGAGAGTTTCTCCAATAAAAGGCCATCGAGAGTCCCCAGGGGAAGGTGCGTTCTGTTTCCTGCTTTGGTTCTGAGTCTCCTCTTTATGCAGAGAATTATAATTGGTGCCAGAAGCACCATTGTAGTAATCACACAAACGACCCACAATGGTCCATTTGATCTCTCTCAAGTCTCAAAGGTCTTTGGGTTGTTTGGGTTTTTTGGGTGTTCTTCCATTACCAGTGATGATCTGATCTCTGATGCTCTTTAAATATGGCTACCACAGTAACGACAGAGATGACGATGATGACAGAACAGCATACACGAGGGGGTAATCTAATCTTGGTTTTGTTAGCATGTGAACCGTGGGTTACAACTTTGACGGTAAAGTCTCCTACATGTGACTGCTTTTATGAACCGCACTAACGAGAGTAAGAGGATCACCAACTTGCCCAGTATTCTTTATTTGGGGTTTCATGAACTCCCCAAGTATTTGTAGTGTTCTTCTGTTTGGAGGATTTCATGAACTTTGAGAATGTCGTGTTTGGCTGTTTGTATAGGTTTTGCTTGGAATGGTTCAAGTTCAACATGTTAATGCAGTTTTGTACATTCAGTTAATTGCTTAATTTGTTGGTTTTTGTTTGGTGTTACGTCTGCGAATGAACAATTTGTATATATCAAGTACCATTTATAATTTGCTAGATGTTGAACATTTATAACATGTCAGATGTTTGCTCAATTTATTTTTGAGCAATTCGTCCATGGTTGTTATTATATTTTATATAGAATGAGGTGGGTGTTGGGCATGTGGGTTTACTTATCTCATGACCTCTGACTAGTTCAGATAGTTGCATGCATTTCAATAATTAATTTCATGTCTTGTTATGTAATACGTTACGTTATGTGTGTGTAAATATAAAAATTTGCTTGTATGTGCACTAAACCTGCATGATTCAAAGGTGTTCCAAGATATCAGACCTGTTTTTCATGAATAATTATAGTTTGCGGAGTGACAAAATAGGATTCCATTCATAGGAATATATGTAACCATAGATAATGCATACAGCAATTTTGAAGACTCATATGATAAGAAGTTATGCATGAATTCCATGCACTAATATTCTAGATCATGGCTTTGTATTTAATTTTCCACCATGACTGAGACCATACTTTGGACAACACATAAAAGTAAGTTCATCAAATTAGCTTAATTAATTGCTCTATCTATACAAGACTTGTTTACCCTTGAGTGTACATGCAGAGATTTCTGTGCATTTCTTCTCTTAATTTAATCAGTAAAACGACAGCTGCCTTGCAGCATCACACATCCATGCTGGCTATTCTGCCAGTTGATAGTATCACAAAGCCAGTGCCACATTGGTATATATCTCTCTTGCTCAAGAACATAGTCGCATCAGTTTTCATTTCTCTTTCAGTGTGCAGATGTAGAGACAACAGATGGACACTTTCTCCACCCCTCTTCACTTGTTTTCTCCACTCGTTTTCTCTGCATCCAAACGAATGACTTCTTAATGTAAAAGCTTACAGTGTATATTTTCTAGATACCATCTCAATACACCTTATTCAAGAATACTAGGAATGCTTTGCTCAACCCAACTGCAACCTGGGTTCCTTGTCAGCCTCTCTCTCTCAATAACCTCAAAACTTCATTTGCATCGTCTCTCCGACCTGCGTCAATATAGATGTTAGCGAGGGTCAAAAAAATTTGCTGCATTTTCCGGTTCCAGCTGGAAAAGGCGCCTGGCAACTTCTTCTCCAATCCCCAAGTCACCATGAACTCTGCAAAGCACTCAATAAGCTGCTCCATAAGCCAACACTAGAGCGAGCACCCTTAGCCGTACTTTTTACCAGCTCATACGCCTCAGATAGGAGACCACCTCGACCTAACAGATCAACTATGCAAGCATAATGCTCCATATCAGTCTCTAACCCATAGTTCTCTTTCATAGACTTAAATAACCTCCCCTTCCCTCCTCTACAAGTCCTGCATGGCTACAAGCAGTCAGCACAGCAAGTAAGGTTATACGATTGATGAGGAATTGGATTTGGTTCTAATTTTGATCCAACAACACCCAGCCTGAAACCGGCTGTTAGACCCTTTTGTATATATATTTATTTGTACCTAATGTATGTTGGACATTTTGTTATATGTTTATGTTTTATTTATAATTTAATTCATTGAAAAGAATTTAATGTTATTTTTTGTCATTGCAGATTGATAGACGCTTTGGGGTCGGTTGCTTACTTGTGGGAGTGTAGGACTTTTTTTCGGTTTATTTGTATATATATGTATGTTGGACATTTGTATGAGACGGTATCATTATTGATTGTAATATTTGTTTAATGAGATGAATGAACAATTGAAAATGGAGATTTGTTATTTAGTAATGTTTTATTTCATTGCATTTTTTATGTTGAATATAGGTATATGAACAGGTTTATTTTTATACAGGTGTATGAACAGGTTTATAGAAAAATAAATAATGCAAATATAAGTAAAATTAAAAAAAAAATAAAAGACCTTTGCGACGAAAATTTTCGTCGGCAATATTCAAAAAAGAAATTAAAGAATTAAAAATTATTTTGGCGACGAACAAAATCGTCGGCGAAATAAAAAAATAAAAAATCAAAACTAAAAATGCTTTTGCCGACGAAAAATCTCGTCGGCAAAGGTAAAAAGAAAATTTAAAAAATGGTTTAACCGACGAAAAAGATCGTCGGCAAAGTTTAAAAAAATTTTAAAAAATAAAATACATTTCCCGACGAAAAATTTCGTCGGCAAATGTAAAATATAAAAAATAAAAATGGTTTTTACGACGAAATAAATGCGTCGGCGAAATTAAAAATGAAAAATGAAAAAATAAAATTATTTTGACCGACGAAAAAAAAAAACGTCGCGAAAGTTAAAAATGAAAAATGAAAAGAAAATAAAATTATTTGGCCGACGAAATAAAACGTCGGCAAAATTAAATATTAAAAATGAAAAGAAAATAAAATTATTTTACCGACGAAAAAAATACGTCGGAAAAATTAAATATAAAAAATTAAAAAAAAAATAAAATATTTTGGGCGACGAAAAAAGACGTCGGTAAAATTAAATATTAAAAATCAAAAGAAAATACAATTATTTTCCCGACGAAACAAAAACGTCGGGAAAATTAAATATGAAAAATTAAAAATAAAATAAAATATTTGGGCGACGAAAAAAAACGTCGGGAAAAGTAAATTAACGTCGGTAAAAATTTTGTTTTGCCGACGAAAAATAATTTCGTCGATAAAATGGATTGCTGACGGTATCTTACCGACGTCTTGCCGACGAAAAAAAATTCGTCGGTAAATGTTATTACCGACGGAAATAGACTTTTGGCGACGAAAATATTTCGTCACCAAAAGTTCATTTCTTGTAGTGGCTTTGATGTGACTTTTTTTAATAAATGGAAGTTTTATTTTACTTGACTCGATCAAGGCAAGTGTATTTGAAATATGCCATTGGTGCAAAAGAGATTGTCCTGCCATGCGCGCATGAATGGAGGAATAGGGCATGTCATAATTGTGAGATTAATTGATTGATTATCTTTGGGTGAGGCCCACTTCATTGGAGCAGAATATGTGTACAGTTCTATACACAGAGTCAGTACATAGAACGTGAAGAGGGACTGAGAAATGTTGTTGCACATGCATCATGGTTGGGATCGGTTATAGGTCGGTTTTTGACCTGGAACCCCTTCCACCACTACGTTTAGGTCTACTTTAGCAAATTATCGTTCCAATTTGACCTGCCTATTAGACAAACAAGAGCAAGCAACAAGAGACATATTAGGCCAGTTTGGACCCAACCCAAAACAACCTAGCCAATCTGACCCATAAAAATGCTTGCAAACTTATAGTTTAGGGCTTGCTGTTTAGGTCATTTCAGAATTGACCAAACCCGAACTCGAGGTGTCCCATCAATATTAGAGCACTGACATCATATTGCCATCATACCCAGATTGACCAGATCGGACGAAATCAACCGTTGGAATTTGTTGGAATTTATTTTCTTGACTATCAACTCATCCGAACTCAAATTTCCGATCTGTTTTCCTTATTTGTTCTCCTTACAACCAGATCCATTTAGTGACGGGTTTAGACCGCTCATCCAGTGGTTCATTTTTAGGGAATGATCATTTCTACTTAACTCATGAAGGACTCATCCACACTTAATCTAATATCATATTAACGATATAATTAAGTCAATTAAAGTGTTTATATGATTGTCTTTTCGTGTGGATGCTCAATTTAAATTGAATCAATGGATGAATTGACCCGATTCATAATTGTAGCGAACTAATTAAAGAAATTGTGATAGGGATTAATTGGCCTGATCGAAGCTAGTCGGGTCACCAATCTTATGAGATGGGTCCTACTGGGTTAGTGCTATCTGATTTAGTGAGAAGAGCGACTGGTTTTTATCAATTTTGGACTTGTAATCAAGCCCAATTAAGATTATCATTATCGACCATTAAGGTAATGTTAACTCTACAGTGTCATTGACAATGACAATGATTTGGGCTGTTTGTTTGCAAAGAGTCCTTCTTTTAATATGGGGAGAAATTGAACTAGATAACCTTTTGATGGTGTTTGCATTAATTTAAAAATTATCACTATGTCATGGACCATATCTTCTCTGATGTTGTAATATTGCACTGGTTTTTGCGTTTCCCTTCTCTTATCATGTGTTACACTGGTTTTTGCATCGACTATGTCCAGGAGTGGATTTTAGGATCAAGTTCTTCACAGTTGATGGGAAGACATTGAAGCTTACAATTTGGGACACTGGTAAATGTTGCATTTTTTCCATGGAAAAGAACAATTAGAGTATGATTTTTGTGGATGGAATTTCTCCTGTTTCAATCAATATTAATACTTTTCTATCTCTATTTCCATTTCGAATCTCTATTGAATCAGTTTTATAATTAATCTTTGGGTGTCAATTTTCACATCTAGTTGCTCATTATTTCCCCAACCACTGTTTGCAGGCTACTGTTTTTGGTATGTGGAGAAGAAAAGAATAAAAGAAAGAATATATAGAGAGAGAGAGAGTCCTTTTAACCTGCACCTTTAGTTAAAATAGCATCTTCACAATTCTCACTAGAAAGGAATTCGTTATTTTACAAAGGGCAGCAACAAAATATAAAGATTAACCTTTATTAATCTAATTTATATTACCTATGATCGTATTATCTTTAGACTGCTTTTACGATGTGGATCATATTATTTTGAGTCGCGAAAGTGATGAATAATTGCATTTTAACAATACTAAATAAATAAAAATAACCTCTGTAGGTGCAGAAAATAATGACCCACAATAAGGAGGGAGCCTTAGAGGACTTATCCGATGATGATGGTGACTGGGTTGCCGTCCGAAAGCCTGAAAGGGAAGAGCAAACGGTCAGAGGACCCTGGCCTGGGCGGCGCAAGGCTCTCCGATGCCAAAGTCAGTGAATGAACTGGAACAATGGAAGGAGAGGAAGAAGAGAGGCAGAGTAACGGATCTGTGTATGAAAATTGTGCGTACCTTTGATGGTGGTATGAGCCTCTATTTATAGAGTTTGGAACGTATCTTTTGGGAGATATCGTGGTGTGGGTCCCGTGATTCGACAGGGAAGTCACGATCAGCCCACATTACATTAATTGCGGTCCAATCCAGCCCACTATGCATTAAATGCGCGTCGGGTCAGCCCACGTCGCATTTAATGCACGTCTTGTTGGGCCAGATCATGTTGGACGCCTTTGGTGGTAGGGGTACCATCGGATTTGCCCTCGGGCCTTGCCCTGATGTGGTCTTAGCCGCTGGATGCCGCCCGTCAGGGATCTGGCGAAGATTGTGGGCGGCTGGATGTCGCGTCTGTCTCACTAGCTCGTGCCCCTATCCCTCCACGTGCCTGATGACGTGGGGGATGAGGGGCGCAAGTGAAGGTTCTCTCTTGCTTCGGCTTCTGTCCCGGCTTCTTCAGCCGAGGTGGAGTTTTCTGCCGAGATAGCACCCGGGGTGGCTCAGCCGAGGTGGAGCTCCCCGCCGAGATGGCACCCGGGGTGGACCAGTTCTGCGCTAGTGGCCCGGAGATGCTTGACTTCGGCCGAGGCCTCTGTCCTGGTAGCCGGGGTGAGATTGGTGCCACGTGGATGGCACGCGGATGGCACGTGAGAATGCTTAGCCTCATCTGATGGCTGTGATTAGCTTAATCCTGTGGCTCTGGAAATCTCCCCACACAATTGCCCCCTAGCTTTTGACCTCTTAAGCGTACTAGCCTTTAGGGGTTGAAAGCTAGAAGAATCCGTCTGGGGATGCGGCGATCATTGCCTGGTGCCGCTTCAACTGTCCTGAAGCAATAAACGCTCTGTCCTGTCTGTACTGGGAAGCGAGTTGACGGCTACACGCGTCGCCTCTTCACTGATTGCGGTGTCTTTTTGATGGAACGGGCGCGGATCGCGAAGTCCGTCCTTTCGAATTTCGAAAGTAGCGTGCGCCGAGGGTTTCCTTTCTACAAACAGGGCCGTCTTCTTCCTTTCTTGTTTCTGATTTCTTTTCGCCTTTGCCTTCATCTCCGATTTCTGCTCCTGCTCCTGCTCCAGCTTCTGCTCCTGCTCCTGCTCCTGCTCCTGCTCCGAGTGCGGGAGTGCGGCGACGCTCGCCGGAGCGCCCAAGGGAGGGGTCCCCGCCTAGAAAGAAGTCCAAGGCTGGGGAGAAGGACTCGGGGGCTGAACAGCCTCCGAAGAATAAGGCCCCTGCGCGGGCCCCCGGAGCCAAGGCTCCTATTGAGAAGAGCGCGCAGGTCAGCAAGCCGACCGGTGGAGCGACCCGCGAGCTGACGATCTCGGTGGGGCAAGGGCCTGGATCGGCCTCTGGACCCCGGAGTGCCCGAGCGCCATGGAGGCCGAGGATGGAGACTCAGCCCGGTAAGCCTCTGAACGTCGAGGACCGCCTGTTGGGGAATGCCGAGGTGATCGGAGCTCTCGCCAAGGTCTGTGCTCTGCCAAGAGACATGGAGACGCACGAGAGGTTCGACGATGAGAGCCTGATGGTCTCGGCGATCCAGGCTAATCTTCTGGTAAGTGTTTGCAACGCTTTTCTTCATTCTTCAAGTGTCTTGGTCGAACCTGACCCTCTGTTTCCATTTGCAGAACGTGCAGAGGCTCCTGACCGTGGTGGGAAGGAGCGATAAGAACGCGACGCGGGTCACTCAGCTGGAGTCTGAGAGGGACAAGCTGAAGAGGGAGCTGGAAGAGTCGCGGAAAGGAATGGAGGGGATGAAGAAGGCCAGCGCTGAAGAGGCTGCTCGGCTGGCATCGGCTCTGGCTGATGTCGCCGAACTTACGTCGAAGGCCAATCATCTGAAAGGCGAGGTCTGGGCGAGGAACAAGAAGACCGCCGAACTGGAGTCTGAGCTGGCCAGATTGAAGGCTGAATCTACTGCTGAGGGGACGAGGCTGCGTGGGGAAGTGCTGACTGGGCGCGCCGAAACGGCAAGGTTGAAGACGGCGAACGCCGAGCTGGAGAAGGAAAAGGCCTCTCTTCAGGCCGAGGCCCAGTCCGCCTTCCAGGATGGGGTGGATCGAGCCACTGAGCTGTACGAGAAGCAGGTGGAGGAGATCACCGCCATCCTGTTCGAGGAAGGATGCCTGGCCGCACTGAGACGTGCGGGGGTCCCTGAAGACCATCCTGTCTATCGGGACCTGCCGAAGTACTCGGACTCGGCTCCTGAGCCGAGCTCCGCTCCTGCAGCCGAAAGTGCCCCAGTTGGAGCTCCTGCAGTGGTTCCTGCTCCGGAAGATGCTCCAGCTGCCCCGGTCTTGAGCGGTGCCCCGGTCGCCAGTGATGCTTCTGCCGTGCCTCAGGGTGAGGCCTCTTCTGCCCCTGGAGCAAATGAGGCTCTGGTCGAAGAATCTCCTGCCAGCGACGCTCCCAGCAAGGTCGCGGTTTCGGCCGAATCCGCTGGTCCAGCAGATACGGTGATCGACCTAGTGGAGTCGCCGAAGGCACAGTAGCCGGGCTCCTCTTTATTTCTGTCTTTCTGTATGTAAGGTTTTTGCTTCATTTTCTGTTTTCAGAGGACTGCGATCCTCCTTTTTGTACTTTGCTTTCTGTTCTGTAACTTTTGTAACGAAGCTGTTTACAATGAATAAAAAGGAGGAGTTCTGTGATCACCCAAACTGTGTACAATGCTTTTGAGTTCTTTTTACTTTCCTTGCACTGTTCTGGAACACTTGTGTTTTTGTGCTGCTTTTGTGTTTGAGTGATGGCACAGCTCTTTTCTTTTTTGAAGACTGACTTTGGCCGAAATGGCTGGCTTTGGCCAAAATGGCTGGCCTTGCGCCGAGGTGGATCCATAGCTTGGCCGAATTGCCTTGCGTCGGGGTAGATCCATCGTTCGGCTGGACTCGGCGAGGCGAGAGTGAGTGCGGCTATGGCCTTCTGAGGGGTGTATGAACCCGGATTTCAGGAATCTGACCTTGGCCGAAATGGCTGACCTTGGCCGGACTGCCTTGCGCCGAGGTGTGAGGGGTTTATGAACCCGGACTTTAGGAAACGGCTGAGTGTAGGAACTCCAGACCATTCCCAGGGCGGTAGACCCTTGTAGAGTGGGATGAAACCCTGATTTTAGGAATTCGGCCGAGTGTCCGAACTCGAGGCCTTTTCCAGGGCTGTTAACCCTTGTAGATGGGTGAAGACCCTGAGTTTAGGAATTGGCCGAGTGTCCGAACTCGAGGCCTTTTCCAGGGCTGTTAACCCTTGTAGATGGGTGAAGACCCTGAGTTTAGGAATTGGCCGAGTGTCCGAACTCGAGGCCTTTTCCAGGGCTGTTAACCCTGGAGTGTGTTCCAAACATGGGGACTTTAGGAAAGGCTGAGTGTAGGAACTCCAGGCCAATTCCAGGGCGTATGTACCCGAAGTGTGTCCAAGACACGGGGGCTTTAGGAAAGGCTGAGTGTAGGAACTCCAGGCCATTTCCAGGGCGTAGACCCTTGTAGATGGGTGAAGACCCTGAGTTTAGGAATTGGCCGAGTGTCCGAACTCGAGTCCTTTTCGAGGGCTGTTAACCCTTGAGTGTGTTCCAAACACGGGGACTTTAGGAAAAGCTGAGTGCAGGAACTCCAGGCCATTTCCAGGGCGTATGTACCCGAAGTGTGTCCAAGACACGGGGGCTTTAGGAAAGGCTGAGTGTAGGAACTCCAGGCCATTTCCAGGGCGTAGAGCCTTGATTGTGTTCAAAACACGGGGCTTTAGGAAAGGCTGAGTGTAAGAACTCCAGGCCATTTCCAGGGCGTAGAGCCTTGATTGTGTTCAAAACACGGGGCTTTAGGAAAGGCTGAGTGTAAGAACTCCAGGCCATTTCCAGGGCGTAGAGCCTATGCTGCCGGAGTCGACCAGAGAGAGATGACAGATTGATGACGGGGCGAAAGCTATTTCCATTGATTCAGAGATTCATTACATCTTTTAGAAATTGAATTTCTTGGGATACAGATGGATACAGAGGACGCCAGATGGATCACGTAATGATCTTCTCCGAATCCTCACTGCCTGGAACCTGGGCTGCGCTCTGGTGAGCTCGGCCCTCGCTGTCGCCAGCATCTCCTGCCTCAACGAACTCTGGAATGTGGCCTTCTTCGGCCAACTTCTCCAGATACCTCTGCAAAGAGTTGCAGTCCACGGTCTTGTGCCCGCTACCTTTGTGGTAAGAGCAGTAGAGCTTGCTCTGGCTGCCGGAGGTGGGCTCATTCCTCAAGGGCGGAGGCCACTTGAAGAATGGCTTGGTCTTTATCTTGGTCAGGATACGGTAGATCGGCTCCTTGAAGACGACGTTGACACTCTGACTGGCGCTGGTAGGAGGTCTGGGCTGCCAGGTGCCCCCAGATCTGGACGTCGCAGGCTTCGCCGAACTGTAGACCCAGGCCTGCTTGGGCTCCTGCTTCTGGAAGGGCCTCCCGCCTCCCTGCTGAGGCTGGCTACTCTTCTGCTCGGGCTCCGGATGCCCGTCCTGATCCCGGGCTCGGATCTCATCTTCTTCCTGGGCGATGTAGCGCTTTACCCGGGACATCAACTCTGGCATGGATTCTGGGGGGTTCCCGGCTAAGTCCTTCCGCAGGTCGTGGCCGGGGATCAGGGCATGCTGGAAGGCGTAGATTATTATCCCTTCCCTGGTGCCCTCAATCTGGCTGTAGACCGCCCAGAATCGTTGGGCGAAGTTGGCGAGGGTCTCACCCTGCTTCATTCTCAGGGTGAGGAGGTCCCCTTCCTTCTTGGGGACGACGCTGTAGGCCTGGAACTTCTTCAGGAAGGAGAGCTGGAGCTCCTTCCAACTCGACTTTACTGGGAGAGAACAGAACCACTTCAGGGGGAGGTCACCCAAACTGGAGGAGAAGATTTTGCAGTTCAGGTGACCCTCGTTCCCCCATATGGACATCTTCTGGGAGAAGTGTCGGAGGTGAGCGGATGGGTCCGACAGTCCGTCGTAGGGGATGAACCGCGGGACAGAGAATTTCCTGGGCAAGGGGGTGCGCTCGATGTCTTTTGTGAAGGGTGAGCCCCCCAGATCGGTGTGACCACAGATCTGCTTCTGGTCCCGCGCGTCCAGGTTATGCTGAAGAGCAAGCCTGACGCGCTTGTCGAATCGCTCCTGCTCATCGTCCTTCTCCGGAGTCCGGGCCCTTGACTTTCGCTTGGAGCGGCTCGGACTGCGATGGCTATGAGCTCGGCCATCGCGGCTATAGTGACTCCGGCTGTTGCTCGAGCCTTCGTCACGAATCTGGCTCCGTTTATGGTCCAGATGATTCCCGAGATCCTCGCGGGGAGGCTGGGCTGCCCTGCTGGGGGCGTCCCTCTTCTTCCCTTGAGGGTCGGAGACCTGCCTCAAGGGGGCAGTTTGCGCTGCCCTCAGCTGCTGCTGGAGCTCGCGAATCATCTGCTCTTACTTCTGGAGGAGAGCAGTTTGGGCTTCGAGAACCTCTCCAGTGGCAGGGGGTTGAACGTGGCGCGTCTCTCCTACGGCCACGGCTTTGTCCTTCCGAGGACGCTCATGTCGACGCTCATCGCGTCTGGGTGGCACGACTTCTTCTGCTGAGATCGAAGCCTCGAGTCCCTCTTGGAGTGGGAACTCGACAAAGAGCTGAGAGCCTAAGCGGCCCTCGCCTGCATACGCGCCATGCACCGTGCGGGAGCACCCTTGAGGAGGGACGTCCGTTGACGGTGGTGGCAGCTCGAGCGCTGCTCTTGAGGACTCTACGCCCTTCCTAGCTTTCGGAGGCATGGCTTCTGAGAGATTGAGGTTTAGAAGGTTGGGAAGGTTGGGATATTACTTTCCCACAGACGGCGCCAATTGTAGGTGCAGAAAATAATGACCCACAATAAGGAGGGAGCCTTAGAGGACTTATCCGATGATGATGGTGACTGGGTGCCGTCCGAAAGCCTGAAAGGGAAGAGCAAACGGTCAGAGGACCCTGGCCTGGGCGGCGCAAGGCTCTCCGATGCCAAAGTCAGTGAATGAACTGGAACAATGGAAGGAGAGGAAGAAGAGAGGCAGAGTAACGGCTCTGTGTATGAAAATTGTGCGTACCTTTGATGGTGGTATGAGCCTCTATTTATAGAGTTTGGAACGTATCTTTGGGAGATATCGTGGTGTGGGTCCCGTGATTCGACAGGGAAGTCACGATCAGCCCACATTACATTAATTGCGGTCCAATCCAGCCCACTATGCATTAAATGCGCGTCGGGTCAGCCCACGTCGCATTTAATGCACGTCTTGTTGGGCCAGATCATGTTGGACGCCTTTGGTGGTAGGGGTACCATCGGATCTGCCCTCGGGCCTTGCCCTGATGTGGCCTTAGCCGCTGGATGCCGCCCTGTCAGGGATCTGGCGAAGATTGTGGGCGGCTGGATGTCGCGTCTGTCCCACTAGCTCGTGCCCCTATCCCTCCACGTGCCTGATGACGTGGGGGATGAGGGGCGCAAGTGAAGGTTCTCTCTTGCTTCGGCTTCTGTCCCGGCCTCTTCAGCCGAGGTGGAGTTTTATGCCGAGATAGCACCCGGGGTGGCTCAGCCGAGGTGGAGCTCCCCGCCGAGATGGCACCCGGGGTGGACCAGTTCGGCGCTAGTGGCCCGGAGATGCTTGACTTCGGCCGAGGCCTCTGTCCTGGTAGCCGGGGTGAGATTGGTGCCACGTGGATGGCACGCGGATGGCACGTGAGAATGCTTAGCCTCATCTGATGGCTGTGATTAGCTTAATCCTGTGGCTCTGGAAATCTCCCCACACAACCTCTATGTAAAAAGAATAAAAGTAACCTAGGTGTAAAGCATTCCTAGTAAACAGGAATGGATACATTTGTTGGAGAAAAAAGATATAACATAAAAAAGAATAAGATTAGAAAAATAAATTATAATATATTAAAGCCAAGGGTTTTTGGGTTTAATTCTGACCGAGAGTTCTAATTTTGATTGACGGTTATATCTTTTTATTCAAATATTCCACATTTTTACTCCACTACATATCTCGTAACTACCCAATCACCCCTACTCTCCATCAAACCATTGATATCTATCTTCACTTTTTAAAGTTTCAGTTCTTCATTTTTGTAAAAACTTACTTTTATCCTCATCTCTTCTATTCTATTTGTCCCCCAATTTTCTTATTTCTATTTTATGCAACTTGCTCTAATGCATGGAGGTACTTTTATAACCTTTTTAATCTATGATTATTTATTTGAAATGCATGGAGATGCTGTGCTAAGCACGGGTTTTTGTGCTAGTATAATTTTAAGCTGAAGCACTTAATTTGTAAGAATTCTTTAGACAACCTTTTGTCCTTTCGTTCAATGAACCAGATTTCCATCCAAAAAACCAGCCAATCATTGGCCTTGAACAAAATATTTGAGGCGAAAAGACTACTCAACATAATTTTTTATACCCGTGAGATGAATGGGAATGATCAGTTTGTTCTTATCCATAGCCAGAATCTAAAGTAAATTTCAGCGGCAAAAGATCCAAAATAAGGAGGGCTGGGCAACCCCAATATTGAGTACAGTAGAATGGTAAAAATAAATCCATTTAGTTTTTGTCAAGCTTAACTCAACCAGTTAGTGCTTTGATTGATTCATAAAAATTATGTAAATATTTGTTTTTCTTCTGTGTCTTTGGCAGTTTGTATCTAGCAGGTCTAGAGAACTGCAGTTACTATTAATTTCTGTGTCAAATGTGCTTCTTAAATTTTTGGCAGGTATAACATTGTTGTGTTAATATTGCAGCTGGACAGGCGAAACTCAGGACATTGACACCCTTTTACTATAAAGGTGCACATGGGATCTTTCTTGGTATGCCATTTCTTGTATACTTAGTTTTCTTTTACAATACCCCTGCAAAGAAAAATAGATTTTTCTTAAAAAAAAAAATCTTCGCATAATATGACATTAGCAGTTTTTGTATTTTATTAGGTTTTCCTAGCATGATTCTAAATACCCACATATACATATTGGTTTTCCAAGAAACCCCTACATAATTAGGCATCATCCACCTGTAATCAATAGACTACTGTTTCATTTTTCATCTAAACATAAAATGACATGGCTTTAATACCATGTGAAAGTTAATTGACTACATCTTACCAAATCTCTAAGGTGATGTCACTGAGAACCGTCAATTATACTATATTAAGCTAAAGGGTTTTCAAGCTAATTTTGATTATAACCTCTAATTTTGACAATTAGTTATAACTACTCTATAACTTACACACCTTTTCCTCTTACTACCAACATGAAACCACTCAAGTCTTTATCCCACTTTTCACTCTTCTCAACAATGTTATTTCCATCCCCAATCTCTTGTACCATTTCTCAACATATTCTCTTTTCCTTCTCACCTCAATTCTCTTACTTCAGTTCTACTATTTGCTATTGGATTTAGAAAAGAGGTACCTCTATTCTTTTATACTCTATCTATACTAAATCGTTGTTAGTAAGTGGTGATGCCAAAAATATGTTTCAGACACCACCGGTCAAGTAATAAGTGCAGTAATAAATGCGGTAAATAAATGAGAGAGAGAAAGGAAATTTATAGTGGTTCAGTCTGTGTGACCTACATCCACTTCATAAAGGCAGGGATTGCTTGGTGATCTTTGATGAGGGTAAAAGGGTTACAAGCTTAGGAAAAAGTGAAAGACATTAATTGCCCCTCAAGTGATGAGAGGGCTCTCCTATTTGTAGTCTTCCCCTAACAGATGAGGACGACTTTAATGCAACGTCTCTTTGGAGCCTTAGAGCTGCCCTCGAGGGACAAGACAGGTGCAGGCAGGTGAGATCTTCTCCGCATGAATTGGTAAAAGCGGGTAAGGAGAGGACTTCTTCCGAAGCAACGTGGTATCTTTGACGTGGCCAAAGTATGTGGATCTGGACCCGGACCCGAATGGATCACTCGGACCTCCATAGATTTGGACCCTGGCTCATTTATGGTTGAGCTATTCTGACCTGACTCATCCTACTTGTTGGGTCATTTGGGCCTGACCCATTAGTAAGTATTTGAAGATGATTTACGTGTTTTGAATTTCTTTTTATTGTTCTTTACACATATTGCCACAAATTTAATCGGTAAGCCCGTGCTTAATACAGGTTATTGTGCTAGTGATTATTTATAAGAATGTAATCAATGATATATATTGATTCAAAATGGAAAATCTAATCAAACAATATATAGGAAACCAAATCAAATAATGATATTAATGACTAACCTAATATAATCCGAGTCTAATAGAATATAACATAATCAAAGATAAACTCATCGTAAACACATCCAATTTACGCTGAAATATTCTCTAATACTAGCCTTGTGCACTTATTTTACCATAACCACATCTTTTGAAATATTTTAGCATTCAGAGATTGGAGCTACTATAACCCTCTTGACTCAATAAAGAAAACCAATACAACCATTTGTTACTACTTAGATTCATTCCGAATTGTTCAAGCACAGGTGTTTTAAAACTTTAGAATCATAGGACACCATTTTCTAATTTTAAAAGAATTCTTTTTTTTTTTTTTTACGAAAATCTAAGGGTTTTTGCTCTAGCTGCAACGTGGGACTGGGTCTGACTTACCTAATTCAACTCGAGGGGGGCAAAGCCTTAAAACCTTGCATAAGATGCCAGTATGTGCCTGATATTAGAATGGATTATGAGAAAATTCATTGGATGGCCCCTATGTATATCAAGAACCTGGATTCAAATGTTGTCTTAGCAATATTTGTTAAGGAGTGGGCTCCAAAGTATTTTTGCTGCCACTGCTAACGCCTTGAGGTTTTGGTAGAAATAATTAACTAAAGAAATATAAGATGCTATTAAAGCCATTCGGTCGCGAGTTCGAATCTCATGATGAACGACTCGGCATTGACAAAAACATGTATCGCCAAAAGTGCGCCGAGAGGGTTCCAACTGAGGAAGAGTGTTGACGAGTGGACTCCACCCAAGGGGAATACTTAAAAGTATTTCCGCTGCCTCTACTAATGGCTCGAGATTTTGGTAGGAATGGTTAGCTAAAGAAATTTAAGATGGTATCAGAGCCAACCGGTCGCGAGTTCAAATCCCAAAAAAAAAAATAAGGGGGAGTATTGAAAAGTATTTAGGCAGCCTCAAGGTTTTGGTACAAATGGTTAGCTAAAGAAATGTTTTCAATATTCCCCTTGGGTCTTCAACAATCACTTTCAGCTGCAATATTTTTCTCTAAGCAGGACCTGTTTAGATGTATCTGTTTAAAGTTTTAATAGAAAATACCATTGAAAAAAAATAAAAAATCATGGATATCATCTTTAAATATTCCACGGAAATGTACGACTACAACATGCATGTTCTAGTCACAGTTTTGAGTAAGCCAGTTCTCCCTGCTTGGACCTTGATAGTAATCCTTTAATTTGCACTTTTGTATAAATGTCTTCTTCGTCACAGAGCTCTGGCTATTTATTTTTGTTTTTATTTTTTTTGTTCCTGATCCACTTGGACTGTATTTTATCTTCTTAGCATATATTGGGGTGAAATTCTCAGAGAGTGTATCTAGTTTTTTTTTTTTCTTGAGAGTTATGATGAATTTTTTGTAGTATTCATGTCTCTGCACATATGTTGTTGAATTGAAGACTAAATTCTGAACTGCTCTCTTTCTAGTTTATGATGTAACACGACGGGAAACCTTTACAAATCTGACGAATATATGGTCAAAGGAAATAGAGCAGCACTCCACTAATCAGAACTATATCAAGGTGCTTGTTGGGAATAAGGTCGACAAGGTAACTTCCTTAGTTTTTAATTTTTTTCATACTTTTAATTCTTTACTAGGTTTATACAAGTTATGAATTCATCTTTCTAAGCAATATTTGTGCGATGGAAATACTTATAACAGAGTTTAACTGATGAAGAAAGTTCTCTGCTGCAGTCACATTTGTTATTGTTAGCCGCTGCTATATATATGTGAGCTATAAAGCATGACACACTGCTTCTTTTGAAAGATAACAAAAATGAAACTGCATAAATTGTTGATAGCAATTTGAAGAGTACTTTTAGTTCTTCATATTTGTTGGAAAAAGTTTACTAAGTGTTTTAGATGCAAAAACTAACCAAATGTTACCATACATGGAGTCTTTGCTTATTGTGAACCATATACTATACATAGTCATTAAAGTACATTTACGCTTAATTTAGTAAGCCAAAAAGTGGTGAATCATCTAAATTGTTGATCATCACATTATGTAATTAACGGAGAATATTCATATGCATCTTTCCCTCACCATAGGGTAAGGGACACTTCCCTTTTTTGGAAATTTTCAAGTACAAAATGTACTTTTCAAGTACATAAGGTGAGGTACAAAATGCACTTTTTATGTGCAAAAAGGAGAGTGTCCTTCACTCTATGGTGAGGAAAAGATGCATATGAACATTCCCCGTAATTAACATTCTCATCTATGTCGCCGACATATTTATCTCCTTTGTTTCTTCGAGAAGGTAACTTTATTCAAGTGGTAGAGAAAACGTCTACAAAACGCTATGGGGAACATATTGCCAAAGTAAAAAGTGAGAAATAAAGAGACGCGAAAAAACATAGGTCTAGAAATCTCTCTTTTTGGTAGATAACCTGCCTTACTTTTTGTTGATATGAGAACGTGCTTAAGACTCCAAAAACTGAATCAAAATCCTAATTTTATCAATTCAACTCACCATTCTTCAAGTAAAAGTTGTCATTGGAATAATATGTGATTGCTTACAACAAATCACCTTCATTCTCAGTAGATCGTATAGTTATCAACTGCTTACATTTTGGTTCAATTGCTAAAACCTCATCCTCATTAGTAAGCTGAACAATAGTCTCGTAAGATTTCTATGTTAAAACTTTTAGGACCTATGATACTACCTGTGGGGGTAAAATCTGAACTTAATGTTAGATTGGGCTTGGGTCATAGTGGACCAACCCAACCCGCCAGGAGGAAGAATATGAAGAGAATTAAAGGAGTGCCCCCATGATGCAATAACTTCATCCGTTATCAGTTATCACCATGTAGAGAAGTAAAGGACGGAGTGCCTCTATGATGCAATAACTCCATCCGTTATCAGTTATCACCATGAAGAGGGAAATGAATGATCACTAATGGCTTGCATGAAAAGAAATAATGGAGCCATGAATGGCAGAAAAATAGAGAAAAAGGATATAAGGAAGAAAGAAGAAAAATGAGAGGTATGCATTTTCTGAACCACAACTCTAATCAGAATGAGAACACGATTCCAGAGGCTAACTTAAGCATCGGAGAGTCCTCGGTCGGACCACCGGATCGAGCTCTTATGATGGTTTGCTTCTAATATAGGCAAGAAGATCGATTCAGATCCAAGAAGAAGGAGAAAAATCTCTATTGCCGAGCAGAGACAAGCCGAGCTGACTTGCCGAGCTGACCTACCGAGCCGAACTGCTCAGCATCTCCATTACCGAGTTGAATCGATCGGCATCTCCATTGCTGAGTCGAACTGATCAGCAGTTCCTTTACCGATATGACTTTACCGAGATGCCATTACCGAGATAACATTACCGGGCTGAACTGATCAGCTCGCCAGCTAACCAATCCAAAACCAGCACCTTCGTAGGTCGGATTGCCGAGCTGAGCCGACCTCTGTACGTCGGATTGCCAAGCTCAGCCGACCTCCGTAGGTCGAATATCCGAGCTAACCTCCAGTCCTCAGACCAATCAAAATCAGACCTTACACTACCTCCAATGCCTACTGCTGCCATGGTCTCCATCCCCTTCCATCAAAGTAACTACGTTCTTGACAATCATAGGATAACAAAGGAAGATCGTCCTCCTAAAACTCCAGAGATTTGGCAATCTGAACTGCCATTGCTTGCAGCTCACCTAGGATGGGGTTTGGGTTCTTCTCATTACTTTCATCCAGCTCTCCATTTCTATAAAGGGATGGATTCCTATGATATCAATGCATGAAATATCTCCACCTAATTCTCAAGGAACAAGTAGATCAATACATATCACCCAGGATTTTGGTCTCCACTGGCATTTTCCCCCAGTAATGATCCAACAACAACAACATCAATAGTAATGATCCAGTGGAGAAGGTATTTGCATATAAAAGTTTCACCAAATATAAAAACATCAAGTTGGTTGCTGAAAGTTTTGCAAGCTACCAGAATGGATCACTAGTTCTAATTTAACCAATCAATACAGCGGAAATAAACATTCAAACAATATAGAACTAGCTATCTACCAATCATACACCACAAGAAGGCAAACACAATATTTAACGTGGAAACCCTATATAGGGAGGAAAATCATGAACCAGAAATCAAAAGTTAACGTATAGTTACAAGATATACTCACAAGCTCATTTACCTCAGTTTGTACCTCGACCTAAGGATTGTAATTATTCTTGCAAAGAATCCACTAACACGACATCCACCGTGCCCCGTTCTCCTTACTTGATCTCCTCGCACCTTGCCAGTCAAGGTGAACTATCTTCTCCAAGAAAGCTAGAAGCAACAATGACCTTCTAAAGCAGCCCTTCAGAACAATTCTCAATGGTTCTAGAGAATAATCTCTCTCAAAGATATCTCTGACTCAGATTAATGAGAGTGGTGGTCTTTAAGATTGAGAGCAATACCTTATATATAGCCCCAAATTTGTGCCTTAGACTTAGTGCACAAGTAGGACTCAAATTGGGAAACAAATTCTCAAAAGAAAACACTTTCGCAACAGAAAATGAGACTTTCCCGAAATACTACTCATGTCCGATCAATCAGACAGTGCATCCGATCAATCGGACAGCCCAAATAACTGGGGCGTGTTTACAGCACGATCGATCGGACAGAGGCTCCAATCGATCGGGGCGGGAGTGTTCGCCCGGTCTTCTCTTTTTTATTCTATTCTTTGCTTCAGCTCTTTCGGCGATACAACCACAGTCCATTCTAAATAAAATAGAAAATACAATTCAATGGACCCAGAGTTTTGACCAATCCATGAATTAGCCAACAAAGAAATACTAACAGTTGCTATGAAACTTCATGACAGAGCCCATGGGTGGTGGGAATACCCCAAAGAATCCCATCAACACATGGGTAAGCTACCAATCACTTTATGCAGCAAGGTGAAGAAGAACTACAAGGGTTATTTTCTAACTCCCACATGTAGACGATCGTTTTTATATGGTTGCATTATCTCCAATAAGGTGATCTCTCCGTTGATGTGATCTCTCCGTTGATGACTACACAGAGATTTCAGTACATGTAGTCTCACAATGATGTAACGGAAGATGAGGACCAGTTGATGGGTTCATATCTAGGTGATCTACGAACTTCCCTATGGAAGGCAATGTCCATTCATCATTTTTATACATTGGTAGAAGCTTGTTATCATGTAGCCGTTGTTGAAGAGTCCAACCCAAAGAAATGTCCACAACTTAGATCTGTGGCTCAATCTTCACATCCTGTGGCTAAGTGAAGGAACGTATTTAAGCCTTAGCACAGGCTAAGGGCCCATATCAGTTTCTTTTTCAGATTTCAATTCCAATTAATTAATCTAGAGTTAATTAATCTAAATCTAAAAAATAAACAATCAAACACAAGAGAAAGAGACAAGGATTTTTTACGTGGAAACTGTACTCAGGAAAAAACACTGGCCTTACCGTCTAGACCACATACTACCAAGCACTATGTAAACGAAAGTTACAAAAACTAACAGATCCCTTCCCAGTCGCAACTCAACCTAAGGACTACGATGATCTTGCTAACGCCTCGTCGTACACCTCTATTGTGCTTGAATCAATCACCTTGAACGTCCCTTCAATGTGAATCTACTGCAAGAGAGTGGATGAAAAAAGTCTCCAAGGCTTAAAGCTTCAGTACCGAAACAAAGGATGTTTTGGAGAAGATATGGGATCTCTCAAAGAATAGGAGAGGTTCCCTAGGTTTGAGAGAGAATGCCTTTTTATAACTCTTGGTTCGTGGGTTACAAGGCATAAGAGTTTTGGAAGGAGTAAGAACAAATTGGAAAATGCTTCCAATTAAAACTCTGAGATTGCGCTCCAGGAATTCAAGCATTAGGTCTAAGTCCGCTCGACCGCGTGACCCTTATCTCCGGTTTCAGCGTATTTCGGTGTGTCAGGCTTGAGTGCATGAGTTTCTGTCTGAAGTGCACTCGAGCAGGCTAATACAGACGCTCGAGTGCCCAGCATGTTTTTCAGACTTTCTTGAATTTTCTTCGATCGTTTGGCCTGGGCAATCCATCTATAAAACACAAGAATAAAATATAATTCATGTTTTGTCCATAACCCAATGAATTTACCAACACTCACTTTCCTTATACTAAGGACGCTAGTGGATTTAGATCTTATGACCGTGTCAAGGATGACTTGGTTGATAGCCAACCAACTCAACCTAATGAAATGGGTTGACGAACTACTAGAGGTGGCAATCGGGTCGGGTTGTACTAAACGGGTTACACAAGTCTAACCCGCATCCGACCCGTTTATTAAACATGTCAGAAACCCTTAACCCGCACCCACCACGGGTCAACTCGACCCGACCCGCTTAACCCGCATAACCATTGCGGGTTATACGGGTCAGGTCGACCTGCATAACCCACATCCATCTAGTAAATAAATCGACTCAACTATGGTTCCATGCTTGACCAAAACTGACTTTTAAGATCAAATTTGGTCTAATCTCATTTCAACAATCATTTGATGCGCATTACCTTGCTTTCCATTAATAAAAAGCGTGGGGTTGAATTGGTTAAGGTCCATTTTTTTTTTTTTTTTGCCTATGCATTAAAATAATCAAATTCAATTTTGGCTTAAATAAGCGGGTTAAGCGGGTCAACCCTAACCCGACCCGCTTAATGGCGGGTCATGAATACTTGACCCGTGACCGACCCGCCTATTAAACGGGTCGGATTAAGCGGGTAATACGCGGGTCGGGTCATATTTTGCCGCCTCTACGAGCTACTAATGAGGATGGCAAGTACAAATGCAAAGCGGACGTCCATTGCTTTGCATGCAATGAGTATAGTCAAATCTCATCGAAGTGCAGAAAGTTGAAAATTGATGTTGTAGGATAAGAAGAAGAGTCAAATACACCATCTTATGTAGCTAATGACGACCAACTAAAATTCAACTGTTCAGGGACCGACAATGATATTATTTATGGTGACAATGGTCGATCTTTGGTTATTCAAAATACTTTATTCTCCCTAAAAACACCAACAAAAGGTGAGTTGCTACACACTAGTATCTTCCATATCGCATCCACAGTCAAAGATCGCAAGTGCAACTTGATCAAGGATGGAGAGCTGCAAGAATATAGTCTCGCTCAAAGTTGTTTTTAAGCTTCAGACTCCGACTTAGATATACAACTGAGTTCCTACAAGATTTCATGGTCCTAACTTTTTTCTTTGGAGATTAAAAGGTCACTTAGATTATAGGGAAATCTTTTGGAAGATGAAAAGACGATGCCATTGTTCTCTTATGAAAGTGTTAGATAAGGTCATTCTTGTGGACTTATTTATGATAAGCCAATTTGGAAGAGAAGAGGAAGAAGTAGGGATATGATCGGAAATGTCGTATCCCAAACAGAGGATCGACTGTGCTGTTATATAATCATCTTATGCCTAATGAAAGGCTGAAATTACAATGAAAATAATGAAAGAATCATCAAATTACACCTATCTAATCTTCAATACAAGGAAACAGTATTATACAGATTTGACTAAATCCAACCAGATTTGTCACGTGGAATATGAGATTCATGAGCCTAATTGGGTTAGGCCTCACATTATTGGATTTTACTTCTACACTCCCCCTCAAATTGATGCTTTGTTGGAACAAAGCATCAATTTGGACAATAAGTAAGCCTGGCAAACCCGAGGCAGTACTTAGGTGAAGATATCCGCCAGTTGGTCATGAGAGGAAACATAGGGCAAAGATATCTTGTCCGAGACTACATGATGACGAATGAAGTGGCAATCTATCTCAATGTGTTTTGTGCACTCATGATAGACAGCGTTCTTTGCAATTTTGATCGCACTAGTGTTGTCAGCATATAAAGGAGTAGGACTTGTTATGAAAACATCGAACTCTCTAAGAAGGCGACGAAACTAGAGGTGGCAAAATATGACCCGACCAGCCAACCCGACCCGACCGACGTATTACCCGCTTAACCTGACCCGTTTAATAGGCAAGTCGGTCACGGGCCAAGTATTCATGGCCCGCCATTAAGCGGGTCGGGTTAGGGTTGACCCGCTTGACCCGCATAACCCGCTTATTTAAGCTAAAATTGGATTAAAACAAATGCTAAAAAAGAATAAATGGACCTTAACCAATTCAACCCCACGCTTTTTATTAATGGAAAGCAAGGTAATGCGCATCCAATGATTGTTGAAATGAGATTAGACCAAATTTGAACTTCAAAGTCAGTTTTGGTCAAGCAGGGAATCATAGTTGAGTTGATTTATTTACTAGATGGATGTAGGTTATGCGGGTCGACCTGACCCGTATAACCCGCAATGGTTTTGCGGGTTAAGCAGGTCAGGTCGGGTTGACCCGTGGTGGGTGCGGGTTAGGGGTTTCCGACCTGTTTATTAAACGGGTCGGATGCGGGTTAGACTTGTATAACCTGTTTAATAAACGGGGCAGACCCGTTTAGCGTAACCCAACCCGATTGCCACCTCTAGATGAAGCCAAATAATTTCACTACTTACTGAGGACATAGAACGATATTCAGCTTCAGCCATAGATTTGGAGACAGTAGTTTGCTTTTTACACTTTCATAAAATTGGAGTTTTTCTAAGGAATATGCACCAACCCGTCGTAGAACGACGAGTATCAAGGCAACCTGCACAGTTAGCGCCAGCATAGACTTGTAACTAAAGAGAGAATGATGAGAGGTAGAAAAGACCACGTTCACGAGTACCTTTTAAATATCGTAGGATACGATAGATATCAAGAAGATGCGGTTTATGAGGATTACTAACATAGTGACCGACCGTGTGTAGTGCATGAGAGATGTCTAGTCTAATCATAGTTAAGTAAAGCAGGCTTCCAACCAATCATCTAAAGATAGTAGGATCTTTAAGCGGAGAACCATCATCTTTGCCGATTTTGACATTGAGTTCAAGAGGTGTATTAAATGATTTTGCATCATTGAGTCGAGCAGATTTAATCAAGTCATCAGCATATTTGGTTTGATTAACTCAAATGCCAGCCTTGCTCCTGAAGACCTCTAGGCCAAGAAAGTAGGTTAAGGAGCCAAGATCCTTCATAAAGTACTCAGAAGATGAGACTTGAGGTTAGAGATCCCCTTAGCATCATTCCCACTAATGATCATGTCATCAGCGTAGATTAGCAAGATAGTGCAACCATGTGGAATGTGCCGAATGAAAAGAGAGCTGTCATTTGGACTTTGAGAAAAGCCTACTCGAATAATGGCAGAACGAAATTTATCAAACCAGGCATGAGGAGCTTATTTGAGACCGTATAGGCTTTTACTGTAAACATGCTTAGAAGGGTGAGCATATCAATGAGGCGGTCACATGTAGACGATTTCTTGAAGATCCCCATGCAAGAAGGCATTTTTACATCCATTTACCATAGAGGCGAGTTACGCACTGCCGCAACACTGAGTAACATAAAAAGTAGTCATCTTGGTGACAGGAGTGAAGGTTTCCTCATAATTAATACCATATTCCGGTTTATAGCCTTGAGTAACTAGCAGAGCTTTGTAGCGATCAGGACTTCTATCGGATCGAACTTTGATGGAGTATATTCATTTGCTACCAATAATCGAAGCATTAGGTGGAGCTAGAACCAATTCCCATGTAGAATTTGATTTGAGAGTTAATAATTCTCCTTTCGTCTTATCTTGCCGACAAGGGATACTCGACGCCTATGAATATGAGCTAGGAATAGAAATAGGATCTAAAGAGGTATAAAATGCAGAAAAGCCATATCTGTCAGGTGGGACATGTTTACGACTAGATTGTCATAATGGAGCTAGTGAAGGAGGATCATTACTTGAGGGAGTTGCTCGCAAGAGAGGATGGTCAGGAACAGGATCAGTAGGAGGCATAGATTTTGTGTGCTGGACACAAAATTGTGTAATCGAAGGAGGAAACTTGAATGTAGAAAACTAAGGAAGTTATGATACTTGGATTGGATGTTTTTCAGGACTAAGTGAGTGGAAGGGACTATGTTCCAAGAAAACAACATTCCGTGAGATACAAAGACGTCGATCTTTCGGATCGTAGCATAGAAAGCATATGTGTTCACTATTGTATCCAAGAAATAGACTTAGCTGCCTGGGGTGACAGTTTATTTCTTTCAATAGATGGGAGATGAACAAAGCAAAGACACCCAAAAACCCTTAAGTATGAGTAGGGTGGGGAGATGACCAAATAGACACTCATATGGGGAGACCGATTTTCAAACTAAGCTAGGTAAGCGGTTTATCATATGAATAGTTATATGTGCCGCCTCACACCCAAAAATGTGGAGGAACTAGAGATTCTACAAGAAGTGTTTTGACAGTTTCAAGAATATGCCTATTCTTTCTTTCAACAATCTCATTCTGTTGTGGTGTGTTGTTCGTCCTAAAATAGGGTTGCAAATATAAATTATCTCCCGCTAATATCTCTACTTATGAAAGAAAAGATGCTAACCGAGTATCGTATCCACTGGGACAAAAAGGCTAAGTTGTGTTGGTTCCTAAATTCCTAAACTAATTCTTATAGAAAACAGATAGTGTTGATTATTAAACTAATCCTAATAGAAAACGAATTGCTTGTTTGATTGGTTGTAATTCCTAAATTAACAAATTAAAAGAAAGGGTTTAAATCAATCAGAGAAAAGATCTCAGGGTACAAATCCACTCTAACCTCGCACAATGGCAAGTATAGACCTAGGGTTTCACAATCAAAGCTAAACAGACTCGTTTTGGTTACAAACCTTCACCAAGTCGACAAATAAAGATATATGGATGTAAATAGGGCATAACTTATCTCTATGGCATAGATTATCGTAGATCTAACAAACACATTCATGAAAGCACCGTTATATAACTTAGTATTCAAATCTACAAGATCGAAATACCAAAAGAAAGAGAAATTGCATTAATAAAATCCAATCAATGGATTAACATCTTGTCATATAACCAAAAGCATTGAAAGTAAAACCCTAAAACCTATACATCACCAATAATACGAAGTTAGGGCTTCATCGGAACCCTAAGATAGAAGTTTAGTTACACATGGCAAGAGATTGATGACGAATCCCTGACGAAATCGCCATTGGCTTTCTTCCAATTCTCACAAACTATGCTCCAGAGCTTTTCCCAATGATCATGTGTGTCTTCTATCAAGGTTGGAAACATATTTATAGACATTGGGCCCAAAAAATCTTCTCAAAAACGCGCCAAGACGGACTTCACCCGGTCCGGGCGTCCGGACGCCAGGAAGCAGTAAGCCTGGGTGATGTCCGATTTTCGCCATTTTCTTCGTCTTTAGCTCCATCTTCTGGTTATTCTCTTAAAAATCCTGAAAACATAAAAATAACATAATTAAGCTAAATAATCTAATTCCAAAGTGTAACAAAGTCCACATTGAAGGGCCTAAAATGTATATTTTAGGCTCTCATCACACCCCCCAACTTACACTTTGCTAGTCCTCGAGCAAAGCTAAAACAGAAATAAAAACTAACTAGAAATAAAAACTAACTAGGCCACTTTCGTAGGGAGCACGGTTGCACTTAGCACGTGCAGCAAGCCTTTAAACCTCTAGGTTCCCCCTAGAGGACGAGTTATAGTCTCGTGAGGGTTTGTAGTGAATCTACCAACAAAATTCCTAAAAATGAAAAACAGGGAGAATCGTTCACCAAGATATCTACAAACACCAGATATGCCTGATTATGGGGTTTTCAATACACATCTCAAATGTGGTTCACAAATCCTATCTGTTGGATAGAAATCTTCAAGATCATGCTGGAAAAATTGATCGTGCACGGTGAAAATTGTGTATATATAGAAGCAATAGAGCATAAAACGATCCACTAATAATTTCCGTGAAAACACAAATATTTCTTTTTCTTTCAAAATTCTGGGCCACCTAACCTCAGTAGAACTTAACATGATTCCTCTCAAGGCATGGTGGCTTTCACACTATTATTCACCAAAGGACTTGATAACAAAAAAATTTTTCTTTTTTTTTTTTAACAGACATGTGACTGTGTAATGCTTAAGTCCAGTAAGCTTTCTAATTAACCCATGTAACGAGCATTCAGCTAATGACTCCCAAAACAGTCGTTCTTAGGGCACTAGGTATGGCAATACACCTATGAGCTTACTGACTCGGGTTAAAAAGGCTACGAACCCAACTAGTCACAATAATTTTTTTGTTTTTTTTTTTATTTTTATTTTTTTACAGTCCCCAACAATAGGTAGCCCTTTCCATATACCCGAATTAGTTCACCAATTCGTGGATAGATCCACTCAGTTGAACCAGGACACTGTATGTCCGAGGGTCGGCTTTCCATCATAATTGTTTTGAAGTTCTCACAAATATGGAAATCATAGCTTCTCATTTCAAAAATTTCTATAACATACGTGTTAAGTGATGGATCAATAATTCAACAATTTCTCAAAACCCTTTCCTAAAACAAGATAGTGAACCCTTGTTCTCTTCTTTCTCACAAAAAGTTCCAAAAAATCAGGGTATCTTCGTTTCATAAAAAAAAAAAACTCGGTTAGAAATCCCCCGAAAAACTAACAAACTGAGCAAAAATCTTTTTTTTAAGCTAAAAGAAAAGAAAAAAAAATCCTCAAAAACTACTAAGACTAACCCAAAGGGTAATACCCCACCCCCCAACTGAACCGAACATTGTCCACAATGTAAAGCACAAAACATAAGATAAAGGACAAGGAAAGTAAAGTAGAAGGAAGGATATCACCTGGGTATCATGTAACAAAAGAGGCAGAGACAAGATAAAAGGGGAAGACCCCCCAACTTGCATGAAAGAACCAACCTGCAAAATGTTAGCGACAAAGCAAAACAGAAATAAAGAAATAAAATGAAAATAAAAATAAAAACAGCCTCAAGGATCATCCCCAGCCCCGTCAGGGTCAGTCCTCCCACCAGCATCATGCATGGGATCATCGTGATGGGGAAGACCATGCAGACCCTGCAGTAGGGAGCGCATTTCAAAAAGAGAGTCGGTAGTACGAGTGGCAAAGTCCTCAAAGCGGGACTCAAAAGCCACCTGACGGGACTGGATAGCTTGTTGACCGTGAAGGAGAGCCTCGTATTGGGCATAAGTCATTGAAAATGGTGCAGCAGGCCCCTCAGGAGGGGGAATAACAGGAGGGGCTTGCGGAGGCATCGGTGGAGCAACCACATGTGCGACAACTCCAGGCATCATAGCAGGAGTAGCATGTTGCATGTGACGAAGGATAGCTTGGACACTCTGAGTCCAACGCACCTCACCGTAAACATCAGAACACGGTATAGACTCCTCGTCAGAAGAAATGGGATAGGGGACATCCGTGGCTTCGGAACGATGGAGAAAAAACAATGTGAGCAAATGAGGAAAAGGCAATGGCCGCTTTCTCTCTGGATCCTTTTTAGACTCCTTAAAAATCCGATAGACTTTGCACATCTCCTAAAAAATCATCTGAGGTAGAAAGACTGCGTATCCGGCATGGATGGCATACAAAGTCATAAGGAAGTCCCCCCTCCTCTCATCCTTGTGATCCGTGGGAAATGCATTTACACGCAGCACTTGATCAATTAACCACAACCGCTGAGGCAAATAACTACGACGAGTGCTGGTGTAGTTATCCTTGCTAAAACGACCCCCACATATTTCATTAGTTATACTGGCCACAGTGGGGGTGGTAGGAAAATTCGGGAAACCTCCCGCAGTAGGGTTACAACCGAGGGCATGGGCGATATCCTCCTCTGTCAAAGAAACATCATGGCCATCAATAGTAGAGGCCAAGACATCACCATAGCGCCCCGTAATCTCCAAATTCTGATAGAAAAGGCGCACCAAACGGGGATACGCCGGAGGAAAAGGGCCACACAAAGCCGTCAATTCTCTCAATCGTAATTGTTGGACTGCCCAAAGTGTGGATGGCTCTGCCTCAAAAAATGGCAAGTCAAATGCGGTTTGCCGTTCTAAGGGTCGATTGGCCCATTCCACATTGGGTTGCTCACGAGTAGGAGTGGAAGCAGGCCGTTTCGGGGGCTGCGGATTGGAGGAACCCGCATCCGCAGGGGCCTTAGATTTACTCCTCCCCCGACGAAACATTTTTTTTATTTTTTTATTTTATTTTTTTTTGTATTTTTGGAAATTAAAACAATTAAAATATACCCTGAAAAGTCTCGCCGGAGCTCCGGTGATGTCGCCGGAGAAGATGACCGGAAAAGTTGGCCGGAGAGAAAACAGGCAACAGAGGCGCGTAGAGGAAAGCGCGGTGAGGAGATCCCAAGTGAAGGAAATGGATTGGAAGCCGAGATCAGTAGTAGATCTGACCGGCAAGCTTTGTAGTCGCCGGCGGCAATGGAGGCACAGGGAGACAGCAGGCCAAAGTAAGGAAGAAAGAAAGGAAATGGGAGAAATGAGAGGAAAAGAGTGATGAGGAAGAAAATGTGGTTGGAAGAAAGGAAGAGAGGGGGTGGTGCATGAGGATGGAGTGATAGAGAAGTAGAGAAAGAAGAAGGGTAAAAAAAGAAGAGAGAAAAAGGGAAGCCTTACACGGTGGTTCCATTTTTATTTTATTTTTTGTTTTTTTTTTTTAACACTGGCGTCCAGACGCCTCACTTGGGCGTCCAAACGCCCAGGGGCAGAGAGATCGCCTATTTGGGCGATTGATACTGGAAGCTGGCGTCCAGACGCCCCACACGGGCGTCCAGACGCCTTTTTTTTTTTTTAAAAAAAGAAAAATTAGCAAATGGAAAAATGGAACCTCTTAAAGGTACCTACCTAAAATAAGAATGAAAATAAAAATAGGAGGGAAAGAAAAGGACACTGACAGAAATACACTAACGAAACTCGGGTTTCCTCCCGCAATAGCTTGGTTTTACGTCGTCAGCCAGACGTCGATTGCGCTCAGTCCATAGAATAGGAGGGGTCCATCAGAGTAATGGACTCCACGACTTCACCAGCAGTAATACCCTCGACATAAGGTTTCAACCGCTGACCATTGACTTTAAGAAAACCCCCAGTGTGGGGTTTCGAATTTCCACCGCACCATGATCAAAAACCTCCGTTACCACATACGGTCCATCCCATCGTGACCGCAACTTACCCGGAAAGAGTCTCAACTTCGAATTGAAAAGCCAGACCTTCTGATGTGGCTCAAAGGACTTCCGCAAGATGTGTTTATCATGAAAAGCTTTAGTCTGAGCCTTGTAAATTGTGGAACTAATGTATGCTTCATTCCGAATCTCCTCCAACTCATTGAGTTGGAGTTTCCGAGTGGAACCTGCACCGGCCATATCAAAATTGAATTGCTTAATAGCCCACATGGCGCGATGTTCGAATTCAACCGGCAAATGGCAAGCCTTGCCAAACACTAAACGGTAGGGGGACATACCAATTGGAGTCTTGTAAGCAGTATGGTATGCCCATAAAGCATCATTCAATCGCAAAGACCAATCTTTACGGTCAGGCCATATCGTTTTTTTCGAGAATACGCTTGACCTCCCTATAGGACACTTCGACTTGGCCGCTGGTTTGCGGATGATAAGGTGTAGCCACCTTATGAGTGATAGAGTACTTCTTAACTAACGCCTCGAAGTGTTTATTCACAAAGTGGGTGCCCTCATCACTTATGATCGCCCGCGGACAGCCAAAGCGACTGAAGATGTTGCTTTGAAGGAATTGGACAACAACTTTGTGGTCATTAGTCTTAGTGGCTGCCGCTTCCACCCACTTGGACACGTAATCAACCGCCACTAGAATGTAGTGAAAACCAAATGACGGCGGAAACGGTCCCATGAAATCGATGCCCCAAACATCAAAAATTTCGACAATCAAAATGGATTGTAGGGGCATCGAGTCCCTCCTAGACATGTTCCCAGTCTGCTGACAGCGCAAATAAGTATTGCAAAACTGATGAGCATCACGAAAAAGAGTGGGCCAATAGAAACCACTCTGCAAAACTTTGGCAGCAGTCTTCTTTCCACTGAAATGTCCACCACACTCAAGAGAGTGACAGAACGTAAGGACACTTTGGTATTCACTCTCTGGCACACATCGCCGGATCACTTGGTCAGGACGGAACTTGAAAAGTTCGGGATCCTCCCAAAAATACATCTTAACCTGGGAGAAAAAATGATCCTTGTCCTGCCTAGACCAATTTGAAGGAGTCTCCCCCACTGCAAGATAATTCACGATATGAGCATACCAAGGGGGAAGAGTGTCCATCTTGGACAGTAAATATCGCAATGCAGCATGGTCGGTGAACACCACTACCTTGGATCCTAATAAATAAGACCGAAACTTATCCAAGGCAAAAACAACTGCTAACAATTCCTTCTCCGTTGTGGTGTAATTCAATTGAGCATCAGAGAGAAGTTTGCTAGCATAGTAGATAACATGTGGAACCTTGTTAATCCGTTGGCCCAAAACGGCACCAATAGCATAATCAGGAGCATCGCACATAATCTCAAATGGGTGAGTCCAATCCGATGACTGAACGATAGGAGCAGTGGACAGGGCGCCACGAAGCTTCTCAAAAGCCTGCAGGCATGCCTCAGTAAAGACAAAAGGAGCCTCCTTGGCAAGTAATGCGCACAAGGGTCGAGAAATTTTGCTAAAGTCTTTAATAAGGCGGCGGTAAAACCCTGCGTGTCCTAAGAAGGAACGGATTTGCCGAACCGATGAGGGAGGTGGAAGTTTGGAAATAAGGTCAACCTTGGCCTTATCTACCTCAATGCCCCTCGAGGAAATGATGTGCCCCAAAACGATGCCCTCACGCACCATGAAATGACTCTTCTCCCAACTCAAGACTAAATTAGTCTCCATACAACGTTTCAGCACCTTTGCTAAATTATGGAGACAATCATCAAATGAAGGGCCAAAACAGAGAAGTCATCCATAAAAACCTCTGAGAATTTCTCCACCATGTCGGAGAAAATGGACATCATACACCGTTGAAAAGTCGCTGGTGCATTACAAAGTCCGAATGGCATCCTCCGGTAAGCGAATGTACCAAAAGGACAAGTGAAAGTTGTCTTCTCTTGGTCATCAGGATAGACGGCCACTTGGTTATATCCCGAATAACCATCCAGGAAACAGTAAAAACTTTGGCCAGCTAACCTTTCTAAGATTTGGTCAATGAATGGCAGCGGAAAATGGTCCTTTCGGGTCATGGAATTCAACTTACGATAGTCAATGCACACACGCCACCCAGTAGTAATGCGTGTAGGTAGCAATTCCCCTTTCAAATTTTCCACAACCGTGATGCCAGACTTCTTTGGCACCACTTGAGTAGGGCTCACCCAATTACTGTCAGAAATTGGGTATATAATACCCGCATCAAGAAGTTTCAGTACTTCTTTCATGACCACCTCTTTCATGTTAGGATTCAAACGACGCTGCATTTCACGCGATGGTTTGGCGTTATCTTCGCAATGAATGCGGTGCATACAGATGGAGGGGTCAATACCTTTCAAATCGGCAACAGACCAGCCGATTGCACTTTTATGTTCCTTTAACACGGCAATTAGCTGACCTTCCTGATCATCAAACAGATCGGAAGCAATGATGACTGGCAATGTATCCATGGGTCCAAGAAAAATATACTTGAGTGTAGCTGGGAGTTGTTTCAACTCAAGTGTAGGGGGCACCACAATCGAAGGAGGTACAGGTGCTGTAGAAAGTGGAGGTAATTGTTCAAACTTCGCCCTCCAAGGGGTAAAGTCCAGCATAGCGACCTCATTTAAAAGGGTATTGACTTCAGAAATGGACTGGTCAACATCATACTCATCAAAACTAAAATGAGATAAGCAAGCTTCCACAGGATCCTCCGTTAAAATAATTGGGAGAGCTTCTTCCACCAAGTCAGTAACAACATCGACTGCGAAGCAGTCGTCCTTGTCGGGTGGTTGATGAGAGGCCTTAAAAGCATTCAGCCTCACTTTCATGTTACCAAAAGAGACATCCATAACTCCGGTTCGACAATTAATGGTTGCATTGGCCGTGGCCAAAAAAGGTCGGCCAAGAATGACCGGAGTTTGTTTCCGCAGATTTGGAATCGGTTCAGTGTCAAGGACAATAAAATCTGCAGGAAAAAGAAATTTGTCCACCTTGACAAGAACATCCTCAATGATACCCCTAGGCACCCTGACAGATCTATCAGCAAGTTGCAAGGTGACCGAGTAGGCTTCAATTCTCCTAACCCAATCTGTTCATACAACGAGTAAGGCAAGAGATTGACACTAGCTCCAAGATCTAACAAAGCATGATCAATAATGTGACTCCCAATCGTACAGGTAACGGTGGGAGTGCCAGGATCTTGAAGCTTGGGAGGAGTGTCATGCTGAATTAATGAACTCACTTGCTCGGTGAGCATGACCTTTTTGGACACATTAGACTTGGATTTGCGCTTCTGAGTGCACAAGTCTTTCAGAAATCTCACATAGGAAGGCACCTGCTTAATAGCATCTAGCAAAGGTAGGTTGATTTGTACTTGCTTGAACACATCTAACATTTCATTCATGGTGGCTCCCTTTTTACTAAAGGGAGAGGGCGTGTCAAGACAAGTGGGAAAAGGGGCTTTAGGCACATAAGGGGATTCCACATTAGGAACAGATGAAGTAGGAGAGCTGATCTCCTTTTCCTTCGGCCTCGTGTCCACCCTAGATTCTTTGGGGTTTGGTGCAGACTTTTTAACATCTTTTCTAGGCGCCTCAGGTCTAGTCTCAACCTCACGCCCATTCCTCAATGTGACAACTACTTTCGCTTGCTCATGAAAAGTGTCATGAGGTTGCGAGCTACTTCCCACCTCAAAAGTGGTCTCGGGTTGACAATGGGTTGGCTAGGTAATCGGCCATCTTCTCTTCTATTAAGAGCAATAGCTATTTGGCCCATTTGGGCCTCTAGCTTGGCTATGGACTGAGAATAGGAGTGGACCAATTGATTACCTGCTTTGAGCTCCTTTAGCTCTTGCAATACGGTCTCTTCAAACGAAGGGTTTCGTTGAGGTGGCTAAGGGTTTGGGTGCTGGTAAGATTGTTGAGAACGATAGGCTGCAGGATTATATTGAAAAGTAGGCCTATTTCCCTGTTGAGAAAACAAATTGCCCTGACCGGGTGACTTCCATGAAAAATTTGGATGATTGCGCCATCCCGGGTTATATGTATTTGAATAGGGATCATTACCAGGTTTGGAGAAGCCTTGTGCAGCATTCACTTGCTCTTGCACAAATTCAGGACATTGGGGTGCTGCAGGGCAATCACTCACAAAATGAGCAGGACAGTTGCACAGAGCACAAGCATCAGCATGAGCAGAAGGTATAGAGGGTGAAGATTGGAGAGATTGTCCCCCAGATATCAACTGATCTAACTTATGGGTTAAGGCAGCCACTTGAGTTGTGAGTTCATTAGAGGGCTGAATCTCAAAAATGCCTCTAGGTTTCTGGACATTAGAGGCTGCCGGCCTCTCCAATCTAGCAGTGGAGGCATGGTGCTGAAAGGTCTCACTCATATTCTCAAAGAGATCCCATGCCTCATCCTCATTTTTCAACATGATAGATCCCCCACTGGCGGTGACTACCATGTTTCTCCATTCAGGAGACAAGCCATCATAGAAGAATTGAATCAATTGCCACTTGGCGATTTGGTGATGGGGACACTTCCAAAGAAGATCCTTGAACCTGTCCCACGCCTCATGAAATTGTTCACTATCAGTTTGGGCGAAAGATGTAATGGATCTCCTGTACTGATTACTTTTGCCCACTGAGAAATATTTATCCAAAAACTTTTGTTGCAGTTGGGCCCAAGTGGTGATGGAATTCGCTGGTAAAGTACCTAGCCAATACTTAGCTTTGTCCTTTAGCGAAAACGGAAAGAGAAATATTTTTACGGCCTCACTACTGAAGTTATTTATTCTCACAGTGGAGCAAATAACCAAAAAGTCATCAATGTGATTATATGGGTCTTCATTGTTCAAACCATAAAAAGAGGGAATAAGATTGATGGTACTTGGTTTGATTTCATATTGAGCTGCCGGAACTGATGGCAGTTGAATACACGATAGTGATGCGTATTCCGAAGGAGTATAGTGCTCCTTCAAGGGCCGAAGAGGAGGAGCCTCATCTTCCTTTCTTTCTTCAGCCACGGTTGAAATTGTGTGTGAGAAATCAGAAGAGTGTTTAGATGATCTTATTTTTCTAAGGACTGTAACACCCCGACCCACCTTAATCTCGTTTTAGAGTTAATTAATTTAGATTAATTGCATAATGGATGTTTTGATTGTGGTTGGACTTGGTTAGGTAGAATTAGTGGGGTTTGACCACTAACTAGGTAGATTATGACTTTTGGAGTGTTTTTGGGTTTTGTGTGTACTTAGAAATTTTGGGTTTTTAATGCATTGCATAGAGCATTTTATGGGCCTCAACTTTCATGTCTTGACCCATCAAATTCGGATCCATGTAGGCCCATTCCCAGCCCATTCATTAGCCCCAAGCCCTTTCTTGCAATTTCAGCCCAATTCTGGACTTGCATGCAAGTGCAGGATAAAATTTGGGATAAATTCCATATCAGCTACTCCTTTCTTCTTTCTTCATCTCCAGCTGAACCCTCTCTTCTCAATCTCTTTACTACCTCATCTCCTCCCAGCCTTCCATCTCCAACATCCTCTTGGGCTAACTATTGCATGTGAGTCTTGGTGGAGACATCTTCATCTTCCTATTCATCTTCTCCAAGCTTCCATTCTCTCTAAAAGTGTTTCATTTCCTCCATTGGTAAGTCTCAACTTCCATTTCTTTTCTCTTGCTTCATATTAGTGTAAGAATGTCCTAAAATTCGTGCATACATCATCTCCTTCCTCATTCATTTTCTTCCATTTTGTTTTTCACCATTTTTAGGGCATTTGAGCTTTCATATTTGGGGATTTTCGAGTTTAACAAGGATTAGGTGTGAGAGCTAGCTTTCAAGCACCAAGGCAAGTTAAATATGTACATTGATATGCATGTTTCCTTGTTTGATTCATGAATGTATGAAATCATGTGTAGAAACCCTTCTTCTTGCTCAAAAATGGATTTTTGTGGATGATTTTCTTGTTAATGTATATGGGTTCATTGATGGTTTTGATGAGCATTTTGGAAGCTCAAGGATACCCATTGGTAGTGGTTCAAACCTGGAATGAATGCCTTGAATGGCTTGAGAGAAATCAAGAAGTTTCAGATTTTCGGAACCCAGGATTTGACAGTTCGCTCGAGCGAGCGTGAGTGAACGCTCGAGCGAAGGGCTTTCTGGGAGAGTTCGCTCGAGCGAACTCTTGGTCCGGTCGAGCGAACAGCTCTCTGTCTGGGGTCCGCTCGGGCGAACATCTGAACGCTCGAGCGAACCTGATATTTGCAGTATGCAGATTTTCCAACGACCATAACTTTTCAACCGTAAGTCCGTTTTTGGAGATCTACATACCGTTGGAAAGCTCATGATGTGTAGAACCCAACAAAAAGGGATTTACATAATTATTTGAGCCTTGGAACAGATTATATGTTGGATTTTACATAATTGTGACAAATGGACGTTTCCATGAGCCGGACTTTGGACCGTAGCTTGTGCTAGTTGATTGGCCTGATAGATGGACCTGTAGGATGTGTACCCTGAACTTTTATCATGACCACTGGGTTGTTTAATTGTGGATATGGATTGAGCACCCGTACCCACAAAAAGGGGCATTGTGTTCTTCGGATTGCAACTGAACCAAATGTGTTCTATTAAGGGATTCGACATCCAAATTATGTAACGCCAAGGGGTCCTCGTAACCCGATAATGTCGAACTCTTAATACTACCCGAGTTGGTCGGTGAAGACCACATGTGTTCCCAAGACCGTAGGCTTGGCTTGATTTCTGTCTTGACTCCGTATATGATCTGTATGTACATGCATTGCATTCCGTTTCCAGTATTCTAGTATGACTTGATCATACTTCTGTTCAGTTATGTATTTTCTGTTACACATCTGTTATGTTATATTTATTTCTGTAATTGTTCAGCATATTTCAGTAAGTCCCGATTTGTTATCTATATGTCTTGTCCTGTATATGTCCTGTATCTGATTTACACTGTCCTGCACCTGCTCTGTTGTTTGTATATTGTACTCTATGAGTCGGCACCACTTAGCTTCGACCCTATCTAAGTCGGACCCGGCTAAGTGTGGGTTTAGTAAACTTCTGGCCCTCTGCAGATGGGAATATATTCTGAGGGTTTACCGGCACCCTAGGTCTACGATGGAGAATTCTGGGTACCTCTGTCTCCTAGTAGCACCGCCCTGTCCTGTCCTGATATTCTGCTCTCATTTTATTTCATGTTATATGATTAACTTGAGAGAACATAGCTTATGTGGTTGTGCCAACTAGTACCGTTAATATATTTATCTGTTATCTATGACTCGTATGTCTCATGCTAAATTCATGCACTGATATGCCTAGTGATTATTCCTTGATCTCTTATGATTTATACCTGTCTGACTATTCATTTGATACATGTTATATGGACTGTATATGTTTGTCTTGCTTAGCTTAGTCTAATGGTGCTACACTTGGCGTTACAGGTGAATACATTGACGCCATTGCCCCGGAGATCCTTGAGGAAGAGGAACCTCCACACAACGTAGCAGAGTGGACTCCTGATGATGTCTTCTAGACATCCACTCGATGAGAAATGGACGTTTAAATGACCCACTGACCGTGGCTAGGATTGCCACATATTTTGTATTAGCTTATAAACTTGTTTAGCTTTTGGAATTGTAAACTTTAACTTAACTTAACTGACTTACTTCTTCTCTTTCTATCTCTTAAACTTGAATCTTAAATCTATGCTCATGGACCCTTATGCTCTATATCTTGATGATTGTGGTATGTTAATTGGATATCTATTTGACAGATTTATACAGGTATATTGAGAAATATAAACCTCACACGTGATATCCTGTGGGTAAATTCCGTACGTGGGGACCTAGAGTCAACCAGTTTGACTCGAATTTCCACGCGGGCGTGTGTCGCGCCTCGGGATGTGTGAAATCTCGGGCTCGGGGCGTGACAAGGACTCGCTCTAAGTCTTGGTCTAGAGATACCAAATCTGGATGACAAGAGCGACGACCAAGCATGCACACGCACACTTACTGCAGTTATATGAGAAGAATCACAAAGTTTAGGCTTACCATCCTTTAGGCAAAGGAGAACTTTTAATTGAGTAGAACCTCAAATTCTTGAAGAGCTCTCTTAAATCCTGCACAAACTATAAGATTCTCTGTGTTAAAATCAATAACCTGCAGTAAAAAAGCAAAGATGTGAGAAAAGATGGAAAAGAATAAAAACTGATAAAAGAAACTAAACTAATATTAGAATTAAAAGAAACAAACAACCGTGCTAATTGTCCCCGGCAACGGCGCCAAAATTTGTTCGTCCTAAAATAGGGTTGCAAATATAAATTATCTCCCGCTAATATCTCTACTTATGAAAGCAAAGATGCTAACCGAGTATCGTATCCACTGGGACAAAAAGGCTAAGTTGTGTTGGTTCCTAAATTCGTAAACTAATTCTTATAGAAAACAGAAAGTGTTGATTATTAAACTAATCCTAATAGAAAACGAATTGCTTGTTTGATTGGTTGTAATTCCTAAATTAACAAATTAAAAGAAAGGGTTTAAATCAATCAGAGAAAAGATCTCAGGGTACAAATCCACTCTAACCTCGCACAATGGCAAGTATAGACCTAGGGTTTCACAATCAATGCTAAACAGACTCGTTCTGGTTACAAACCTTCACCAAGTCGACAAATAAAGATATATGGATGTAAATAGGGCATAACCTATCTCTATGGCATAGATTATCCTAGATCTAACAAACACATTCATGAAAGCACCGTTATATAACTTAGTATTCAAATCTACAAGATCAAAATACCAAAAGAAAGAGATATTGCATTAATAAAATCCAATCAATGGATTAACATCTTGTCATATAACCAAAAGCATTGAAAGTAAAACCCTAAAACCTATACATCACCAATAATACGAAGTTAGGACTTCATCGGAACCCTAAGATAGAAGTTTAGTTACACATGGCAAGAGATTGATCACGAATCCCTGACGAAATCGCCATTGGCTTTCTTCCAATTCTCCCAAACTATGCTCCAGAGCTTTTCCCAATGATCATGTGTGTCTTCTATCAAGGTTGGAAACATATTTATAGACTTTGGGCCCAAAAAAATCTCCTCAAAAACGCGCCAAGACGGACTTCACCCGGTCCGGGCGTCCGGACGCCCGAAGGCTGGCATCCGGACGCCAGGAGGCAGTAAGCCTGGGTGATGTCCGATTTTCGCCATTTTCTTCGTCTTTAGCTCCATCTTCTGGTTATTCTCTTAAAAATCCTGAAAACATAAAAATAACATAATCAAGCTAAATAATCTAATTCCAAAGTGTAACAAAGTCCACATTGAAGGGCCTAAAATGTATATTTTAGGCTCTCATCATGTGTCGGGGCAAGACTTCTGGCGTATGATTCCCTTATCAGATAAGAATGAAGAGAAACAGTGGACATGTACTCTCTCCTTGAATCAGAACGAAGTATTTTGATAGAGTTTTGAAATTGAGTGCTAACCATATTATGAAATTTTTTTGAAAAACAGAGAAAACTTCTTGTTTAAACTGCAAGAAATATATCTGTGTGATTCCCTTATCAGATAAGAATGAAGAGAAACAGTGGACATGTACTCTCTCCCTGAATCAGAACGAAGTATTTTGATAGAGTTTTGATATTGAGTGCTAACCATATTATGAAATTTTTTTGAAAAACAGAGAAAACTTCTTGTTTAAACTGCAAGAAATATATCCGTGTATAATGACAATGACTATCAATAAAAGTTACATAATACTTATATCCCATTCTATTCAAGTGCGGTGCAATTCCCCAAACATCAATATGAATAACATCAAAGGGTACAGTGGCATGAGAATAATGTATTGAAAAAGGTAAAACGTGACTTTTGCTTAAGCAACAAGACTCACACTTAGATGTAGCAAATGAAGAAATTTTATTTCCAATAATTGAATAGTCCAAACAACCAAGTATAAGTAAAGAAAGTAAACTAGTATTACTCAAATGACCAAGGCTTGTATGCCAAATGGCCCACAAATTAAGTAGAACACCCATAGACAAAGAAGCAAATAAGGAAAGAGGTTTAATATCCATAAGAAATAGCCTGCCATGTTTACTCATCTCCCCAATCACCTTTCCAGTTTGTCGTTCCTGGATAATGTAGCCAGAGGAAGAGAAGTTAACAACATACCCATAATCAACAAGTTCGTCTACAAAAATCAAATTGATAGATAATTGTGGGATAAAATATACATTTGAAAGGGTGAATGGATCTATATGAGGTGAAAAAAGCTCTATGGAACCTACACTGGTGATGGGCATTTGTTGTCCATTCTTTGTTGTTATGGATTCATGCCCTATATAATTTTGGGAATCTTGTAGATTTTGTCCCACAAAGGTCATATGATTAGAGCTCCTGAGTCTAAAAACCATGTAGAAGGTGATATGGATGTAGATTGTGCAGTGGAGGAATGAAATGCACTAAATGCAATAGGAGGAAGGGACATACCACTAATACCCATTGATGTAAATGCGGATGCAACAGAAGTATTTATCATCTCTCGAATCTGAGCAGGTGTTAGTGTTATAGTTTCAGCATTATCTAGTATTCCTACCTTGGAGTGCTGTGCTTGAAAGGTTGTCTGTCCTTTCTTTGTAGGTTGTTCATTTCTCCGAGGTGGCCTCCTTGTGCATGCAAAAATAACATGGCCTATTCGTTTGCAATAATTTCAAAATAGTTTCCTTCTATAGTTGCGAGCCAGATGCCCATTGTTAACACAAGTGATACAAAGCCCACCAGGCCCATTCATTGTAACAAATTAACCCATCATACGGGATACGTTTAGGATACACTCAAAATCAATGTAACAACTTTCATTTCATAACAAATAGATTGTATCAAGATTTGAATTGCCTTGATTAAGGCTAATGAGATTATAGAAGGGAGGGAGGATCGTCCATGAGAGACATCTAAGTTTTCCACAAATATCACTCTCTTTCATCATCATGTCATGGTATCAGAGCCCAATACTGGGAAATTCTTGAAGACCTGTTGTTCTGAATCAACTCTTAGGAAAAGCTAACAGATCAAGGCTCTGTAATCTTGCAATCAACCAGATCAAGGATCCGCATGTATTTTTGCAAACAGACGGAGGAAACAGACGTCTGTGACGATAAGATCACAAATGGCCCACCAGCGATCACCATGGCGTGTCCCAAATCCCCTACAGTAGTGGTCGCCTCTCTCTCCTGGTAATTCTGAAGATTTTTTCAACTTTTTTTCAAGATTAGAGGTAGGTCATTTGCCCGGATTTGTGATTTTCCAGTTTTCTAAGATAGTTTTGATCACAGTCGTACAAAATCTTGGATTGTGGATGGATTTTGATGAATCTTATCTTGCTGGAAAGATATTTTGAGTCTCCTTGAACCTTGTTGATCTGATTCTCAATCAGATCCAGCTGTGGGACACACGCAGGGATTTAGAGGTCCAAATCCAGGTCGCCTGGACCTATATTTTTTTGTGAAATTCATTGCAAACAGTTTATGCACTGTCTGGAGTCTTGGCAATTACTGCTGCACTGTTGGGCTTTTACTGCTGCACTGTTATAATTTTGTGTTAGATATTACTACTGCACTGTTGGCGATTACTGCTGATTGCAAACAGTTTCTGCACTATCTGGAGTTTTGGAAATTACAGCTGCACTGTTGGGCTTTTACAGCTACACTGTTAGAATTTTACATTAGGACTTCTCTTCTTCTTGTTTGGAATAACTTGTGCTATAGTAATTTTGAGTTAAAATCATGGACACCCACAAAAGTGAAACTTACTTGATAAAATTCAGTGGGAAAAATTATTCATCATGGGCATTCTAATTTCAAATATACCTTAAGGACAAAGAGTTATGGGGACATGTTGATGGGACTGATCCTATACCTTTAGAGGATGTAAAGGTCGTATCTAAATGGGAAACCAAGGATGCCCAAATCATGACTTGGCTTATGGGGTCGGTGGATCCACAATACATTCTGAATCTCCAGCCCTATAAAACAGTAAAGGAATGTGGGATTATCTCCGACAGGTGTATCAACAGGATAACTCTGCCAGACGTTCCACTTAGAACATGAGCTATCCCAGTTTAATCAAGGGACACTGTCCATTCAAGAATATTACTCTCATTTTATTCGCTTATGGACGGACTATACTGAGATCATTTCTCAAGTCTCCCTGATGCCTCGATTGTGGTGGTTCAAAGCATTCATTCCACTAGTCAACGGGATCAATTCTTGATGAAACTGAGGTTTGAATTTGAACAAGTTCGTTCAAATCTGATGAGCAGGGTGCCTCCTCCATCTATTGATTCATGCTTAGGAGAGCTTCTTCGCGAGGAACAATGTCTTACCACCCAAGCTGCTCTTCAACAAGCCATATCTCCAGGACCACTGACTGCCGCCTACCTTGCTCGTCCCAAACAGCAAAACACGGACATGACCAAAGTACAGTGTTATTCTTGTCAGAAGTATGGCCATGTCGCCACTCAATGTGATCAGAAATTCTGTGCTTATTGCAAACGCAAAGGCCATGTTCTTCCGGAATGTAGGAGCCATGCTCAGTTTTCCTCACAGAAGGCTAATCTGACAACCTTGGATGCATCCTCTTCTGCATTTAGTGTTGCTGCCACTATAGTCATGCCTGCTCAGCCTCCTCCATCATCAGCCTTTACTCCTGAAATGGTTCAACAAATGATAGTAAATGCTTTTTCTGCTCTTGGTCTCTTAGGTAAACCCAAACAATCAAACTCTACTTGGTATATGGATTCGGGGGCTTCTAATCATATGACTCACTCTTCTGATAATTTATCTCAAGTAAAGCCGTATAATGGGAATATCTGAATCAATACCACAAATGGTGGCAGTATACCCATTACTACCATTGGTGAGATCTCACATCCCTTACCTTTAAGTCATGTCTTTCTTTCTCCTCAGTTATTTACAAATTTATTATTCGTTGGCCAACTAGTTGATAACCATTGTTCTATCTCTTTTTCGCATTCTGGTTGTTTGATATAGGATCAAGCATCGGGGGAGGTGATAGTGAAGGGACCTAAGTGTGGCCGTCTTTTCCTGCCACAACTCTCTACACAAGATAGGAATTTGTTTGCCTCTGCTCTGTTTTCTGCTTCAAGTTCAAATAAAAGCCAATTATGGCACAATAGATTAGGCCATCCTCATTCTCGTACTTTGTTGTCTTTGTTTCAATCTGGTTTGCTTCATGATAATAAAATCTCTCTTAAAGATGCTTCTTTTGATTGTTCTAGTTGTAAAATGAGCAAGAGTAAGACCTTCCTTTTCCCATCAATACATCATTATCATTGAAATGCTTTGATCTTGTTCATAGTGATGTATGGAGTATAGCACCTATCATATCCCATTCTCATTTTAAGTATTTTGCTACATTTATTGATGATTACAGTCGCTTTACATGGATTTATTTCTTACATTCAAAATCAGAAGTGTTTGTTACTTTTAAAAAAATTTAGCTTATGTGGGAAATCACTTCTCCACATCCACTAAAACACTTCGCACAGATTCTAGTGGTGAATATGTTTCTAATGAGTTTCAAAAAAATTTGCAACACAAAGGAATCATTTCTCAAAAATCATGTCCTTATACACCACAACAGAATGGCGTGTCGAAGAGAAAAAACAGACACCTTTTGGACATTGTCAGGTCACTTCTCTTAGAACATCTGTTCCGACCAAATTTTGGCCTGAAGCTCTGTCCACAGCAGTTCATGTTATTAATAGACTACCATCCCCTCGTATAGAGAATGACATACCTTATTTTCGTTTATTTCACAAGCATCCTACTTATTCTCATCTCCATACTTTTGGGTGTGTATGTTTTGTTCTTCTTCCCCCAGTTGAACAAACAAAACTATCTGCTCAATCATCTAAGTGTGCTTTTCTAGGCTATGCGACTAACCAACAAGGACTTTTCTATTATGATCCTTAGGTGAAACATATCAGGACCTCTCGTAATGTTGTGTTTTTTGAAAATCAGTATTTTTTCCAGCATCATTTAGATCATGATAATCCTAATGTGCTTTCCCTTGTTCCTAACTTCTATGATGATCCTATTCCTTCTTAGGACTCTATCAAGCCTTTACTTGTGTATGAAAGGCGTCGGCGGGGAAATACGATTGCACCTGAGCCTCCTGATTTGTCAGCTTCCTCGGCACTTGACCCAGCTCCTGCTCCAGACATCTCCCAGTCAGTTCATGTTCGTCGATCCTCTAGGACTTTCCACCCCCCCTGATCAGTTTGGTTTTACCCATACATCCTTACTTGCTACTTCGTCTTCTGTTCACATTCCTAATCATTTCTCTCAAGCAGTGCAACATGAGTATTGGCGATAGGCCATGCAGGAAGAACTTGACGCACTTAAAGCGAATCACACATAGGATGTGGTTCTCTATCCTCCGTCCATCAAACCCATTGGTTGTAAATGGGTTTACTCTATCAAGCTACATTCTGATGGTACTCTGGCAAGTTATAAGGCTCGGTTAGTGGCACTTGGCAACCGTCAGGAGCATGGTATTGACTATGATGAGACATTTGCTCCGGTTGCCAAGATGACAACGGTGCGTACTATTCTTGCTATTGCAGCATCACGCTCATGGCCTCTTTATGAGATGGATGTGAAGAATGCCTTCCTCCACAGAGATCTTAAAGAGGAAGTTTACATGCGGCTTCCTCCAGGATATGATACTACTTCTAAAAACGAGGTGGTACGGCTCCGTCACTCACTGTATGGACTCAAACAAGGGCCCAGAGCTTGGTTTGAAAATTTTCGGTCTACTTTGGTTCATCTTGGATTTGCTCAATGTCCCTATGATCCTTCACTGTTCCTGAATAACACTGCTCAAGCTACCACCATCCTTCTAGTATATGTGGATGATATCATCATCACAGGCACTCACAGTAAAATGATCCATAGTCTTCAATCCTCACTTCAAACTGCATTCCATATGAAAGACCTTAGTCCTTTAACATATTTCTTGGGTCTTGAGGCACAACAGTCTAGGAAGGGACTGTTTTTACATCAGCATAAGTATGTTACCGATCTTATTGATCTTGCCGGCCAAAAGGATGCAACCCATGTGGACACTCAATTAAAAGTCAATGTGAAACTCCGAAAAGATGATGGGGACCTCCTCTCCGACCCCACCTCCTACAGACAATTAGTCGGGAGTCTAGTCTACTTGACTATCACTCGGCCCGACATCTCATATGCTGTGAATGTTGTTAGTCAATTCATGCAAGCACCACGGCATCACCATCTGGTTGCTGTCAAACGGATTATTCGGTACATTCTTGGTTCTCCAACACGAGGCTTGGTTTTTCCAATTGGCACCCCACCCACCCTAAATGCTTATTCTGATGCCGACTGGGCCGGATGCCCGGATACTCCCCGATCTACTCCAGGTTGGTGTATGTATTTGGGTGAATCACTTATCTCTTGAAAATGTAAAAAGCAGGAAAGGGTCTCCAGATCTTCCACTGAATCCAAATATCGTGCCATGTCCTCTACCTGTTCCGAGATCCTTTGGCTTCGTGGCTTACTCGCAGATCTGGGGTTTCCTCAGGCCTCTGCTACCCCATTTCAATCGGACAATACTAGTTCAATCCGTATCACTGAGAATCCAGTCTTTCATTAACGAACAAAAAATATTGAGGTGGATTGTCACTTTATTCGAGATGAATATGATCGCAAGGTTATTAGTCTTCCACATGTTTCCAGTCTTGCGGATATCTTCACCAAAGGTCTACCTCGACCATGCTATGAGTTCTTGCTTCGCAAATTGCTGATGTTTGACCATCATCAATTTGAGTGGGGGTGTTAACACAAGTGATACAAAGCCCACCAGGCCCAGGCCCATTCATTGTAACAAATTAACCCATCATATGGGATACGTTTAGGATACACTCAAAATCAATGTAACAACTTTCATTCCATATAAGATTTGAATTGCCTTGATTAAGGCTAATGAGATTATAAAAGGGAGGGAGGATCGTCCATGAGAGACATCCAAGTTTTCCACAAATATCACTCTCTTCTATCATCGTGTCACCCATAACCCTTGCATTGATGACAATGTAGTTTCTGATCAAATGCAGTAAGAAAATACAGTCTCTTCTGATGGAGTAGGAGATGGGGTTGCAAAAAGGGCCTTGGGTTTAGTATTAAGGGACTGTTGTGACATAAGTCAATTTCCTCTCGAAAACCCTCTTGTACACAGGTATCCAAGTTCGAAGAGTGTTCTCGGTTCATCAAGGCAGCCCGAATAGGTTCAAACTCTTAACGCAGGTTCATAAGAGATTGACTAACATGAAGTTCCTCTTGAAGTTTGAGTGCTTGATGAAGGAATTCTGCAGATACTGATTGAAGAAGCATTTGATCTCTCTCATTCCATAGAGCAAGAAACCCACTGCAGTAATGTTGGATTGTCTTATCATTTTGACAGTATTTAGCTAGTTCAGTATCAAGGTGAAAGCACCTTACTTTATTGGCATGTTGATATAATTTCCTCAGATGAGTCCACATAATAGAGGCCTTAGTATAGGTCTAAAGGAACAACGAAATAGTTGGATCCACAGAGTTAAGAATCCAAGAGATGACCTAAGCATTGTATTGGTTCCGGGCAGTAAGTGCTTTGGTATTAGTATTGTCTTCTGGTTGAGAATTAGTGCCATCCAAATATCCTAGTAGGCCATTACCTTCTACAGAGTTCTTGAGATGGAAATACCAACTCATGCAGTTGGTGCCATCAAGTTTAATAAGAAGGACCTCCATTTTATCCATTATTCTCACTAGACATATTGAATATGGATGTTAAAAACAGAATTTTGCCCTTTTAACAAAAAAAAAAAGATAAAATTTCAGCAAAAATCAAGGCATCGGCATCCCAAAATTGAGCTGAAAAATGGACAGATCTCCACTTAAATTGATTGGTATCTCCAATCCACCTTACATAATATATTAATGATCATTTTTCACACCTAATAAAGGGTTGGCCACTTTAACCAAAAGGTTGGATGCAAGTTTGAGTGCAAGGAAGCAAAATTTTCTGTCAAAATTGTCGAACTAGAGAGAGTGGTGAAAGATTGGCCTTTGGGTGTTAAAAAACCCAAGAGAAATGACCATGAAATCAGGGATGCACTACAAGAAAAACTGCTTTTAACGGGGGCCGGTGCCTGCCGTTAAAAGTGGTATTGGCCGTCGGTAAAACCTTTAGCGACAGTCAGGTTGGCCGCTAGGTTCTTACTACCCAACCTAGAATGGGTTTCCTTCCATGAACCCATATTAAAAGAAAAGAAGACACAAATGAAAATTAATGGGAAAAAAGGCTTAGAAAGACCCAAATCCCTTTTTTTTCCCTTTCTTGGATTTGTTGGTTTTAATTAGTGTAATAGGTGAATTCAGTGATACCCCATATATGAAATTCAACTCTCAAGTAGGCATATTGTCAAACACCTTAAACACATTGTAACAAGCGTTTGAAACTCTCTTTCACAACTAATAGAACTGGAATAAAAAAAGAAAGAAAAAAAAAGTCTCAGGCCTATATTCTGCAACATCATCTCAACTCTGTTCTTCGAAACCTCCAAGTCAGCAAACTTACTTCAACACCCATCTATACCCAACCTCCAATCCAACCTTCAAAACTCACCCAAACCAAACCCAACCTCTAACTCAAACAACCCCCTTCCATCTGGCCATTGCCATCATCACACCACCACCATCACAACGTACACAACCCATGAAAAAAAAATTCACCAGCTAGAAACACATTTACAACTACATTTACAGAAAAGAAAAGAAAAACTAGTACCTGAGATGTCCGTTGAAAACGTGAGCATTGGGCAAATAGAAGACTGCAATCCTAAAGAAGAAAGAAATATATGAGAATAAAAAAAAGGGAAAGAAAAACAAAAAAATAGATGAAGAGCATATCCATTTGGAGAGAGGGATCGGTGATGGAGAAGTCTCAGCATTCGTTGCCAGTTTTCTTCAGTGGATAGTGGTGAGGGAGAGATGGAGAGGGTGGTGGCAACGTGGTGAGGGAGAGATGGAGTGAGATGGGTCTGCACCTGGGAGAGGGAAATGGGTAGCCTGAGGGAGAGTTGCGCGGGGACGAGAGGGGTCTGCATCTGGGATGGGTTTTTTGAGAGATCAAGAGAGATGGAGATGGTGGGAGGGACTGCGTGCGTTGATGGAGAGGGTGAGCGCAGCGCTGGGAGATTGCGGGTTCTGCGTGAGTGGTGATGGAGATGATGTCGAGGAGGGAGATGAGGGAATCGGGTTCGTGCGTCTGGGATGGGGATAGGTTTATGGGGGAATAAGAGAGGTTTATCTGGGACTCTTCTCTTCCAAGTTTTGTGTGAGACGAGGGCCAAAGAGGGAGGGAGCGAGAGAAAGATATTAGGTAATAAAGGAGTGGTAATAACTTTTAGCAGGGGGCACTTATGGCCGCCGTAACAAATAATTTTTACCACTAACCATCACATGCTGGATGCTACAAACTCAATTTACCCTCGAATTTATTGGCCGCCGCTATATATTCAATGAAATATTTCCCGCAAAAACGTTACCGACGATCATAGCGACGACTGCCGGTAAAAGTGAGTTAAAAATTACGTTACAGCGGGGGTTAGACGTGGTCGCCGCTATAAGTGTCTTATAGCGATGAATTTGACCGGCCGCCGCTATAAGTTTGACGCTAAAAATATATTTTATTGTAGTGATAAACAGTCGACCCTCCTTGTAAGATCCATCCTTGATTTGGGAATCGAGGGTGGGGTCCACTTGCTAATTGCACAGAAGCACAACTCTGTGATGTCGTCTGAAATAGGGGTGTAACAGTTCGATTAACCGGTTATTTTGGGAAAACCGTTAACCAAACCGTAACCGCGGTTTTCTGTATTTGAAAATCGTAACCGTAACCGTGAAGACAAAAACCATAGAAAACTAAACCGCGGTTAACCGTATTATACAGTTCGGTTACGGTTAATAATCGTGAAAAAATTTGATCATGCTTAAGTGTTCCCTTATTATTGATTGAGTTGAGGGACATACACATTCTTGAACGTGTTTCATACATCGATCACACTGTGTCCCTTTTTCAGAATGGAATCAAGCATAAACACAGTGTGTTCCGGAGCTTGTTACCATTCACAAAAAAAAAAGTGTCTTTCAGTTATAATTTCAGCAACTGTCACTTTGTTAAAATAGATGTTCACCATGAACAATTGTAATATTGATAGCAAATATACAAACAGCATGCAGCACACTGAAAAAGGATAAGATGAACTTATTAATGGACACATCAAGCCACCTAAACTCAAGGAGAGCAGATCAGAGGATGAAAGTAAAACCAAATGCAACTATGTCAAAAAAGAATACAGCAACCACGTGTTGTTGCTGTCCTCCAAACAGAGAGGCTACATTACAAGTCGACAAGGACGAACGAAGAAACAATGGATAGCCAGACTCACTGCCCTACTACCACAGTTGAGAAATCTGACCTAGTTTACCGTTCAAAAATATATGTCTATTCATGAGCCATTGAGCCAGAGAGAGAGGCATTGAGGCGAGAGAGAGAAGACTGATGAGGACAAAGGTTTTTGTACTTTTGTTAGGGTTTCCTTAGTTAACATAATTTCATCTAGCCCCTTATTTTTTCTTATATTTAGTATAACGGTACGGTTAACCGTGTGCGATTAATCGAACCGTGCTTTACGGTTCGGCTCGGTTAACCGCCGTGAATTATTATGGAAAACCGTAACCGAACCGAACCATCCGGTTTTTGGATTTCATTAACCGTAACCGAACCGTGAAACAAGGTTTTTAACCGCGGTTCGGTTCGGTTAGACGGTTTCTCGATTTTTTTTTACACCCCTAGTCTGAAATATGGAAGATCTGACATGGAGGTAGTAAAAGATAATAGATCATTGCTGCAAAAGATTATTCTGATAAGATGATAGATGATGAAGCCCACTGTTGATCGACTCAGATACGTGTTGACACCAAAAATGTCACTCTACTTCTTCATACACTTTCAACATTAAGAAGCTACATGAAGCCGCATCCTACCACAAACAAGCAATACTACTTTAAGAATCAAATCTTGTCAGAATCAAACAAAAACTGCAAGATCCTTCAAAACAACTATAAGAAGAGTACACACAAAGTTTCGGGCCATTTCAACATCATTTAACCCAACTTCACTCTTCTAGCGGCAGAATAGGAGCTCCCGGCAGCGATGAAGCTAGAGAACCTGATTCACAAAATATAGTGCACAGTTGGCCTCAAAATGTCACTAGAAGGCTTTACATCAAGTTCCAGGCCATTCTGACACCGTTTGGTTCAAAAAGCAAAAAGCCATAGAAGAGTCAGCTCTCGCAGCGGCGACAACATCGAGGACATCAGATCTTCAATCAGAGCCTATAGATGGTCTCAAAATACTTTCAAAAGGCTGTGTCAAGTTTCAAGTCGAACATACAACGTTTGACCCTACATCAGCCCTCAAGCAGCAAAACCAAGCCTCTCGGCGGCGGGAACCACCGAGGCCATCATTCATCGAACAAAGCACATGGGTGATCTCGAAAAACTTTCAAATGGCTACATGTCAAGTTTCGGGTCATTTCAACAATATTTGACCAAACTTTGACTCTCAGAAGCTAAATCGGGCCTCTCGGCGGTGGAGCACTTCGAGACCATGATTTCCAAATCGGAGCTAATGGATCATCGTAAAATGACTCAAATAGGTTCCCTGTCAAATTTAAGTCAATCGAAATCGTTGGACCATACATCAAAGCACGACATCTTCCTCGCGATAAAATCAGGTCTACTGGCGACACGACCCCACATGGCTTCAAAACTCAAACAAAAGCCTGTTATTGGTTTTCTTTATTGCTCAGGAGGCTTCACCTCAAATTTCAGGTCATTCTGACATCGTTTAACCTAGTTTTGATTTCTGACGGCAAATCAGCAACTCTGCGCGACAAAGCTTTCAGCTTTCCCGGAAAATCAGAAACTTTGCCCCTCTAATTTGCACGGCTTCTCATCAAATTTTCTGCAAGGAGATCATGCTAAAACATGTGCAAAAATGCCAAGAAAAATATCAAAGAAGAAACAAGAAGAAAAAATGATAATTGGCGACCGAAATGGGCAAAAGGCATAGTCGCCGGCAACCCTGGAGATCCAGGTCGCCGAATTTTCGCCAAAAACCCATTCTGGGTGTCTTTTCGCGTTTCGAGATGTTTGGCCCATGTGATTTTCCAAAAATCTGATTTTCAAGGCACGAAATCTTTCGATCTTCATCAACATCCCGAATCCGCCTTCGAAATCATGGGATCATCATCGGACGCTCCGAAATCGCCAAACCGGCCGACCAAGAAAGCACACTTTCTGCCCGACCGATCAAGAAATCAACATCACAGATGGTACTGACCCACTGGTAACAATTAATATATGAAATTGCATGATCATCCGACAACAATCGGCATGAAAATTCATCAGCGATCAAGGCTTCCTGCATAACTGGTAGAATATCAAACAACGCAGTGTGGCTCACGACTCTTGAATTGCCTTGGCGGTCACTTAATGCACTTAATGACCCATTTTACGACAAATTAATTTGGTCAATTACTCATTATTGTTGAGGGCCCAATCATAAGCAAAGGCATGGGAGTTACAAGTCAACCACAATGATAGCATTAAACCATGTAACTCCTCCCATCATGGAGTTTAAAGGCAATTAAAAGCCCATTATTCTCCAACGACCAATCAGAAGCCAATAAAAAGGAGTTACAAAAATACAAATTTAAAAACTTGTAACTCCTCCCATCATGGGGCATTAATGCAATTAATGCATTTAAAGCTCACAAACTCCCCTCATGGCTACCAAAAGCCTATAAAAGGAGGCCATTTCCACCATTTCAAGGATCCCAAATCTGAAAAATCCCGGAAAGAGAAGAAACGCAAATCCTAAAAGGAGAGAAAATTCTACAAAAGTTACTATAACGACATCTCCTCTGTTGAAGAAGTTCTATAGTGACCACTACTACAAGGTGACCAAAGTCCCTTGGAGCCCCCCCCCCCCCCCCCCCCCCCCACCCCAAGGCCTTCTCCTTCTATCTCCATGGCTTAGGCATGGCTCTTCAGCCGTCTACTTAGCTTTTATTGGATATACGACCTCCTCTTGATCTTTATCCTCTAAAAATCTAAGGTTCAAGCTGAGCTAAGCGAATCGAAAGCAGCCTCTGTTCTCATCTGCAGGATGACGGTGAAGTCCAAACATGACTTGCGACTGTCAATCTAAACGAGTCCCCACAATCTCCTGAGAAGTTAGATTCCATTTTCTTACTTTTTATTGTATTTTGTATTTTTTAAAGAGACTTAAAAAAATCACAACTCTTGTCTTCTCTTTTTATAAGAACTGTACATCGCCTTTCAAGGCACAAAACATCGCCTTTCAGTCAAACAAATGAAAATCACCTTTAACGACATTCAAATCAAACCGTGTCCTTTTCTTAACACATGTACAATAAAAGCTAGAAAAAAGTTTATTTTCTTTTCTACTTGTGAAGGTGGATCTACGGACCACCACTTGTCAATTCCAATAAGAGTACTCTTCTTAATAAGAATTTTACATCGCCTTTCACGGCACAAAACATCACCTTTCAGGCAAACAAATGAAATTCGCCTTTCACGGCATTCAAATCAAACCGTGTCTCTTTTCTAAACACATGTACAATGAAAGCAAGAAAAAAGTTTATTTTCTTTGCTACTTGTGAAGGTGGATCTACGGACCACCACTTGTCAATTCCAAGTAGAGTAGAAGATTCGGCATGCCCATACAAAAAAGTTGATTCGCTTTGTCCCCGGTCACAAAAGGGTTGGGCTCCATGGACTCTCACGTCCACTGACCCCGGTAGTCCCATGAACGAATAAGCGAGCCCATCAATATGGTTGTCTACTCACACAGAGAAAGACCACGAGTGCTTAAAGAGTCCAGAATAAGTCCTTGAATCTGAATATCTTTCAGACTACAATGATCCAAATGAATGGAAGTAGATCTTGTTTCTAACAGTAGATGACCCCAAATAAGGGATTACAAAATCGTATTGGATGATTGCAGTAGATTACAAGATCTAGAATGCTGGATATCAAAGTCGATGTTGCAGACGATCACACATGGGAAGTGATAGAGACGAATGACGAACACACCAGTTCGTCTGAAACACCTAGGTAGAACGTAGATGGAAATCAAAGCCCAGGGAAGGGTCCGATACCATGTGGACTTATCTATGATAAACCAATTTGGAAGAGAAGGGGAAGAAGTAGAGATATGATGGGAAATGTCGTATCCCAAACAGAGGATGACTTTGCTGTTATATAATCATCTTATACCTAATCAAAGGCTAAAATCACGAAGAAAATAATAAAAGAATCATCAAGATACACATATCTAATCTTCCATACAAGGAAACAGTATTATACAGATTTGACTAAATCCAACCAGATTTGTCACGTGGAATATGAGATCCATGGACCTATTCGGGTTGGGCCTCACATTGTGGGATTTTACCTCTACATTTTTTTTTCTAATTTCACATAGTTATTTAAGTCTATAAAAGGGGAGTGTGGTACAATTGAGGCATGGGGATGTGAGTGTTGTAAGTTCTCTCTTGAGTCCTTGTAAAGTCCTTTGTATAAAAAGCAATAGTCATTGATACTTTGCTCTCCTTCGAATTAGTGGTCATTTGTAGTAAAGTCTTATTTTATTTTCTTCTTAATTCTTTGTTGTGTTTGGATTGTATTCTCCTTAAAATTCCACCAAGGCTTAGAAAATCTAACAATAATATCATACCAACCCCCTAACCCCCACCTCTCTTCACACGCGCAAACACCAAACTTCGATATTTGAAATTCACATAGCTCATTTTGAGTTAATTAACAAAACTTGTGAAGTTAGATCCAAATTGAGGAGATGAAACTAAGATGATCTTTATATAACAACTAACCCCCACTCCCTCGCCACACACCTCCCAGCCCAACAAAGAAAAATGGAAAAAAAAAATAAAGAAACTGATCTAGTTTCATCCCTAGGTTGTATTTAATTACTTGTGCACTGACTCGCAGGAACCATTATAGCAGAGCATGTGGGGTCAACATGGATGTATAATGGGAAGGTCTCATTGTGGATTGGGTCCTAGGAAGAAACAAAAGTCAACCCTATCTTATTATCTCCTCAAAATTAACCAGCTCTCTAACTATTCATTATCTTTAAATTCAGTCCTAGTGAATATAAATCGTGTTTGAGTTGTAAAGATGAGTGCTTATTCATTAGAGATGGAGCAGTCGGAGCGGGGGTGGGGGTGGTGTGTGTTAGTGTGAAGGGATTGGATTGGTTGCATGTGGGCTCCAAAAGATGGTGCAAACTGTATTCAATGAAAATTGAAAAGTTTGTGCAATATATTTTCTTCTCTACCTTCTTTTTTACATAATGATTTTGTAAAGCATAAAATATTAAGCTATCTCACTAGGAATTAGTATACAATATGACATATTGTTTTTATATCATTTATACACTATCTATCGGCCTTTAATAATTTCATTTTGCATACAAGACCAAAAGAAAATTGTTTATTTCAGGAAAGTGAAAGGGTTGTGACAAAAGAAGAGGGGACTGCACTTGCAAAAGAATATGGGTGTTTATTTTTGGGACATTCGGCGACAGGTCCCTGAACATGTCACTTTATTGCCTTAGGTCCACAAAAAAAAGTCATGCAGCCAAAGGTCCCTCTCACACTTATTCATACCTGAAATGGCCAATTTGCCCCTATCTTTAAGTAACCCAAACCGTTACACACTTGCGTCAGCCGTTTATTCCTTTCTGGCACGCGTCCCGAGAGAAGAAGGAAACAGCAGCACGTGGGTTAGTCTTCCTCTTTATCCTGATGACGCGCGGAACTCGAGATGTGATGAGAAAAATACAAAAGAAAACAATACGTGTTCTCTTTGGTGCTTTTCCTGCTGGCATGCGGAACTCGAGGCAACACAAAGAAGTAAATGGGAAGACTTATCCCTTACTGATGACGTACTCGTGATTTATGTGCCCAACAAGAAAACGCCAGTCATCCTCTTCCTTCCAACGAGTTGCAGAAAACAAAAATGAAGGGCCATCTGCCCTACGAAAGTCTTCGATCTACTCCGATCTAAATCGTGACTTCGTGATCCAAACCGTTGAAACGCACGGTATCAAGCTCTGATACCAAGTGGCATTCGTGCCAAGTGGGAGATTGTAGGATAGAGAGCAAGGATTGGTGAGGGAGAGGAGATAGAAGAGCTTAGTTTGCAGGTTTTACTGAAAATGAAATTATTCTGAGTTTTTATATAGTTTATTTGAGTTTTGACAAATTTATCTGAATTTTTGTGAAATTTATCTGAGTTCTGTTCAGATAAATTTATTTCAGAACTCAGATAAATTTGACAGAAATTCAGATAAATTTCACAGAACTCAGATAAATTTGCCTGAAACTCAGATAAATTTGACAGAAACTCAGATAAATTTCACAGAAAATCAGATAAATTTGACAAAAAATCAACCTGACCTGACCCGAACTGACACAAAACTCCAACTTCTGTAGCATAGGTGATGAATTGAGTTTATAAAACAATCAAGGCCTTTTCCTAATTTTTATAAACTCAAGGGCAAGGTGAACAACTAAATCTCCAGTCACATCTTAAAATCACAAATGCGAATCCCACTAAAAAAACAGTGGCTCGCACTAATACCCACCGCCAAAGCTTTGACCTTTCAAACAAAACATGATTAATCTCAATTATACCTAACCAAACCACCCCCTCTTCTGGTCAATGAGTCCTCTTCATTTTCTTATTTCTATATATAAGACCACCACAGAGGAGACAGAAGAGAGAAGAGCAGGGATAGTAGGAAAATTTTGGCGCAGTTTAGCAATAGACCCGATGTCCCAGCCTCAAGCTTTCTCCTCCCTTCCATTCCACCCAACTTTTGCCCTGCTCTAACGTACGCCCTGGTCGTCCTCAACCAACCCCTCCCTCGCTTCACTCCTCTCCTATGGAATCACGGTATCTCCATCCCTTTCCTTTCCTTCTCTTCTACTGTTTTGTTTTTTTTTTTTTAATGTCTAACCCTCCACGTGGCGCTAGATCCGGGCTGTTTACGTGAAAAGCAATCCGAGGCTACATAATCGTGACACGTTGCAGGTTGAGGACCACTTCATTCCATGATGCGTCAGTTACAGGGGTATTTTAGTCTTGAAAAATGAAAACATGTGTGCAGAGGGACCCAAGGCTGGAAAAAGTCTAGCTGAGTGGACTAGAGACCTTATAAAGTTTTTCCTTGTACTGGAGGCTGAAAACATAGACTTATAGGGACCTTTCGCTAATTTTGTCTTTATTTTTCGAGAGTAGTGCAAGAACTCGAGAAAATGTGGAGAAATGCTTCGAAGAACTTGCATTCAAGGTACTTTCTTTGAAATAGCTTATATAAACCTGCGAAACTCCGAAAATCATGCTTTAGATTCTAATGCCCTGTCATGCAAGCAATTTTATTTCTTAATTAAGAGATTTGGCTTGCATAATTTGAGGTGAGTTATTTTTCGAAAACTGAACAATGATCATTATTTTGGTCATCGAGCAACGAGTGGTAGCTTTATTGGCCAAGGGACTTTGCGTCTCAGGAAAATTAGAGGTCTTGTGTTCAACACTTAGGGCCCGTTTTTTGGTGGAATTTCAGGAATTCCTGTCTGGGGAATTCCTAAATTCTCAGACAAAGTAGAATTTCTGGATGCCCCTTTAGGCTTGAGCATTCAGGAATTCCACAAAAATACATAGGGAGTGGAATTCCTGGATTCCCGAAGGTCAAAAGGTGGTTGAAATCCAAAAATGCTAGAAAAGAAACATGAAGTTCATAAATTCCAGGGGACAGCCTGTCACATCATGTCCAGGAATTCCTGGACATGGTGAATTCCTGGCGGAAATTCCACTAAAGAAACAGGGCCTTACCTTCATTGGCCACTACCATAGTTTTACCCAGTGCATGTGGATAGGAGGATTTGCATGTGCTCTTATTAGCTGTCCAAAATCGAGTCATGTCCCTAGGGCTCCAGACCAAAAGGCTTTTAAAATAGGTTGGGCGGGAGATACCCTGGGTTACATCCTGTGAGAACTTGGTCAGGACCGCACCCTTAACCACGGGGCGTGGCGTGTCAACCATGGGCTTCAAACGACGAGTCTCCATTAGCCCGCATCGGAAATATCCAAGTCTTTACCCGTATTAACTTAGCAAGAGGCCTTTTAAAATCGTACGGCCCCGAAAATCGTAAGAACTCCGAAATTAAACGTGCTCGGGCAGGAGCAGTACTAGGATGGGTGACCTCCTGGGAAGTCTCCCGTGTACACGTGGGCCAAAGCGGACAATTTCATGCTGAGTTGGACGGGGCTGTGACAATTGGTATCAGAGTCGAGGATGGCTCTATTTCCGGTGGAGGAGAATGTGAGAACTTGGTCCGAGGGCACCCTTAACCACGGGGCATAGCGTGTCAACCACGGGCTTCAAACGGGAAATCTCCGTTAGCCCGCATTGAAAATATCCAAGTCCTGACCCTGTGCTTATAAGTCAAACCCCGTATTAACTTAGCATGAGGCCTTTTAAAACCGTGCAGTCCCGAAAACCGTAAGAACTTTGAAATTAAGCATGCTCGGGTGGGAGCAGTACTAGGATGAGTGACCTCCTGGGAAGTCCTCGCGCGTGCACATAGGCCAAAGCAAACAATTTCATGCTGAGAAGGCGGGGCTGTGACACATCCATCCAATTTATTTGTACCCTCATTTACTGTAAACAAAATTACCTTCACTTAAGAAGATGAGATTAAGTATAGAGCAATGATCAATTTCATCTGGTAAATTACTTGGATAAAAATGCAACTTCATGCAAGTATCTGATTTTTGTATCTAATTTATGCTAACTTTTGTGAGTTGATTCATATTGCTTCACTTTAATTTGACAACTTGACTTCGTAGCTGTTGACTGTTGATTCAACTGAAAGTTCAAATGATTGATGCTATTTTTACAGATTTTGACCGATCCTGTTCTGCTGGAAGAAGGATCTAAAGATGTGAAAAAGGCCATTGCGATGATTAAACCAGATTACTGCGGTGGTGGTGATGGCGCACCCCCTAGTGGTGGTGGTGTTGGTGGTGGCGCACCCCCTAGTGGTGGTGGTGTTGGTGGTGGTGGTGGCGCACCCCCTTGTGGTGATGGTGATGGTGGTGGTGGTGTTGGTGGTGGTGGTGGCGGCGGCGGCGCACCCCTTAGTGGTGGTGGTGGCGGCGCACCCCCTAGTGGTGATGGTGGTGGTGGTGGTTGTAGTGGCAGCGCACCCCCTAGTGGTGGTGGCGGCGACACACCCCCTAGTGGTGGTGGTCATGGAGGTGGTGGTAGTGGTGGTGGTTGTGTCATAACGTGAAAAGTTCTCAAACAGCCCATCTGTGTCCTCAGCCATGATAGCCAACATCCTAATGATCTTGATATTAGTGTTGCCAACTCTGAATATTGATCATTTCATCAATGAATGCTAAATGAATTTCTGTGAACCAGTGTTTGGAATATAACTTGTTCTCTGTTTCTTGTGCATTGTATCAACTGCTACCATCCGGCTCACTTTGATATGTATTTGAAGTTCCATTACTAAATATAGAGCTTTGCTCAATTCATTTCTATCCTTTTTAAGACTCCAAACATAGATAGAACTAAATTTCAAAAGTAAGAATAAATGAATGTTTCCTATACTATAAAGTAAAAGTAAAAGTAAAAGAAAGCAGAAAAAGCAACTGCACCCATCAGGTGTGCTAGATGTTCATCAAGAACCTTGAACCATGCAGCCCACTCATTGGCTATTGTAGATACTGAAATTTTGGTTGGTCAACTGACGAGCTAAACAGCATTGCTCGGCGATGAATAGTCGAGTAGTATCTTAGATTTGAGACGAGAATTCTTGTATCTACAATAAAAGAATCGTCAGAAGAACACGATCGGATGTTCCGATCGTATACTCTCCGATGATAAAGTCAGTGAGATTTTCATTATTATAAAATGATTGTCTCTTTTGTTTTTCCACTGTTTTTTTCATACCTCTTTCTGATCTTCCTTTCTCTTTTTATTTTATTGTCCTGGTCCTTTCTCCTTCTTTCCTTACGTTCTTCTTCTTTATTCTCCATGATTTCTTTTCTTTATTTCTTCAAACTGAAACCCCCCTGAGGGCTCCCATCGTGTGCTGCTTTTAATCCTTGATTTGCTCTTGTAATTGTTGCTCTTTAATAATGTATAACTGTCATATGATCAGTTTCTGAATATTTATTGGATCAGGATAGAGGTCCAGGTCAGGTCGGCCTTGATTTCGGCTCGACGGATGAATTCGAATTCCTCCCTCCACAATTGCCCCCCAAGCCAGCATTTTTCTCTCCATTTACCGAGGAAAAGGCGGGCTTGTGATGCCACGCGTCAATCTAGGGTGAATCCGCACATCAAGGGCCTGTCTCCAGTAACTTTTTATAAAGTTTTCCCTATCCTTTCTCTGGTTTCTGTGCTTTTCTTCAATCTTATTTCGCAAGTTCTTCCCCTGTTTTGCTCTGCCTTGGCTTTCATCTCTCCAGACATTGCTTCTTCTATTCCGTTTGGTATTTTCTTCTTCCAATCCGTGGTAAGCTTTTTCTCTTTTCATTCTCTTCTAACTTTAAATGGGGAATCTCAAGGATTTGCTCGATACTCCAGAAGGGATTTCTGATTTCAGAGAAACGTATCAGATCCCCCAAGATGCTCAGATTCGTGCTCCTCGGACCGATGAAGCTCTTGATATTGGTTCCCAGGATGGAATACCTTTTCCGACCATCGCTATCATGGAGGGTGGTGTTAGATTTCCATCAGATCCCTTGCTGGTTCTATTCCTTTCTTTGACCAATCTTTTTCCTACCCAATGCTCTCCCAATCTTTATCGCATTGTTATGGGGGTATCCGCACTGAATAAGCTACCCGGAAAGCCCCGGAAACCCCGGTTTTCGCCGTTTTTTTCGCGATTCGAGGAGCCCAGCCTCTGGTACTTTCCAAAATTCATGCTTTTGAGACACCAAGTCCTCTGACATCCGTCCAAAACACGGGTAAATCATCAAGAGTATCGAAAACAATATTGATCGCCACCCGGTCAACCAAAAAAAGTGTGCTTTCTACCCGACCGATCGAGAAATCGACAGGACAGATGGCACCGACCCGCTGTTGGCAACAAACACCTGAAATTACATGATCATCTGATGTCGATCTACATGAAGATCCATCGATGATCATCGACAGAAGAATCTCAAAAGACGTGGCACGGCCCGCGACTCTTCAGCTGCTCGGCGACCACTTAATGCGATTAATTGACTAGCTTTATTACAGTCATTAATCCATTTCTTTTGACGGCCCAATCAGAAGCAAGCATTCGGGAGTTACAAGTCAAGAGATTCATGGCATTTAACCCATGAAACTCCTCCCATCATGGCGATTAAAGGCGATTAAATGCCCTCAATCTCCTCCGGCCAATCAGAAGCCAAGAAAAAGGAGTTACAAAATAAATAATTCAATTTTGTAACTCCTCCCATTATGCGGCTTAATGACAATAAAAGCCCATAAACCCTCCTAAAAGGCTACCTAAAAGCCTATAAATAGGAGGGCTCTCCAAGAAGAACAGACACACACAACATCAACAGACAGCAGACAGAAATCCAGAGAAAGGAAAAAGAGAGAAAACTCTGCGGAAATTCTACACCGGCCACCGCAACAAGGTGACAAAAGTCCCTTGGGGGGTACCCCCCCCCCCCCAAGGTCCTTGCCTTCTCCTCCTGCCTCCAATGGCTTAGATATGGCTTTTCAGCCCGTCTACTCGGCTTTTTATTGGACATAGGACCTTCCTTCGGTCTTTGTCCTCTAAAAACCCGAGGTTATAGCCAAGCCAAGCGAATCAATAGCATCCTCTGTTCTCATCTGCATGGATGATGGCGAAGCCCACATATGGCTTGCGACCGTCAATCTAAACGAGTCCCCCACAATCTCTTGAGAAGTTAGATCCTCCTTTTCTTGCTTTTCATTGTAGTTTGTATTTTTTTCAAAAGAGACAAAAATCACAATTCTTGTCTTTCATTGTTGATAAGGATTGTAAATCGGCTATAATGCCAAAATCGGCTATAAACGCCAAAAAATCGGCTATAAACGCCAAAATCGGCTATAAATGCCAAAAAAATCGCCTTTCACGGCAAATCAAGAAAATGTCTCTTTTCTTAAATATATGTGCAATGGAAAACTTGAAAGAAGTTGATTTCCTTTTTACTTGCGAAGGTTGATCTCCGGATCACCACTTGCAATTCCAAGTAAAAATAGAAAATCTGGCACACCCACAAAAAAAGAAATGTTGATGCACGCCCCCTTTTGCCCCCTGGTTACGAAAGGGTCGGAACCAAACGGACTCCCACGTCCGCCGACCTCGGTAGGAACCCGGGCATCGGGAGCGCGGTCCATCAAGCTGGCATCACCCGGTGGGACTCGTTTATTTGAGAACACGATGCTAGAAATGAAATATTTGCATATCATATATTTTGCTCTATGCTTATATTTCTTTTCTCGATTCCTTGGCTACTTTATAATTTGTGGCCTATGTTGAATTCCGCAAAAAAAAAAATGAGATGAGATTTTTTGTTTGGAAATTTCTAATTCTTTGAATTTATTTCCACTCTTTCTCTTTTCAAAAAAAAAAAAACAAAAAAAAATCAGATTTTTCATTTTTGGATTCAAAATTGAGAAACTTTGATCCTTTCCCTTCTGGGCACTGGCGCTCGCGGAAATCGCTGAGACCGTGTTCGGATCGAGGGTTGGGCCATTGTTTCTCTTCGATGAGTTCATTAAAAATCTAAAAATATATATATATATATAAAAGTATAAAAAAAATTTAGATTTCTCAATTTGGATTCAAAATTGAGAAACCTTGATCCGTTCCTATCGTTCATCGCGCTTGCAGAAATGTTGAGCCTGTTCGACTAAGGTTTTGGGCCATTGTTTCTCTTCGATGAATTCATAAAAATAAAAATAAAAAAATAATAAAAAAAAAGACATAGACCACTAAGGTTAAACCAACTGTGTTCTTTGATCATGGTTGATTCAAAGAAACGCCTTGTCCAGAGTGTGGAGACAGCTTGACTGTTCTAGGCAAGGGTCCTCCAAACGGGTTCATTAAGTAATCCTACCCTTACCTGGGGGCAATTCTATCAATCAAGATTTCATAAGACCGGGTTAGGAGGCCTATGTGTACTCTCTCGTCTTTTAAATAAATTTTTTTCAAAAATAAAATTTTTAAAAATAAAAATTTAAAATAAAAAATAAAAAATAAAAAAAAAATTTCAAAAAAAAAATCTTAAAAAAAAAATAATAAAAAAATAAATTAAAAAAATAAAAAAAAAGATTTTTTTTTTTAAAAAAAAATCTTCAAAATCTTCGAAAAAAAAAAAAAAACTTCCGTCATTTTGGGTTTAGATTAGAGAAATCTTGGTCTTCTCCTTTCTGAGCACTGGCGCTCGCGGAAATCGCTGAGCCCGTGTTCAGATTGGAGTGCCTTTTGCTCTCTTTGATGAACCCGATATTGGCCTTTCAAAAAAAAAACTTCCGTCATTTTGGGTTTAGATTAGAGAAATCTTGGTCTTCTCCTTTCTGAGCACTGGCGCTCGCGGAAATCGCTGAGCCCGTGTTCAGATTGGAGTGCCTTTTGCTCTCTTTGATGAACCCGATATTGGCCTTTCAAAAAAAAAAACTCGTCATTTTTAGATTCAGATCCGAGAAATCATGGTTCATTTCTTTCTGAGCACTGGCGCTCGCGGAAATCGCTGAGCCCGTGTTCAGATTGGAAAACCATCTGTTCTCTTTGATGAATCCAATCTTGACCTTTCAAAACAGAGAATCTCATCTCATAGATGCGGTCTCAAAACATTTGTGTCTAGCGGTACTAGTACGCCCTTTCAGGGTCTACTGTATTGCGACCGGCACATCTGTAACTCCAACTTTATATTCTTCTTACCTCGAGCAAGCTCTGCTTCTCGATAAGTCGAATTTAAGTTCACAATTGCTTCTAGCAGTCACTGGGATGCCCATTCTGGGCTTACCATACCTGCGATCAGAACAATTGTACCCTCTATGGCATTTTGCCTTCCTCATATTGCTTGGGTCATCTACCTCGAGCAATTTGAAAAGACGAAACCATAGAACTTCCCATTTATGATCATTATATTCTTGTGATTACTAATGGATGTGGTCTTGTTTCAGAAATTTTTGAAAACTAACAATGGCAGCTTCACTAACCATTACTTTCGACTGAAAACAAGCACCAACTCATGCTTCAACAGAAGCAAACCACGCGCACCTACAAGCGCCCCATCAGCTGCCGAAGTGTCAACTCTCTCGGCAACTCTCTGAACTCCGGGTCGACCTCGACTCCCCGGACTATCGTCTTTGGGACACTGGGACCATTCCCACTTCCTGAGGAACAAACTGCTCCCTCCAAGAAGCAGAAACTCGCCTCTCAACGTGTCACTACCATGACACCAAAGGCGAGCACCAGAAGGCCTGAAGCCCGTGGCAGCCCCACGAAGCCTCAACCTGCAAACAACCAGGTCTACTCCAAGACTTGGTCCCCAAAACCTTCACCAAAACAGAGAAGGTCCCATACATCCACTAAGCCAGCATTCCTGGCCCCACTCAAGGAGAACCAGTTCTATCCTCCTTGCTTACATGAAAGAGGAGAGACCCATCTCAAACCTGACTCTCAAGTCATCCCAGCATGAGCCGGCTTGTTCCTACAAGCCCAAAATCAAGTCATGCATCACAAGGCCTCTACAAGCACCTGCTAAGGCCTACAAACCTGCAGTTCGACCCTTCATATCTACAGGGGCCGAACTTCAAAAATTCAAAGCTTCGCTGCAACTGGCAAAGGACAGGGTTCGCATCCTATCCTTGCCCAGCTACAGTGAAGACAGGCTCGGCTGCTGCGCCCGAGGGAGCACATCCTTCATCGTCAAAGCCCAGTCAGAGCTGACCGAAGCTCAAATTGCTCGTCGTATACGCCGCCGCGCGTCGTATAGACAAAAGAGACTAGAGAAGCAAAGGACCCAGCCTCCCACACTTCAAGCTCTCTCCCAAATGGGTCGAAAAAGAAAGACCCAACCAAGTTGCTGCCGTCCATATGGTTGGAAAAACCAGAAGGCGCCAAAAATCAGCAACAAAAATCCATGTCCGACGTCCGATGACCCGCAGCGTCTCCAGGACAAGAAGACATTCAGAAGAATCCCCTGCTCCTTCAAGCAAAGGACAGCAGAGTGATCCTTCCTCAAGCTCCTCTTCAAAAAGAATGAGCCCCAGCTCAGTCACCAGGACAGTTTCTTCGTTCGAAGTCACGAAGGATGAATGTCTTGGCTACAAATTCTGAGCCACCACCCCGCAATCCACCTCCAGAAGATGCGATCACCCGCATCCAGCAGTTGGAACAGGGCCAGCAGAGGATTGAAACTCTGATGGAAAACCTTCTCCTCGCCTTCCAAAATCAGGCGAACAATGAACCTCCTCCGAATCATCAAGACGACGAGGTAAATAGAGAAGAAAATGAGTCACGCGCCCTTACCAAAAAGGACGTAGACGGTATCCTCGCCAAAGCAAAAGAAGAGGATATACTCAAAGAGCATGGGATCAAGCCACCATATCCCTTATGGATGGACTCGGTCCCGTTCCCCACCAAATTCAAGCATCCTACTCTCCAAACATATACGGGGAAAGGATCAGCCAGACAGCACGTCATCCACTTCAAGATCCTGACGGGAGCTATCGCGGATCAAGATGCACTCAAAATCCGCCTCTTTGCAAGTACCCTAAAAGGTACGGCCTTCGATTGGTACTCCACTCTGCCGGAGGACTCAATCCAAAATTGGGCCATGCTAGAGACACGCTTCCTGACTCACTTCAAAGGTGAGGATCACCCCGCTACTATGGCTCAGCTGTGCAGCCTAAAACAGGGGGAGAATGAATCAACATATGACTTCATTCACAAGTGGAAAGCAATGGCATACAAATGCTCTGATGTATTGCCACAGGCGTCGCTAGTCGACATCTGCCGAAACAACATGAGAGCCAGAATCCGCTCCATGATCATCGGCAACAAATCAAAAAACCTGGGAGAACTCCTAGAAGCTTCCATGGAAGCTGAAACGGTGATTAAAGACCTCAACAGTCAGAAATCATCAAGAAAAGAGCCAACCGCCATTGCAACCTCTAAACCAAAGAAGAAAGAGGTCCTCAATGTGCAGACCAAGTCAGCTCCTCAGCCACCAAAGAAAGCTGAAAACAAAGCTGTTGGTAAGAGACCTGAACTCTCTGATGCCTTCAAAGAACGAGTAGAGAAGAAATACCCGTTTGATGAAGATGTTGATGAAATCTTCGGGGCTCTTGTGGCAAACGGCAAGCTCACCTTGCCTGAACCAAAAAGACCGGGTGATGTTGGCAAAACCAACGATCCTCGGTACTGTCCATACCACCAGATGATCTCGCATCCTCTCAATCAATGCTTCGTTGTGAGAGAGAAAATAAATGAGATGTGGAAAAACGGAGTCATCACCTTTGACAAAAACTATGGGTCTGCCTCCGTCAACATGGTGACATGTGGACAAACATCAAGATCACCGAAGAAGAAGATCACTACTTCCTTCAAGGTGATAAACTCAATCGAAGCGTCCGAGGAACTGGTTCCTTACCCGACACCAGACGGACAACCGATATGGGTACATCCCGATCTCCTGGAAGATGAAAATTGGGAGGTCGTGAAAATAAAGCCTACAGCTCAACAGCGAAGGCAGGCTAGGAAACATCTCCTCAAGCTCAAACGGCAAGAGAAGACCCAGCCAAAACTAGAGGTCAAAGAAAAGGCAGAGGCTTCCTCTACCGCTTCACTGGAGGTAACAAAAACATCCCTTCCAGAGACTTCAAAGGGGGTAAGGAAATTCACTCTCAGTGATTTCATGCCACCTCAATTCAAAGAAGCCATGCAGGAGGCATCATACTCTTGCAATTCGGTAGTTGGATTCTCCATTGATGGATACGAGTCCAGCGACACCGATGATGGATTCGAATCCAACTACACAGATGAGTGGGAGGAGTCCCTTGAAACAGGAGAATATCTCTCCGATGAAGAATGGGTTCCTGAGTCTCATCTTATGCCAGTAATCTGGTATAACCCCCTACAGCCACAAGGATCCTGGTCTGATGATGAAGAAGACCAAGAAGCTGTACAAGAAAATGCTGCTGACCCAGCACCTCTCATTACTCCAGTGGAAATCAACAATGTTGAGCCACAAAGAGATGATGAAGAAGAAGATCCGGCTCCCATGCCTGATCTTGAAGAATATGCAAGGATCTTGCAGCGACTCGCTCTAGAACAAGAGCAAGAACGCGTCAACGAGCCTCCTCGCAATCCAGAGCCTGAAGTCCCTGAAGACCATCAGGTACATCCTCCCTTAACTCCTGAAAATGGAGAAAATTGCTGGATAGACGATCCTCTTACATCCGAGGATGAGTCTGACTCCGATCAGGCAACGTCTCCCTGTCAGAGCTTCCTGTAATGTGATAATTCGGGATTATAGCTCTTCCGAAGCATCGTCTGATGAGAGCACTTACACTCCGGCGACGCCTAGCAATATATCTTCTGGAGCCACCTCGTCTCACGTGACTTTCACTGAGATGACACCCTCTCAGGTTTCTTCTCCTGAGACTGTGACTTCAAAGTTCACACCCTTCCTGACTGAAGAATTCCCAGCCATTGATGCTTGGGACGATGAATTAGTCAACGAAGAAGAAAGATTGCTGGATGCTGTTCAGGACTTGTTCCCGGAAAATGCTCCATGCAACACAATCACTGAGGATGGTAACTCTGCTGCTGATGCATCCTCAGCAAATGAAAAACGACAGCCTCTTGATCCTGAAGACAATCTTCCAAACGAAGACCCTTCTCAAGAAGCTCTCGAAGTTGGTAGAGGCACCCGCTCTGGCCGGGACTACCACAAAAATTACAACCAATCTTCCTTTACATATGTAAATCCTTCGGGAAAAGATGTTGTAAGCGCCCCTAGTGGCAACAATGATGAACATGCAGGCCCTAAGGAGGCTTTCAAGTATGACTTGATTGAACACTTCAAGCACATACCTGCACGTCTGCACATCCTAGATTTGTTGCGAATGTCTCCGCACACTCGTGATAATCTCATTTCGGAATTACAAAAGCTGAATGAGGATGTCGACAAACATGCCCCGCAAGTCCTCCAAATTGAAATGGATTACCGGGTCAAAAACTCAGAAGCCTCCTCAAAGGGAGAAAAGAAGAAAACTGAGGGATCATGCATTGAATGCCTCTCGGTTAAAAAAGCAGCCAGTGCAACCATCGCCTTCACAAAGGATGACCTCCTACTTGGCGAAACCAGGCATAACCGACCCCTGTACTTCACAGGGTATATCAAGGAAATGCCTATGCATAGAGTTCAGATCGACCCAGGTTCTGCACTCAACCTCATCTCCACATCGGCTCTTGAAGAGTTGGGCATCCCACCCAGCAAACTGAGCCACACATCTGTATCTATCTTTGGATACGATGGGAGTACTCAAAGGCCTATCGGCAAAATCAGGTTCAAATTGCAGATAGGTGATCTTATCTCTGAGGTCACAGTGTATGCAATAAAGACCCCTTCATGCTACAACATCCTTCTCGGACGCCCTTGGATCCATGAGAATGGTGTTGTCCCTTCAACTCTACATCAATGCATCAAGTTTGTTGGCGACGACGGCATGATACATCGAGTCTTTGCGGACAGAAAACCCTTCAAAGGTAAAGAAATCCACTTCGCAGACTCACAGATGTATGAAGGTGAAAAAGAAGAAGAGGAGAAGCATACAGCATCCTTTGCCGAAAATCTCCAGAAAGATAAAGGCAAAGCTCCTCAACAATCACCGGAAGAAAACAAACCATCCGGTAAATCTGAAGAGAGCATGCAAACTCCCTTCATCATCTCCCTCAAATCTTCAAAGCCTTTGGTCATCACAACTAAAGTGAAGAAGGCAAAACAAAAGCCTGGGGGCAAATTTGTTGTCTCTTTCGTGTCTATCATGCAAGACACGGACTCGGATTCAGAGCCAGAAGACGACACATCGTCAAGCCAAGCTGACACTCAGCAAGTTCAGCCTGCTCTTACTCCAATGGAGACAACTTCTGACATAGAAGATCCTACGTCAGCTTCCTTCGTTGTTCCAGCAACTTCAACAAAGGAAAAACCGATCTTCTTCCATAGATCGGATGCTTCTTCATCAAACTCCATGCTTGAACCTTTCCAAAATAAAGGTACGCCTCAACTATCCTTATACAGTTCTGTGGCACAAGCTATTATGAAGAAAATGGGCTATGACGCTCAAAACCCAGTCGGTTTGGGAGAAGGACGCGGTATTCTCACGCCATTGGGGCCCGTCTTGACCAAAAGCCAGCTGGAAGATTGGAGACTCTACGGCTATGTAGAAAAGTCTTCACACGGGTTAGGGTATGATCCTGACACTCCCTTGAGACAGTTGACACAAAGGCTTAAAAGTCAATATACTGACCAAGCCTCAACATCTCAAGTCCATGAAGACATCGATCTCCCTGGATATCTCTTTGATGAGTCACCTGACAAAGATCCAGGAAGCTCATCCAATTGGCACGATTTCTCCGAAAATGAAGAGGAGTTGTCCGATGGCACAGACGTGTGGACTTCTGACCCAGAAGAACCCTCATCTCCAAAAGAAGTAGCCTACTTCGACTCGGTTTCAACAGGCGATTGGGATCATCTCATAGCAAGCCTTGGGAAAATTACCGATCAAGAAGACCCGTGGAAAGGAACAAAACCTTGGTCTGGAAATGCCCTTGAAACCCCAGAAGGTTTCGTTGAGCTGGAAGCCTCCGAAAATATTGTGGAGGAACCACCTTCGAACCTTCCAACAGAAGATCCTGTTCAAAAGATAGACTTGGGAACACCAGATAACCCACGTCCTGTATTCATAAGCAAGAATATAAAGGATGATGAGTTACCCGAGTATATCGCTTTTCTTCGTGAGTTCGTTGATTGCTTTGCATGGTCTTACGCTGAAATGCCAGGCTTAGACCCCAAAATAGCAGTTCACAAACTCAATCTTCAAGAAGACATCAAGCCTGTCAAGCAAGGCCAAAGAAGATTCCGTCCAGATGTGATGGATAAAATTGAACAAGAAGTTCAAAAACTCAAAAGCGTCGGCTTCATCCGTGAGGAACAACATCCTGAATGGTTGGCCAACATTGTCCCCGTGACAAAGAAAAATGGGCAGATCAGGGTCTGTATTGACTATAGAGACCTGAATGGCGCATGCCCAAAAGATGAATTTCCGCTCCCCATACCAGAGGTAATGATTGATAATACCTGTGGATTCGAGCGAATGACATTCATGGATGGTTTCTCTGGCTACAATCAGATAAAGATGCATCCTGAGGATGAAAAACATACATCCTTTCGAACCCCATTTGGCGTGTATTGCTACACTGTCATGCCATTTGGTCTGAAGAATGCTGGTGCCACATATCAGAGGGCTATGATGAAAATATTCCAAGATATGCAGCACAAGACGGTTGAATGTTACGTTGATGACCTCGCCGTCAAAAGCAAAAGAAAAGAAGATCATCTCGAAAACCTTCGAGAAGTCTTCCTCCGGCTTCGCAAACACAAACTGCGAATGAATCCATTGAAATGCTTCTTCGGCGTCTCGTCGGGTAAGTTCCTCGGATTCTTAGTTCGGAAAGCTGGAATAGAGCTTGACCCCATAAAAGTCAAAGCCATTCTAGAAATGCCCTCTCCAAGAACCTTGAGAGAACTCAAAGGGCTTCAAGGGAGATTGGCCTACATCAGACGGTTCATCTCCAATCTTTCGGGGAAATGCCGTCCATTCTCCCGGTTGATGAAAAAAGGTGTAAACTTTGTCTGGGATGCTGACTGTGAAGCTGCTTTCCAAGACATCAAGTCATACCTGACAAAACCTCCAGTGTTAGCTGCTCCTACCACTGGAAAACCATTCATCTTGTACACAAGAGCCCTTGATCACTCTCTGGGAGCTCTGCTTGCGCAAGAAAATGATCAAAGAAAAGAAGCTGCTCTATATTACCTCAGCCGCATGCTAGTAGGTGCAGAGCATCGCTACTCTCCAGTCGAAAAAGAATGTCTTGCAGTGATGTTCGCCGTACAAAAGCTGCGTCACTACTTGCTTTCCAACACAGTCTACCTGGTCTCGAGGGTCAACCTCTTGAAGGTCCTTGTCACAAAGGCAGGTTCTCTCAATGCTCGACTGGCAAAATGGTCCATCCTTCTGTCACAATTTGATATTAGGTATGTACCACAAAAAGCAATCAAAGGGCAAGCTCTAGCGGACTTCCTCGCAGAGCATCCATTGCCTAAAGATTCTCCACTCAGAGATGATCTCCCAGACGAACCAGTCTACAATGTGGAGACTTTCTCACAAAGTGCCTCCTGGGACATGTACTTTGACGGTGCAACCAGGACAAATGAAAAAAGACAGCTGATCTCGGGAGTTGGCATCCTCTTTGTTAGCCCCGACAAATACATGATTCCACACGCTTTCTCGCTACTGGAACCATGCACAAACAATGCAGCTGAATATCAAGCTCTGATCTTAGGATTGGAACTCGCCATCGAATCCGGTATCACCATGCTGGAAGTCTTTGGAGACTCTCAACTGATCGTCAACCAGATGAATCAGAAATTTGAAGTCAGGAAGCCAGATTTGCTGCCCTACTACAACAAGGCACAATCACTTCTGCAAAAGTTTGACATCTGTCACATCACCCACATTCGTAGAGGTGAAAACATACGTGCAGATGCCCTAGCCGGACTTGCCGCATCCATGGCAATCCAGGAAGGGGAAAACATGCAAATCACAGTGTGCGAAAGAAGAATCCTTCCTCCTCTTAACACACACCAAGCAGTTGCTGAATGCCACCAAGTGGTCGGAAGTCGGATTTCAATCCTTCAAACTTCAATTGGCGACTGGAGGGATCCGTTCATTGATTACATTATGTTCGGAATCCTACCTGAAGATCCAAAAGAACGGGTAAGCATCCAAAGGCGAACCCCAAGCTTCCATTTGGATATTCCTTCAAAAATCCTTTACAGGAAATCCTTCAACGGAGTACTTCTACGCTGCTTGTCACAACAAGAGGCTGAAGAAACACTCAAAGAAGTTCATGCTGGTCTTTGTGGAGCTCATCAGGCTGGACCTAAGCTCTATGATCAGATAAAAAGGTTAGGATATTACTGGCCTACCATGGTAGCTGACGCAATGCAATTTGCTAAGCGCTGCCAACAATGCCAAGTTCATGGAGATTACATTCACATGCCTCCAGAATGGCTGCATCCTACAGCGATCTCATGGCCTTTCGAAGCCTGGGGTATGGACATCATAGGTCCTATTTCTCCCCCTTCAAGCAAAGGTCATCGCTTCATCTTCGCCGCTACGGATTACTTCTCCAAGTGGTCAGAAGCATTTGCGTTTAACGAAATGAAGACCTCATCAGTCCTTCAGTTCCTACGCACCAACATCATTTGTCGTTTCGGCATACCCAAAAGATTCGTCCATGATAACGGACCACAGTTCCGGGATCATCGATTCTACAGGTTCTGCGACAAATACAAAATCCAAAGCTGTCCTTCGACTCCATACAATCCGGCAGCAAACGGGTTAGCAGAAGCTTTCAACAAGACACTCTGCAAAATCCTCAAAAAAATGGTCTCTAATCACAAAAGAGACTGGAGCGACAAAATGTCTGAAGCTTTGTGGGCCTATCGAACCACCGTTCGAGGACCAACCCATAGCACACCATTCTCCTTGGTCTATGGATGCGAAGCTGTCGTGCCCTTGGAAGTACAAATTCCTTCCTTGAGGGTATCCTTGCAAAATGACATGACTCAAGAAAGCAATGTCAAATTGCGGCTCCATGAGCTGGACAATCTCGATGAGAGACGGCTCGAAGCTCAACAAAGCATTGAACTTTACCAAGCACGTATGGCAGGATCTTTCGATAAAAAGGTCAGGCAACGCGCCTACAAAAAGAATGACTTGGTTCTTGCGGTAAAAAGACCAATGGTCTTCGCTCACAAGTCCAAAGGCAAATTTGAGCCGAAATGGGAGGGACCCTACGTCATCGACAAAGTTTTCTCCAATGGCGCATACGCACTCCTAAACATGGAAGGTGACAGATGTATGCTGCCCATCAATGGCAAGTTCTTAAAGCGGTACTACCCTTGAAGACTTACCCAACTGGGTAAGAGCAATGCCTGTACGGCCAAAACCGGTTTCCAGGTACACGCTCGCTAAACCCACCCTTTTTTAGAATTTTCATGTCAAATATTGAAATTTCTAGAAATCTAAAACAATGCTTACTTTCATCGTTTCATTGTTCAAAAAAAAAATATATATCCAAGTTTAGGAACCTTTCCCTAACTTGACCAAAATTTTCAACCCTTGAACCCAAAATTCATGGTTTGAAACAAAATCCGGATTCAGGGATTTCCACCCTAGTCCACCCTGCCTTTTACCGCCAAAATGGTTTTAGGTCAAAACTTATGACCCTCGTGTCTTTAAACAAAAAAAAATGGTTTTTCAAAAAACCGCGAGGAAGCGACGCTTAGTCGATACTCGCACAAATCGGAAGCAAGCGAACCACGTTCGACACTTCCAAAATCGCAGGGAAGCGACATTTCGTCGATACTTGCAAAATCCAAAACCGTGGAAACGCAACATTTCAGTTGATATCCACAACCCAAATTTCAAAGGTTCGAAAAAAACTAAAAAACTGTGGAGACGCAACATTTCAGTTGATATCCATAACCCAAAGGTTCGAGAAAACCACAAATTTCAAAAATCGTGGGGAAACGACATCAAGTCAGTACCCGCAAAACCAAAATTTTTGAAAAGCAAGGATGCGACATTCCATCGATACTTGCACCCAAATCCGCGAGGATGCGACATTCCATCGATACTCGCAACCGAATGAGCAAGGATGCGACATTCCATCGATACTTGCAAGAACATTCAGCAGGGAGGCGACTTTTAGTCGATACTTGCATTTTTTTGAAAACCAAACCGGCTATAAATGCCACAAACAGGCTATAAATGCCACAAACCGGCTATAAATGCCATCAAACAGGCTATAAATGCCACAAACCGGCTATCAATGCCACCAAAAAAAACCGGCTATCAATGCCACAAAAAAAAACTTGGATTTCAAAAAAAAAAAAAAAACGGCTATCATGCCACCAAACAAACAGGCTATCAATGCCACCAAAACCGCTATAGATGCCACAAAACAAACCGGCTATCAATGCCACCAAAATTGGCTATAGATGCCACAAAAAAAAACTCGGCTATCAATGCCACAAGAAAAACTGGCTCTCATGCCAAAATTGACTTCCATGCCACAAACAAAAACCTGGCTTTCATGCCAAAACAATCACTTGACAAAAGATTTTTCACAAAATGACAACCTTTGATCAATCCCATTTAGCAATTACTTTTATCACAAAAAGATTCAGTGAGCGTAGGGATAACAAAAAAAGAAGAGCATCCCATTTAGCAATTACTTTTATCACAAAAAGATTCAAGTGAGCGTAGGGATAACAAAAAAAAAAGAGAAAAGAGTACCAAAAAAATACATGTGGTACCAAAAAAAAAGAGAGAGAAAGTGTTCACAAGCACTACAAAAAATAAGTACCAAAAAAAATACAAGTGGTACCAAAAAAAAAAGAAAAGAGAGAAGGATGGTTTCTGTAAAAAAAAAATATACAGGAGCTCAATCAAAAATGGTCTCCAGCCAAGAGTTCAGCTCCCCAAGCAAACTTTTAGCCTCAGCCGTCAAGGATTCCAAGGCACGCTTCTTCAGGAACCTGCCATGAGATGCTGGAGTGGGCTGTACCCCTTCTCTCACACCAGGAAGCTTACCTCGAGCAGTTTGCCATTGTTCCTCCTCATCAGACTTCCTTTTGAGAACCCGTTCGGCATCTGCAACCTGGTGAATCAGGGCACTCTCCCTGTCGCGAGCCTCTATTATGGCAGTCCACTTGGCAGCGACTTGTGCCTGCAAATGCTCAAGACGTTTCCTGGCCTCATCGACCTCCCTGTCAAGGATGTTAAGGTCATGTGTCAGCCTGATGATGGCTATCTCTTCTAAGTTCCTCTTTCGGACTGCCTGCTTCTTGCTTTCTGTAGCCTCATCCAGGTCAGACTTAGCCTTATCAGCAGGGTCCAGGAACATCTCCTTGAAGAACTGGTCATCAGCCAAACTCACGGTCTCAAACCACTTGTCACCCAGTGCAATGATCCTATCAACGATCGCCCTGGCACCTGTGACATCCAGACCAGCCTCTTCAGCATCACTGAGAATCTCCTGCACATGCTGGATCATGCCAAATCCGGCTTCCAAGTGCCCAGAAAAGAGAGTCTCAATCCAAGAGCTCAGAACTCGCATCACCACCTTCTTCGCAAAAAGAAGAGATGGCCCAGCTGAGGATTCGCCCAACTCCGTTGGTCGGCTACTCATATCATCATCTGTTGAAAGAGTAACAAAAGAACTCTTTCCAGCTGAATCTACTCCTGCTCGGGAAGGGATCTCAGCGCGAGGAATCTCCTCAATATTGTCAGAGCTGGTCCCAGGAATCTACCTCTGGATCAACCTCTGGCATCTCTTGCTCTGGAAGCGACGGATCCTCCTCTGCCACTTCAAAACCTGCAAAGGAAACACAAAAGGTATGAATATGACCCTGTTTGAAAATCATTATCAGAGTTATAACTACAAAATACCTTCTTCGACGACTGGCGGAACACTTTCTTCCTCCATGAACTCATCGAAGCATCATCAACATTTGCGTCGATCGATGGTTCAAAGTCATCAGAACCCTGTGGCAAGTCAGCTGACAAAAAAAAAATGTGTTAGCAAGCCAAGTCACAAACTCAAAAAAAAAAAGAGAGCAAAAGAAGTCGTACCAATTGGAGATTCTGGATTTACTCCAGAGTCCCTCGGTTCTTCTTCAGGTGCCTCAACAGGATCCATCACCACCTCATCGGTTGGGACCTCAGGCATCACCAAGTCTTCCTCTGCTAAAAAAAAAAGAAAAGCAGAAACAAGAAGCAAATCATAACATGAAAAAAAATCCCATGAAAAGAAATGGAAAGAGAAAAAGGAAGAATCATACCTTCACCGACGGTCTCTTCTTCTCGGCTTCTCTTCTCTGGAGGCTCGTCAGCATCCACTGGCACATCCTCATTGATAGTAAGAGGAACTTCCAAGTCAGGAGAATCCTCATGCTGCCCCTTGCTGCGATGATGACTCCTCCTCCTCTTACCTCTGGGGCTCGCTTCTTAGAGGAACCTGCCCCGCTGTCAGAGTCAGGTTTGCCACTCGACTCCTCACTGGATGGTCTGCTCTTGCCAGTAGACTCTGTTAGATATCGCGATCACTGAGGGGGGGGGGGTGAATCAGTGATTCTTTAAAAACAGGTCCAATTTAAACAAAACAAAAGCAAATCAAATCACACAAGGACACCAGATTTAACGTGGTTCACCGAAAGGCTACGTCCACGGTTCAAAGACTGTCCGAACACCAATCCGGAACAGATCTGAATATTTAGTCGCACCAACGACAAAGAGCACCAACCCTTAGTTTCAGATAGCACCAACTATCTAGGAAGCACCTACTCCCTTTAGTTTCAGATAGCACCAACTATTTAGGAAGCACCGACTCCCTTTACAATTTATCTGCACCAACAGATAGGATCACCAAACCCCAGACACCAAGCACCAACTTGATGTTCTACAGAATAAGAGTATAAACCTTTTTCTATAGACCTTCCCCTCTACATCTCTCTCTCTCAATCCCTTACAAATTGAAAATTAAACATAAACAGAGAGACACTTATCTTATGGACGAAACACCATCTTTAAGAGCACATCCTCGTCCACACTTGCTGTAGAAACTTCTGACAATACTGCACACAGCAACAGCACTCTCTTCTCTCCAAAACTCACTCTCTTTTCTCTTCTCTTCTTTCTCTCTTGGTTTCTTTGAAAACGAACCAATCAAGCCTTTATATAGGTTTTGGTAACCCTAAAGAGTGTTTAAATTAGGCTAGAATTCGTTTAGAAAGAGTCCCAAATGAAATACTTAAGTTCCCTGAATTTTCGTGCAAAACTTCTATTTCTGCGCAACTCAGGTTTCCGTGTGTTCTACCGGTAGTACTTGCGGTAGAACAGATGAAATTCTCATGTCCAAGCTTCTGCTAGAATTTAAGCCACTTCTACCGGTAGTACTTGCGGTAGAACTTTCAGAACAGCCACTTCTACCGGTAGTACTTGCGGTTGACAGATGGAAATCTTAGGGTCAGCCTTTTCTACCCTTTTCTACCCCTGTTCTTCCCTGTTCTACCGGAAGAAATACCGGTTGACAGATGAAATTCTGATTTCCTATACTGTTCTGTTTCAGCTCGTTTTCTCTTTGAAGCTCTATCAACACCACACTTGTGACATTGTGTTGACAATAATTCCAACACAAGATGATACTTGAGATACTAATTTCTTCAATTCTTCATTAAACTTCTCAAGGCATCTCAACTTCCAACAATCTCCCCCTTTGGAATTGTTGGCAACACTTTTGGAACTTCAACACTTAGAACACATTAAACTAGTTGATCTTCATGAAGCTTCTTCAGAACCATAGTCTCCCCCTGTCTTTAAAAAAAATAGAATCAAGATCTCTAACACTCTTGATACCAATCTCCCCAAAGTTATCATAGCATAACTTCTTCTAGCATAGCTTTCTCCTAGCTTAAGTCTTTCTCCCCCTTTGACAACAAGTCCAAAGGGACCAACGAAGGAGCGAATAGGATATTCAAGGAATACTTTGCTCCCCTTTCAAGCACAACTCCTAAGGATTAGGAGAGTGAGTAACTCCTAATTTTTTTTCGGAGATACTCGAAGACTTCTTTTGGCAGAGGTTTTGTGAAGATATCAGCAACTTGCTCAGTAGTTGGGACATATTCCAACTTGACCTCACCATCTGCAACCTTTTCCTTGAGAAAGTGATAGCGGATTGCTACATGCTTCGTTCTAGAATGCTGAACAGGATTCTTAGAGATGTGAATTCCACTTGTGTTGTCACAGAGGATCGGCGTAGGATCCGTTGTCGGAACTCCTAGATCAGAGAGCATTTACCGCATCCATAACACTTGCGTACAACAAGTTGCCGCTGCAATATATTCCGCTTCCGCTGTAGAAGGGATATTGAATCTTGTTTCTTACTGTGCCATGCCACCAACCTTTCACCGAGATAGAATGCACCATCGCTTGTACTCTTGCGATCATCTATACATCCAGCCCAATCGGCGTCAGAGTATGCAACAAGAGTGAAGGATTTGCCTTTAGGATACCAAATACCAAGCTCCATGGTACCTTTCAGATATCGAAATATCCTTTTTACTGCTGTAAGGTGCGTCTCAGTTGGTGATGCTTGAAATCGAGCCACCATAACACTGCTTGCAGAAGATCCGGTCTTGTAGCAGTCAAATAAAGCAAGCTTCCTATCATAGAAGATAAGTGGTGTGATCAACGGACGAACCCTTATCATCTTTGCTTAGCTTTGTGTTCGTTGTCATTGGTGTGCTCACTGGCTTGCTGTCTTCCATGTTAAAATGCTTCAGCATTTCCTTGATGTATTTAATCTGTGATATGAAGATACCATGTTTCAGCTGCTGAACTTATAAACCAAGGAAGAACTTTAGTTCTCCAAGCATTGACATCTCAAATTCTTTCTTCATCTCTTCAGCGAAATTCCTGCACATTTCTTCATCGTTGCCACCAAAGATTATGTCATCGACATAAACAATAACAACCAGCTGTTTGCTCAACTCTGTTTTGACGTAAAGATTGCTATCGACCAGTCCTTTTCCAAAACCGATCTTGCGGAGATATAGGTCCAGCCTTGCATACCACGCCCTTGGCGCTTGTTTCAGCCCCATAAACAGCCTTTTTCAACTTACACACTAGGTCTGAATTTTTGCTAATGAGAAAACCATCAGGTTGCTCAATGTAGACCTCTTCTTCAAGTAATCCATTCAAGAAGGCTGACTTTACATCCATCTGAAATACCTTGAAGGTTTTGTATGCAGCCAATGCAAGAAACATACGAATGGCTTCCAGACGAGCCACCGGTGCAAAGGTCTCTTCAAAATATATGCCTTCAACTTGAGCATAGCTTTACAAACCAACCTTGATTTGTTTCGTATGACCTGACCATCTTCATTCAGCTTATTCCGAAAGACCCATTTAGTACCAATAACATTCTTATCGGTAGGTCTAGAAACTAGTTCCCATGTGGAGTTCTTCTCAATTTGCTCCAACTCCTCATGCATAGCTTTCAACCAACTTTCATCGAGACTGGCTTCAGCCACAGTCTTGGGTTCAATGGTGACACAAGTGAGTAATTGCTACACTACACTTTGTCTTGTTTAACACTGGCCTCAGGATCTCCAATGATTTGATCCTTAGGGTGTTGCTCTACCCAAGTGCTTTCTTTCTAGGTGTAGCATCCTCTGAGTCATCCTTTGATTCTCAGAATCATTAGGTTTAGCTACTTCATCATCAATCTCACTCGAGTCCTCATAAACGGGACTGTCATAATGAGTTCCATTCTTGGATTCATGGTTTTCATCAATTCTAACATCGGCACTTTCTATGATTTTTCTGGTCCTTTTGTTAAGACATCTGTAAGCCTTACTAGATGAGGAATAACCCAGAAATATACCTTCATCAGCTCTTTCTTCAAACTTGCCCGGATTTTGTTCAAGACGCTTGATGTAACACTTGCTACCGAAGGCTCTGAAGTGCTTGACTGTTGCTTTTCTCCCAAACCATAGCTCATAAGGAGTATTGTCTTCATGTGGCCTGATCAAGCATCGATTCTGAATGTATACAGCCGTATGGATTGCCTCCTTCCAGTATTTGTCAGCTAGCTTGCTCTCAGTTAGCATTGTACGAGCCATCTCTTGCACGGTGCGATTTTTCCGTTCCACAACTCCATTTTGCTGTGGAGTTCTAGGGGCTGAATATTGTCTTTGAATGCCATGGTGCTCACAATAGTTAGTGAACTCTTCAGATGTGAATTCACCGCCTCGATCAGACCTTAAAATCTTGATACGTTTTCCAAGCATATTTTCAACCTGCGCTTTAAACACTTTAAAATGATCAAGTGCTTGATGTTTATGCTTAAGAAACAATACCCATGTCATACGAGTATAATCATCAATGCATAACATAAAATACTTATCTCCATTGGTGCTTTGAGTTCGCATGGTCCACAGAGATCAGTGTGCACTAGCTCAAGAGGTTTCTTTGAATGATGCTCCTTTGACTTGAACATTACCCTCGTTTGCTTTCCCTTTTGGCAAGAATCGCAAATGGGGTTGGAAGGCTTTTCAATTGTATACCTCTGACAGCCTTTGAATTGCAAATCTTTGACATGTTATCAAAGTTTAGATGCCCAAGGCGTTTGTGCCACAACCAACTTCCCTCTGTCCGACTCATCAAGCAAGTCTTTTCAGCTCCATCTGACAATGTATAGAGATTTCTAGCAGTCCTAGATCCAGTAGCCACTGTTTTGCCGTTGCTACACTTTTTGATAGCAAACCCATTCTTAGTGAAGACAACTTCGTGGCCTTTGTCACAGATCTGGCTCACACTAAGCAAGTTGTGTCTCAGTCCAGACACATATAAGACCTCTTCTGATCTGATCTTGTTTGCCTTTAGCTGAACAACACCTTTTCCGCAGATTTTGGCACCATCATTGTTACCAAACTTCACTGATCCGCCTTCATAGTGCTTGTAATTTGACAAATTTTTCCTTACACCTGTCATATGGCTTGAACAGCCACTATCAAGGACCCATGGTGCTGCCTTCTTTTGTGCATTGAATGCCATTTGCACAATGAGAGATTCCTTGGAATTATCTTCCCTTTTCTTTGCCCTCCATGCCTTAACTAACTTGGGTTTCTTTTCAACCTGAAATTGGTTAGCAATAGGCAACCTACAATCCCTAGCCAAGTGTCCATATTATAACACTTATGGCACTCAATTTGTGGCCGTTTAGGATTGAGAAGGGTTCCTAGTCACAAATGGGCTGTTTCTAACAAAGAATTGCATTCAGCCCTTTATGTCCATATCTATTACAATGATAGCATAACCATAGAATCTGAACATTCTTCCTTTCTTAGGTGGCTGGTTAAACTCCACAACCCTTTTCTTATTGACCATCTCAATACTAGGCTGAATTTGATGCTTGTAGCCTTGAGAGGTATGGCACTTTGTTTCATAAACAAAGAAGGTGCAGCTTTAGAGGACTCTCCGGTTTCAAATCCAATACCAAATTTATTGTGGAAGGGCTTTTGAACTTTCAGAATTTCATTGAGTTTCATTGTCCCTTCAATCGCTTGGAGTGCTTTGAGTTTTCGGCTATTTTCCAAGTTTTCAGCCTTTGCTCTAGCGATTTCAGTTTCAAGTTTCATAGGCTCTCCTTTTTGATACTATTTGATTTTCAAGGACTTCCACCATTCTTTATATTCTTCAACTTGAGTTTTCAAAGCAATAACTAAATTTCAGATTCATGAAGAAGTTTCAGATTTTTCTTACTTGTTTTTCGTTCCATGCTAAGCTCCTCAAGTGCGGCAATGAATTCTTTTTCAAGATTGACCTCAGCCTCCTCTTCCTCTTCGGCTCTTGCTCCTCTTCTTCTTCTCAACGGTAACATGAAGAGAGCTTCAGTTGCCTCGGCTGATTCATCATCGTCTGAAGTTTCAGACGTGCTGTCATTATATTGACTGATGAAGCCTTTTTGCTTTGCCCCTCTTTCTGAAATTTTTCTTCCACTTACTCTTATCAACAAAGGTCATCATCATTATTTTCTTTCAGCGGACACTTCGCAGCAAAGTGACCAACACCGCCACAATTGAAGCATTAAAGGGTAGCTTCCCTTTTGTACTTTCCATTGCTTCCTTTCTTCAGCTTTCTAACAAATTGAGCCTCAAGCTCATCATCATCAGTATCAGAATCATGACCAGCAGTCACTTTTCCCTTTTTCTGAACTTTGAAGGCCGCTTCTCTATCAGATGAAGACGTCTTACCTATGCGCATCTCATAGGCAATGAGTGAACCATGCAACTCATCCATGGAAAATTCATTCAGATCCTTGGCTTCTTCTATGGCTGAGACTTTGAATCAAACGTGGAAGAAGAGATCTTAGAACCTTTTTAACGATGACTGGTTCTTTAATCTCCTCCCTAGTCCACGAATGTCATTCGTGACTTCGTTCAATCGTTGCAATATGAGTCAAACATTCTCGCTTTCCTCCATGCGAAGAGATTCAAATTGAGAGCGATGGGTTTGCAATTTTGCTTCTTTGATCTTCTCATCTCCTTCATGAATGCTTTTCAACTTGTCCCATATTTCCTTGGCTGTTTTGCATGCAATTACTTTGACCAGCTCGCTGTCCACAAGGCCACTAAAGAGTGCATTCTGCCTTTGAGTCGTTGTCCACTAACTTCTTTGTTGCAGCATCATTGGGTATAATGGCAATATTGTAACTGACTCTGACAGTCTCCCAGACATCATAGCCAAGTGACTTAATGAAAGCCTGCATTCTGGTCTCCAAAAGGAGTAATTAGAACCATCAAACAAAGGTGCTTTCTTATTCCCTGTATTGGTTGCCATGTGATTTGACAAGAGATCACCCTTAGCGTGTTAAGCTTTTCAAGGGAACCTTACGCTCTGATACCAATTGTTAGATATCGCGATCACTGAGGGGGGGGGGGGGGAATCAGTGATTCTTTAAAAACAGGTCCAATTTAATAACAAAAGCAAATCAAATCACAAAGGACACCAGATTTAACGTGGTCACCGAAAGGCTACGTCCACGGTTCAAAGACTGTCCGAACACCAATACGGAATAGATCTGAATCTATTTAGTCGCACCAACGAAAGAGCACCAACCCTTAGTTTCAGATAGCACCAACTATCTAGGAAGCACCTACTCCTTTAGTTGCAGATAGCACCAACTATCTAGGAAGCACCAACTCCCTTTACATTTATCTGCACCAACAGATATGATCACCAAACCCCAGACACCAAGCACCAACTTGATGTTCTACAGAATAAGAGTATAAACCTTTTTCTATAGACCTTCCCTCTACAATCTCTCTCTCTCAATCCCTTACAAATGAAAATTAAACATAAACAGAGAGACACTTATCTTATGGACGAAACACCATCTTTAAGAGCACATCCTCGTCACACTTGCTGTAGAAACTTCTGACAATACTGCACACAAACAGCACTCTCTTCTCTCCAAAACTCTCTCTATTTTCTCTTCTCTCTTCTCTCTTGGTTCTTTGAAAACGAACCAATCAAGCCTTTATATAGGTTTTGGTAACCCTAAAGAGTGTTTAAATTAGGCTAGAATTCGTTTAGAAAGAGTCCCAAATGAAATACTAAGTTTCCTGAATTTCGTGCAAAACTTCT